>CM053770.1:190188465-190206079 GCA_028658325.1 Potorous gilbertii | reverse complement strand
GTTTCAAGAGTTACAAATATTGCCTTTCCATGTAGGAATGTAAACAGTTCAACTTTAGTAAGTCCCTTGTGACTTGGCTTTGCTGTTTACTTTTTATGCTTCTTCTCATTCTTGTGTTTGAAAGTCATATTTTCTTTTCAGCTGTGGTCTTTTCATCAAGAATGCTTGAAAGTCCTCAATTTCATTGAAAGACCATATTTTCCCCTGAAGTATTATACTCAGTTTTGCTGAGTAGGTGATTCTTGGTTTTAGTCCTAGTTCCTTTGACTTCTAGAATATCCTATTCCACTCCCTTCTATCCCTTAATGTAGAAGCTGCTATATTTTGTGTTTTCCTTATTATATTCCCATAATACTGGAATTGTTTCTTTCTAGCTGCTTGCAATATTTTCTCCTTGACCTGGGAATTCTGGAATTTGGCCACAATGTTCCTAGGAGTTTCTCTTTTTGGATCTCTTTCAGGCAGTGATTGGTGGATTCCTTGAATACTTACTTTGCTCTCTGGTTCTAGAATATCAGGGTAGTCTTCCTTGACAACTTCATGAAAGATGATGTCTAGGCTCTTTTCTTTGATCATGGCTTTCAGGTAGTCCCATAATTTTTAAATTGTCTCTCCTGGATGTATTTTCCAGGTCAGTTGTTTTTCCCAATGGAATATTTCATATTCTCTTCCATTTTTTCATTCTTTTGGTTTGGTTTTGTGATTTTTCAGTTGGTCCTAAAGTCATTAGCCTCCATCTGTTCCATTCCAATTTTGAAAGAACTATTTTCTTCAGTGAGAATTTGAACCTCCTTTTCCATTTGGCTAATTCTGCTTTTGAAAGCATTCTTCTCCTCATTGGCTTTTTGAACCTCTTTTGCCAATTGAGTTAGCCTATTTTTCAAGGTGTTATTTTCTTTAGCATTTTTGTGGTCTCCTTTCGCATGGTGTTGATCTGCTTTTTATACTTTTCTTGCATCTCTCTCATTTCTCTTCCCAGTTTTTCCTCCACGTGTCTAACTTGATTTTCAAAATCCTTTTTGAGCTCTTCCATGGTCTGAGCCATTTTGTGTGTTTGGGATACAAAAGCCTTGACTTCTATGTCTTTCCCTGATGGTAACTGTTGTTCTTCCTCATCCTAAAGAAGAGGAGGAAATATCTGGTCACCAAGAAAGTAACCTTCTATGGTCTTTCTTTTTTTCCCTTTTATGGGCATTTTCCCAACCTGTTACTTGACTTCTGAGATTCCTTTCCACTTCTACTTTCCCTCCAGGTCGGCCCAGGAGTCTGAGATTCAACTGCTGCTTCCCAGCCTCGGGGCTTTCAGTGGGGGCAGGGATCCTATTCAATGTAGGATTAAATTCAAGATTAAACTCAGGTGCTTAGGTAGGGGCAGGGCTGAAGCACAGGGCTCAGTTCCCTCAGGGGGTTTACATGGAGACCTTCAACAATGGATCCAAGGTCCTGCCTCCTCTGGGAGCTCCTGTTGGCTGCTGCCTCCCAAGGGGGCCTGAGTTATGGAAACACCCTGATCCCCTCTTGGCCAGCCAAACAGGCCCTGTCACTGACCTTTGCGCCTGTGGGCAGAGGGATCCACATGGCCGCTGGAGATTCTGTCCCAAAGCCTGCCTGGACCTGCTACTACCAGGGTCATGTGGCCAGGGCAGAGCTGGGCTCCACTTCGAGGCCTGTGTGCAACCATCCCCCACGTCGGTTTTTCTGGTCTCTCTGGAACAGAAATCTCCTCCACTTTGTCATTCCATGGCTTCCTCTGCTCCAGAACTTGTAGGGAGTTCCTCCCTACAGGTATTTTATAGGCTGTGGGTTCGGGAGGTAGTGTATGTGTGTCTTTTTACTCCACCACCTTGGCTCCTCCCAGGTTAGTCTATTTTTAAAGGTTTTATTTTATTCAGAATTTTTTGGGCCTCCTTTGGTAAGCTGTTGACTTGTTTTTCATGATTTTCTTGCATCACTCTCATTTATTTTTCCAATTTTTCATCTACTTCTCTTACTTGATTTTTAAAATCCTTTTAGATCTCATCCATGATCTGAGACCATTTTATTTTGTTTTTTGAAGGCTTTGGATATAGGAGTCTTGATCTCATTATCTTTCTCTAGTTGTATGCTTTGATATTTCTCTTCTGAAAGGATGGAATAAAATGTCTTATCAGCAAGAAAGTAACCTTTTATAGTCTTATTTTTTTCCCTTTTTGGACATTTTACTAGCCAAACAATTGACTTTTGAGTTATTTTTTTAAGTGGTGGTTATTCTATCCCAAAATTCTGAAGTTTTGTGCAGTTGTTTTCAGAGAGATATCTTTAGGGACCTGTAAATTTCTATTTTCTCCCAAGTCATATAATCAAGGACAAGGTCTTTACTCCACTTCTGACTTGTGCTTCTGGTCTGTGAGCAAGCAGAAACATTCATTTCTTCCTTGAAACTGTGAGCAGGATTATCTCCCCACATCCTCCATCAGCTTTAACTATGCCAGCACTCCCTGTCATTCCAGACTCACCACTCAGGAATGTGACCCAAATCAGTCACTTGATTCTCCCACCATCTATACACCATGAGCTACAGAAGCAGTCCCTGCTCTTGCCACCTTGTTGCTGGGGCTGGGGCTGCACCATGCTTCTCTCTCACCCAGGTAAGAGATCTTTCTCACTGGCATTTGTTAGTTGAGAAACCTGGAAACTGTAGCAGCTGCCAGTGATTGAGTGCCCTGAGACCTGTTCCATTCTAGTCTGTGTAAGTGAAGCTTAGGCTGCTCTGTGCCCCAATCCTGGTGCAATATACCCTTCCTGTCAACCTTCCAGATACTCTTGGGCTGGAAATATGTATCATGTTGTTCATTTTGTGGCTTCTGCTGCTGTACAATTTGCTTAGGTTAATTTTTTACAGGTATTTTGAAGGGTTTGGTAGGAGAGCTCAAGAAGTCCCTGCTTTTACTCAGTCAACTTTTCTCTATGCTCAGATTATTTTCCAAATTTAACACTACAAAATGAGATGACTAAGTGTCATATGAAATGTTGCTACTTGTTTCCTTTGTATACACAATGAAATTAATTCCTGTATGGTATAAGTTCTCTGAAGGACTAGCATCTATTGCAGGGCCTTACATATAGAAAGGGCTTAATAAATATTTGTTGAATTCAAAATTAATTCTGAAATTGATTCTTGGGGGGATAACTTCTGGACCATTTTTACACTTATTCATTCTTTTTAATTAGATTTCAGTTATAGCAGCAATGTGCATATGCATGGAATTCATATCCATGTTCCATGTCCAGACCCAGCCCCGAAAGCTCATTCCTGCTTGGGCCGGTGGGACCCAGCTCATCCAGGCTGTCATCCATCAGTACTACCAGCCTACTGATATTGACCAGCTCTTTGGCACCATCCTCAATCCAAAGCTTGAGGACATATTCAACAAGAGTAAACCACGTTACCACAAGCGCACCAGCTCTGCCATCTGGCATTCCCCACCACTGCCAGGTTCCCGGCCCTTTGTGGGCCTGTCCTATGGCCTGAAAAAGCCTTGAGAAGGGAGCAGGGAGGCCCCTCTTGGCCATCCTGTGGAGTCAAAATGATTCTAAAATATGTCTGGGTTTTTTTTTAATTTTTTTTTTTTATGTGTTGAAGTATTTTGGGTAGACAAACAAAGCTGAGCTTGGCACTCAAGACTTCTCTAGAGCCGGGGATGTCTGGCTTCAGTGGGAACTAGGCCTGGGGGCAACAGATACTGAGACCTCCAGAAGCTGTGGGTGAGCTCGAGGGACAATGGTGCTCACAGTGCCCACATGACCAAGCCAGCAGTCCCTCATCTGTACATAAGTGCTAGGTAGCTAGTTCGAATCTGATGTCAGGCTCCAGCATTATTAGGTTATTAGGTTAAGTTAACAATGCAAAATTTTCTGGGAAAAAATCAGTTCTTTGGCATTTAGACAATCATTTATCATTTAGTATACCAATAATTAAATTAATACCTTTGAGATAGCCTCAAAACGTTGTGTTCTTAGCATCCTATGTACCCTTTACTCATTACTCTCACCATCACTACAGAAGAAGGAAGTAGCCTCACAAATTGAAGGGAAATCATGGATTCATAGTATATCATATCTGGGAAATGAAACATCTGTGAGAAAGATTTCCAGTAACATGTTTCTCTAGTCTGAGAAAGATTACTCCTCAGAAAGCAGAAACCAGTCTGTCATTGGACTTATATCTGAACCACATTCTAGATGGTTACAACTCACCAAGGCTTTCATCTTAGCTTACTTTTCAGAAAACCAGTTTCATCCAAATTTAAAAACTCCTGTGAGATAGGATTATATTTACATTTTTAATATGCTGCATTCTAGTTCCCTCGGAAACCATAGACACCTATTTTTTTTTTTTTGCAAAAACACAGAAATGAATTCCTCCAATCAAATTAATTCATTTATGAGTATACAGCAGAATATTCTATATCTTTCCAATCACAAGACAGTTTCAATAATTATTTTATATTTGATATTTTCTCAAAAATATCATGATAGTAAAACATAAGAAATTCAGCAGTAGGAAGTTGATTTGGTAATCAAAAGACTATGAATTGATGTGTATTTCACCCTGATATCCTCATTCTATTGTGCTAAACTCACATGAGTTTCTCACATAAAAATAATGACATATCTATATATGAATCTAGATCTTAAATACGATTAGATTTATTAGGTGGGTTAAAAATTACTCCCTCCTTACCTTCCTCACGTCTGTAACCATTATTCAGAGTAGACAGTTTTCTTGTATTACTTGTGATTTTCACTGTTTTGCAGAAACAAAATTTAAATTGTGCTTGACTATCCAGTCTTCATTCCCATTAACATTGTTTTTATTTTCCTTAGTTTCCTGTAACTAACTGTTGAAATGTGCTGCTGAAATCACTGTTGAATTTCACAAAGGACTCCTTAATATTCAAGAAAATCATTTTTACTGTAGATAGAGAATAGTATTAGAAATAAATAAATCCACTAGTTATATTTGCAAATAAGTCATGAAAATATATCTGAAATATTTTTTAAAGTTCATCTGGGATAAATATATTTTATGTAGGTGATATCTATGTTTCACACAAACATTTTATATATCTATTGGGGAAACAGTAATGAAACAATATGATGTTGGATTCTACTATTACCTTAATATAAAATTTGAAGGACAATAACGTAAAGCATAATGTAGCTTTTTATGTTGGAGTCTCCCCTAAAATTATTTAGTGACTCATACTGAGCACTTGTGATGACTCATATTGCAAACATACAGAATGAAAGAGCTGCATACAATTGAACTCATCCATGTGTCCTTAATAACATTTCCCTTCTGACTCTTAGCAAAATTTCCCAATAAATTAATATTCACTAGGACTTTGCTTTAATCATTCTAAGTACCTCTATTTCTAATGCTATTGAAAATATCCCTACTTAGGTTAAGACCTCTCAGAAAAAGTCTTCTAATTCTAGTTTAATTCATTCATATCTAATCATATGGTTTCTTGGACTATCTTCATCATATATAAAGGAAACAGATGATTAACCAAATATTCCGATTGGCAAATTTTCAGATTATATAGATCTTGTCACATCTTTAAATGCTTCACTTTGAGTTGAAAGTTGTACTTGACTTTATTTTGCTTTAGGATTGATCATTTATACTGCTTCACAAGGATCCTTACACCCAAATCAGCTATCACCATCAAATATTTTGCTAGATGATGGTGCCAGGCATAGATATATCAGATTTCCGTTGTAAAAATGTAGTTACAAGCAGATTGTTTGAGGGCTGGAAGCACTGCTGGTTAGTATGTCTACCATTATCCCTTGCTTAGATTTCATTTCATGTAATCTTTCTTATATGCTTTCCCTTGAGTAGCAAACCAAGACATTGTTGGCTTACTTTGACCCTGTTCTAAGGAGCAGGTTCAACTCTTTTCTGCCTTCAAGGAGGTTACATTATACTGAAGGGAGAAAACATGGAAAAATATATAGTACAAGGAAAATCAAGGAGGCAAAGGATACTATTAACTGACACGATAAGGAAATACTTGTGTAAGTGGTAGGAATTGAGTCTTGAAGGAAGACAAGGATTTGGAGTGATAAAGAACAGAGGAGAATTATATTCTAGGCACTGGAAATAGCTGGTGCAAAAAGTTCAGACATAAGAGATGAAGTATTAAGATCAGGAAAATAATTCACTTTGAATGAAACATAGAGGTGTTTTGTTTTGTTTGTTTGTTCTATGGGATAATAGAAAATAAGGTTAGAGAGATAGGTAAGAGTAAAATTATAGAGTTTTAAATGCCAGTTTAGAGATTTTATATTTTGTAGTAAAGATGTGAAGAATAACTGAAAATGTTAGAGTCTAAAGTGTTGATGCATGCCTGTTACCCAGCTACCAGGGAGGTTGAGGCTGGTGGATTGATTGAGTTTCAGAGTTTTAAACTACAGAGGGTTAAGCCAATTGGATGACTCTACTACCTGGCAGCAAAATGATTAGTTTCCAGGATCAGGAGTCCACTAAGCTGCCACAGGAGTGATGAACTGACCATGATAGGAAATCAGGTTTCTAAGTGGCTGCTATACTTCCATTCTTAGTGAGATGAGGAAAGAAAGGAAGAAAGAACAAAAAAGGACAGAAAGATAAAAAAGTAAGAAAGGTAAGAAAAGAAGAAAGAGGGGAAGAAGGAAAGAAGAAAGGAAGAAAGGAGGGAGGGAGGAAGGAAGAAAGGAAGGAAAGAAGGAAGGAAGGAGGGAGGGAGGAAGGAAGAAAGGAAGGAAAGAAGGAAGGAAGGAAGGGAGGAAGGAAGGAAGGAAGGAAGAGAAATAAACATTTGGGCAGATTAGTCACAGAATCAAACCTATGCCTTAAGAAAGCTACTTTGAAAGATGTATTGGAAAGGAGAGAGACTGGAAGAGGGAGAAAAATATCAAGTGAGAGGTGAAGAGTGCTAGAATTTAAGTGGTGGTTCTGTGAATTGTGAGAAGAGAGAAAACACATAAGATGTTATAAAGGTAGATTCAATAACATTTAGTAGCTGAGTACATCTAGAGTAATGTGGGATAGAAGAAGAAGATGGGAGGAATACAAAAAGATATTGAAGAATCAAGAATAATTACAAGGCTGCCAACTCAATTGGCTGGCTAGCTATGGATTGGCCTTACCTGAAATGATAAAGTTCGAAGGAATAACAGAATAAGTTGGGAAAATAATAAGTCACCTTGGGATATACTTAGACATCTTACGGTGTATACAAGATATCCAAAGATAACTATCTAGTAGGCAATTGGTACTATGTGACTATATTTCAGGAAAGTGATTAGGGATCTACAGATTTTTGTATCATCTGAATAGTGCTGATAATTGTATCTATGAGAACTGATGAAATCTCCAATAATATATGGAGAGAAGATGATTCAAGTAGACAACCTTAAGAGAATAGAAAATGGATAACTATTCACCAAAGGAAATTGAAGAGTATAGGTCATACAGAAGAATCAAGAGATATTACTATAATGTAAACCAAGGATAGAGAATACATCCAAGAGGAGGTAGTGTTTAATAGTACCAAAAAGCTTCAGAGAAAGTAGCGTCAAGATGATAGAGAGAAAGGCAACATTTCTTTTTGCCAACTCACTCAATACATTTCCATAGCAAGTAAAAACTTGATTGAATTCTGAATTAGGAAATTTTGATCAGGAAATCCAAGGAAAACAAAGCAAAACAAAATAAAACTCATAGTGACTTTTGCTCAGAATATCCATGGAAGATAAAGAGATAAAGAGGGAGAGATCTGTGGAGACTGGGATCTGGGCTGGCCAGGAGTGAATATCAACAGCAGAAGCAGAGGAGGCAGCAACTGCAGTGGTGGCCGTAAACAATGAGGAGCATTCTGGCAGGATATAGAATGTAAATGAACTAGAAAGAAGTCTGTAACCTATCAACAAGAAAAGGAACACTCAAGTACAATCTGGTGTCTCTGCTGTCCATTATTCAGTTGCAGGTCACAGTTCCAGGTCTGAAAGGAGCAATCATGATAACAAGCAAATAGGGCTATAGTGATCTGGGCCCAAGGACAGAAAAGTGACTTAGTCCCAAATTGTAGCCCTGCTAAGAATCGAAGCATGGAATCAATAGTAAAAGGGATTCAAGAAGATTATTCACTTTGAACTTGCAGAACTTCTCAGTGGGCTAACAGTAACTGAGTCCCACTACAGTCAAGGCAATTCAAACAATACTCAACATCCCATCCCATCTTGTCTTCTCTTGTATCCACCATCACCTCTACCCTCAGATCTTTAGGTTTTTTGTATATATACTCATTCCTTCCCAGATACCTACACACTGGCCAAAAATCAGGCTAAAACATACCATTGCTTAACAAAATTAACTAGATTCTACCATGCCCAACAGCTATCATTCTATATCTCTCAGGTAAATTTTATGAAAAAAACGAAGCCATCAATATTTTCTCCCATCTCATTTTCTTTTCAAACTCTCTTCAGTTCAGCTTCCAATATCAAAACTCAGTAGACACGGTTGTCAATAAAATTCAATAATGATATCTTAGTTATTAAATATAAAATAAAAATAAAATAAAAAATAGTTCTGAAATATAAAAATAGTACTTTTTCATCTTGACCTCTCTGAATCACTTGACCTTCTCTTCCTGTATAATTTTTTCTCTTTGAATTTTCCTAAACGCTCAAAAAGCCTATTTTATAGAGAATTCACATGGGGCAGGCAATCACATGGTGGTCAGAAGAAGTGATACAAGGATAATCTCAAGGACTCTCTCAAGAACTTTGGATTTGATTATGCGATGTAGAAGGAATTGGCACAAGACTGCTCAGAAAGATGTGTCGACATCAGAAAACGTGTTGTGCTCTTTGAGCAAAGCAGAATTGAGATAGCATAAAGGAAACACAGGATGCACAAATTTGGAGTAACCACCCAAAATATTCACGTGGACAAACTGTGGTAGAGCATTCTGAGCTCATATTGCTCTGATCAGCCATAGTTGGACTCACTGAAACTTCACTTTATCATGGTGATGTAAATGGTACTCTTTGATAACGAAGCACAACAAGCAACCAACCATATATATCTTCCTGAATTTTCATCTATGGCTCACATAATAGCTACTGAATGTCCCCTAAAACTCTGGTCTGTATCCTCTTCTCATTTCCCTATATAGTATTACTTGATGAACTCACCAGCAACCAAGAATTCAATTATTTATATGAGGATCATTCCTAGATTTATATATGTAGGTCAACTGTATCACCTGAGCTCCAATTCCACATCACCAACTGCTTTTTGGATCCTCAATTGTACATCCCTTAGATACCTTGAAAACAACATGTTCAAAGCAAAACTCATTTTCTTCCCTATCAGTTAGAAAAAAAATTCTTAAATCTATCATTAATATTGAAACATCACTAGAATTGTCTCAGAAACCAGGCTTGCAGGGAAGAGCCAAGATGTTGGAGTAGGACAACCTGTAGAAGCTCCCCCACAACCAATAAAATACCTGTAACAATGACTCTAAACAAATTCTAGAGAAGCAGAAGCCACAAAATGACAGAGTGAAAGAAATTCCCAACCCAAGGCATCCTGGAAGCCTGACAAGAAAGGTTCAGAGCAAAACTCAGCCTGGCATGGGCTGCATGATGCAGTAGGGACAGAACTGGAGCCAACTTCCAGGTACCACCAGCAGCACCTTCAGTATCCAGATCCATCAAACCACAAATGACAAACACAGCTTTAAGGTCAGTGGGAAAGCTCTTTCATCTGGGTGAGAAGGGAGCATGGTCCTTCCCTAGTCCTGACCCCAGGTGGCAGCAGCAGCATCCATTTTTGGAGCCCTGAGCCTAAAGACCCTCGGTGAATCGAGCTGCTGATCTAGGTAGCAGCCCTGAGTGGCAGTCCTAGGGCAAGAAGGAGCACAGGTTTGGTGGAGGGGGAGGCAGTTGTGGAGAGGAAACCCTACTCACAGATCCTGAGAAAAGAAGCTTGTAGTTGCTCCCATATCAGAGCACAGGCCAGAAGAGGAGGATACTCCTCTCCTTTGATTGTGCTATCTGGGAGAAACAGAGAACTTACAGCTTCCAAGAGTATATCATTCTCTTGACAAAGTACTCAAAAGTCAAGTAACTAGCTGGGAAATGCCTATAAAAGGGAAAAATAAGAATATGGAAAATGACTTTTGTGTTGAAAGGTATTTTCTTCCATTCTTTTGGATGAGGAAGAATAATGCAGAACATCAGAGTGAAAGAAAAGGCTTATTTTATTTATATTACATAAAAAAAAAATCAAGGTTTCTGCATCCAAACCTCTAAAATAAATAGGCAATGGTCTTAGGCCATGCTCAAAAAAGATTTTGAAAATAAAGTAAGAGAGATGGAGGAAAAACTGGGAAGAGAAATGAGAGCGATACAAGAAAATTGTGAAAGTGAGTGAATAGCTTGCTAAAGGAGATCCAAAAAAATGCTGAAGAAATTAACACCTTTAAAAATAGACTAATGGCAAAATAGGTCCAAAAAGCCTCTTTTAAAAGCAGAATTAGGCAAATGGAAAAAGAGGTTGACTGAGGCTCACTGAAGAAAATAGTTCTTTAAAAGTTAGAATGTGCAGATGGAAGCTAATGACTTCATAAGAATCCAAGAAATTACAAAAAAAAATCAGTCAAACGAATGACAAAATAGAAGACAATGTGAAATATCTCTTTGGAAAAACAACTGACCTGGAAAATAGATCTAAAAGAGACAATTTAAAAATTATGGGACCACCCGAAAGCCATGATCAAAAAAAGAGCCTAGACATCATCTTTCATGAAATTATCAAGTAAAATTGCCCTGATATTCTACAACCAGAGGGTAAAATAAATATTGAAAGAGATCCAAAAAGATAAAAAAACCTCATAGGAAGGTTATAGTCAAATTTCAGAGTTCCCAGGTAAAGGAGAAAATGTTGCAAGCAGCTAGAAAGAAATAATTCCAGTATTTTGAAAATACAATCAGGATAGCACAAGACCTAGCAGCTTCTATATTAAGGTTTTGAAGGGCTTGGTATTTGATATTTCAGAAGTCAAAGAAGCTAGGATTAAAATCAAAAATCACCGAACCAGCAAAACTGAGTATACTTCCAGGGGAAAATGGTCATTAAATGAAATAGAGGACTTTCAAGCATTCTTGATTGCAAGACCAGAATTGAATAGAAAATTTGACTTTCAAACACAAGAATCAAGAGAAGTATGAAATGATAAACAAGAAAAAGAAATCATAAGGGACTTACTAAATTTGAAATCTGTTTACATTCATATATAGAAAGATAATATTTGTGACTCGAGACTTTTCTTCAGTACTTGGGTAGTTGAAGGGATTGAACCCCGCCCCCCCACACACACAGAGAGCACAGGGTGAGTTGAAAAACAAAGGTTGATACCTAAAAATTAAAATAAAATTGAGGAGTAAGAGAAAAATATATTGGGAGGAGAAAGGGAGAAATGGAATGGGGTAAATTATCATGCATCAAACAGGCAAGAAAAACTTCTTCAGGGGAGGAGAAAAGGGAGGATATGACAGGGAAGAAGGCAAGCTTAGTCTCTTCACATTTGGCTTGAAGGAATATCATACTCACTTTGCTATGAAAGTATGTCTTGCACTACAGAAGGATGGGGAGAAGGGGAGAGAGGACGAGTGAGGTGAGGGTGATAATAGAAAGGAGGGCAAATGGAAGAAAGGAGTAATCAGAAGTAAACACTTTTGAGAGGGGACAAGGTCCAAAGAGAGAATAGAAATAAAAGGGGGGCAGAATAGGTTGGAGGGAAATACAGTTAGTCTTACACAACATGACTATTATGGAAGTCTTTCACAAAATTGCACTTATACAGCCTATATTGAATTGTCTGACTTCTAAGTGGGGATGGGTGGGAAGGCAACAAGGAAGAGCAATTGGAATTTAAAGTATAAGAATGAATGTTAAGAATCGTTTTTGCATACAACTGGGAAATAAGAAATACAGGTAATGAGGTATAGAAACCTATCTTGCCCTGCAAGAAAAGAGAGAAGAAGGGGATAAGGGAAGGGAGGGGTGTGATAGAAGGTAGGGCATGTTGATGGAAGGAGTAATCAGAATGCAAGATCTTATGGGGTGAGGGAGGGGAGAGACAGGAATAAAATTTGGAGCTCAAAATTTGGTGGAAATAAATATTGAAAACTAAAAATAAATAAAAGACACAACTAAAAATAACCTTTTCCATGAGCCCTTTACCTTGTCTCCACAGCTGGTTTCCTCAAATTGGCAACCTCCTCCCCTCAAAAACAAAAGAAAGATGAACTCCCTTTTTCCTACTTTTTTTTTCTTTTATATTCTGATTTATACATTACTTCTTTCCCTTTACCAAGTAATTTCTTTGAGGCTACGGGCTATATTTTGCTTTTCCTTTGTATTCCAGAATTGGGCACAGTATCTGTCATGTATTAAGAGCTTAATAAATGCTTGTTGATTATTGACTGATAAATTCGGAGGTGATGAAGTTGGTCACTTTTATTCTGTCAGAAAAACAGAGCTACTTAGCAGTCAGGTCTCTAATTTTAATTTGTATTTATTTATGTGGGCTTAGAAGTTTATGAAGGTGACCATCTAACAAATAACTTAATCAATTTTCTGTATTCTCTTTGTTGTTAATATTATTCTTTATTAATATTATTAATTATTAATATTATTTTAAATAATTAATTAAAATTATTAATATTATCAATATTATTCTTTATTCCCTTTATTGTTAATATTAGCTTCCCACAAAAGTGCTTTTTGCCAAGAATGAGTTCTGAATTTTTACCCACCCTTTTGATTGGTTTTAAGGAAAATAACTCACAAAAATATGCCCTACATCTGTGAGGAAAAGTTCAATTTGTAACACAAATCAACAATGTCTTCCTCAGGTGTAGACTTGACTATTTACAAGGAAATTGTGACTTTCTTGATCTGACTCCTAGGCCTATGATATATTAAAAAAAAAGTAAAGAATGATTTCTTATGGTTATTCCAGGGAAGTGATTTCATCATGTCAGGCAATGGTCTTCCATTTGTTTTTCAATTATACAGAAAACATCCAGTATGAAAACTAATTTTTGTTTACCAAGTGAGAAGCACAAGTAAATGCTTCTGGGTCAGATGTGGGTGGTTACATGTTCACTACCATTAAGAAAACTTCTGACCTTGCCCCATGCTAATCATTTTAATCAATGTTTTGAAAACTTTATCACTAAAGTGAACATAGCTAGCACATTAATCAGCTAATCACATTTGTGTTGTTCTCCTTCTGCTATGTCAACAAAATTTCTTACTAATAGTAATAAAATTTAGTTACTCCCTCCCTGCAAAAAGCATCAAAACTGGTGAATAAAAGATCTGAACTAACATCACATAGTGACTTACAAACAGTACCTGCTCCAAGTATTAAAAGAGTGACTAACAGATCGACTGAATAAATGAAGGAAGAAAAAGTAGGTGTAATTTGCTTCATGTAACAAGTATGTTTCAGGAAATATGTATGTTGAAAAGTTTTGTAGATTTAATTGTGTTCCAAATTCACTAAGAATATTCACTAATGAATGTGTAATGAATTATTTATATTTTAATGAATTGCTTTTATGATTATAAGTTCTGATTTTTATTTGGCATTTTAAAAAGAGGAAAAATGCTTTAAGTTTCATATAGAATTTATTAAATATTAATCTAATATGTAATGATATTAACTAATATTAATTATAATTATATATAATGCTATATAAGCATACGTATAATTATAGTTGACATATAATTATAATATAATATTTCTAATAATACAATCTTTATATATAAATATAACTTTAAAATGTATATTAAATTTTGCTTTAAATTCTAAAATGGTACGCAAACATGTATATACATATATGGATTATATTTACATATTTATGCATAAATTTCATATATATTCTGATTTATTTCTATACACATAGACAAATAAGTGTGTATATATGTGTGTGTTTATACATGTACAGGAGCATATATACATACATTATATATATGATTATACACATATGTGCATGTGTTATGATATAGGCACAAATCCACTGCATTATGGAAGAACAAGATATGTATTAATTCTTATAAGTGTGTATGTTTTTATGTATAGTGTGTGCATATATGCCTGTATGTGTGTATGACACATATTTATGAATTAGTTCTATTGAATCATTTTTGTTTTGCTAATAATTCTATTAAATAAAAAAATTTTACGAGCTACATAGAACAAGTAAAAGCAATTATAGAATACTAACTCAGCGCCACTGGCTAAACTCGGACTGTGTTACTGTTTTATCATTTCCATATTGTTAAAAAAAATTGTTAAGTGTTTATTTTAAGAAGCTCAGACTGTATATATGTTCTAGTAACATTCCATGGGAGCCATGCATCAATCTAGAACGAGTGTCCAGTGTTCATATTTTTAGTATTTGCTATAAATTATTCTATTTTTCAAACATAAAAAGTCAAACCAATGTCCATACAGACTGCCCATTCAGACCTTGAAACCCAGCATGGAGTAATATATCCTGTACTGAACTGAGAAGTAGGGAGACTTGGGTTTCAATGCAGCCTCTGATGGTCAAAAGGTATGTGACTCTTGGAAATATACTTAAACTCTTTGATCCTCAATTTCTTAATTTCTTTAATCGGGTTAAATAAGATTTAGTCACTATCTTGTAAGGTTGTGAGACTCAAGTGAGAGAACATGTAAAGCAGTTTTGTTCACTTAAAAATATAGATAAGTGGTGCCATAGTAAAAACAGAACAGGCCTTGAAGATAGGAACACAAATCTGACCTCTGGTACTACCTAGGTGTGGGGCCCCAGGCCAGTATATATTATCTTCTATTTGTCTCAGTTTCCTTATTTTTAAAATGGGCTTTTTTACAGATCAGATTTCAGGATTAAATTTTGTTTTGTTTTGCTGAACTTTGAGAATTATTTGAGTCAGTAACCCCATCCACATAAATTCTAAAGAAACCGCAGTCCAAATTTGTTTTACATGTCCCCAAGCTCCTCACCCAGGGCAGATTGATGGCTCAGTGCACTGGGCCTAAAGTCAGGATGACCTGAGTTTGAATCCAGTCTCAGATACTTACTATTTTTGTGCTTCGACAAATCACTTAACCTCTGCTTGTCTTAATCCACTCTAGAAGGAAAAAGCAAAAGATTCCAATACATTTGCCAAGAGAAGTCTATGCACAGTATGGTCCATCAGGTCAGTAACAGTCAGACACAATTGTCCAATAATAATTGCCCTCACCTACCTGGAAAGGAGCACAAGAACCACACAGCAGTGATCAAAATTACTGTGTTATTTTTCAGCATATTTTTTTTTACATAATTACACTTATTTTTGTGAAGGTTTTTAAATAGCTCAAATTGAAGGAAAGAAAAGTGAGATGATTTTTAACAAGTTCCCTCCAAATGATAGTAAATGTGTGCAGTGATGATTGAATACAGCATTTGTAAATGAAATAAAAACTTGAAATGGCATTTGCTGAATCTCAGTGGAAGTATGATCTGTTGATTTCAATGTTAGTTGGTAAAGTTCCATGACATATCATACTACTTGGTAATTTGAACATGAAATTAATCTTTGTGTTTAAGTTAAAAATACATATTGTGGTCTGTGCATATATAATGCATGTATACATAGACAGTTTTTCTTTAAATTTTCATTATTTTTTCTGTACATGTCCATCTTTGAATCATCTGCAGACAGATGATATTTGAACACATGGGCACCGATAAGAACGCCAAGTATAATAGTGTATAGAAAAGAGAAGAAGACCTAGCACAGAACGTTAGGAGTCTACCTTTATTTCTGCAATGTGTAAACAAAGAGTTTTCTGAGTTAACAAATAAAAACTTACATGTATTATCATTTGTAACATGCTATTTCTGTCAAATATAAATATTCTTCTGTAACTAATAAAAGATATAACACCCATCTTGACTGGTGGTTTAAATTGTATTACAAGTTGTAACATGAATAACTCTACTTTTTAAGAAGCCTGCATTGAAAACCTGGCATATTTATCACGTGAAAATAATGCTATCATATTATTTTATATTATAAATAACAAGAATAACGATGATTGACAAATACTGGTATGTTATTTTAGTATATATTTAAGATGGATTTGTGTATATAGATATTGTAATGAATACTTAGTTTCACTTGAATAAAAATAGAGGCTAAGAAAATCATTTGCATAGATTATTGGTATAAAAGTATGGGAGGATGCCACAACTCTTTAAGGGAAAACATCATTCCATAAAGTTTGGAAAACTGTGATATATGCAATAGAATTCTAGAGAACTTGGAAGTTCACAAGGTTTAGTAGTTCATAGAAACGCTGATTTATGAATATAGTTGATTCAGTTAGGCTTTGCATAACATTTGCATTTGTAATCTCATGTACCTGTCAATTGGTTTCAACCATGAAATAAATCTCATAGCAAGGTTGGTACCTAGCCCACGGTGGAACAAGTCAAATAATTTCCACTCTGGTCATTGAGTCAAGGCCTATTTTCAAATTATGCCTCTAAAAAATATTAGGTATGTGACTATGGACTACAGTTGATCTATGTTAGAGGAGGAATTAATTTCCACAACACGTTATTCACATGCAACAAATTGCAGGTTTAGATAATAGCAAAGATAATAAAAACAATAGTAACAAACATTTAAAAAAAAGCTCTGTGCTATTTTTAAAAGGGAGCATGATATCAAAAATAAAATACTTAATTTTGAATCATGGTTCGACAGTGAAGGAGATTTCCGTGCCAGAGACCCCTGAAAAACCGATCCCAAAGGTCCACCACACACCAGACTGGAGCGGAGCCCTGCCCTGCCCTGCCCCAGCCGCAGGGCACTGAGAGGAGTGATGCAGATCCGAGCAGGCTTCAGGGACAGAATCTCCAGCAGCCACAAAGATCCCTCCAACCACAGACGCCCATGTCAGTGAGAGAGATGGGCTGAGAGGGGAGCGGGATGTCTCCAGGACTCAGGTCCCCTCGGGAGGCAGTGGCAGAGGCAGCAGCAGAGGCAGCGGGCAGCCAGAGGCTCCCAGAGCAGGCTGGAGCTTGGCAGGAGCTCCATTACAGAAGGTCACTGCATAAACACCATGAGGGAACTGAGCCTGAGAGGTGACCCTGCCCCCACCTGAGAACCTGATTTAATCTTACCCTGCTGCCAAAAGCCCTGAGGCTAGGGAGCAGCATTTGAATCTCAGACCCCAAGCAGTAGCTGGACTGAACTAGGCCAGGGGTGGAGAGGACTCTCAGAATCAAGTAGCTGGCTGGGAAAATGCCCAGAAAAGGGAAAAAAAGAAAAATCATAGAAAGTTATTTCCTTGAAAAAATGATTCCAACCTTCATCTCTGAAGATGAAGAAGAAGAAAACCGCTTACCATCAGGTAAAGACATAGGAGTCAAGGCCTCTGTATCCCATATATCTCAAATAGGTATCCCATGGGATCAGGCCATGGAAGAGCTCAAAAAGGATTTTGAAAATCAA
>CM053770.1:190160712-190187965 GCA_028658325.1 Potorous gilbertii | reverse complement strand
GGGGGGAAGGTGTGGGGGGGATGAAATCTTAATTTTAAGGAAGTGATTGTAGAACATTTATAAATAAATAAAATAAATTAAAAAAACTGAATTTCCGTCACCCACAATTAATGGGTATAATCCTGCCAATATTGTAGCATCAGTAGGGTGCATGTTAACTGATTTCATCCTGTTAGTCTGCTCTTTTATCATACATCTGTTGTGGGAGTCTCACAGTCCAGAACAACTCGAAAGAGGGAAGTACCTGCTTCGCTTAATAACTAAGCATATCTGGAGAGCTTGAGAAGATCTCTTTTTATGTTCCATTTTAAGGAATTGGAAGTGCTCCAGAGAATTATGGCTCAGTTTCTGCACTAGAATCTATCTTTAGGAAAGTCCTTACCTCTCTTTACTCTAAAAAAAAAAAATTATGGTGTTGGAGGAAAGAGAGAGGGAAAGTCTTTGTCCTTGTCATTTTCAGTCATACTTCCTGTAATGGCAAAAGATGATCCTGTAAATAATTTCTTATTTTGTCACTATTTTTTCTCCAGCTATGATAAATACTTTGAGATTTTCTTTTCTAAAGTGGTGTGTTAATTTTACATTTGAAGTAAAACTCTTAATTACTTTTTTATTTTAATAATTTTAAGCAACAAAACTCAATTATCCATGTTTTCCCCTTACTTGGGAAGGAAGGAGCCACAGGAAGCACTTGGCACAACTATAAAATAACCAGCCACTGGGACCCCACTCCCTTGCCTATTGCCCTCAACAGTACTTCATATTCCTCTCCATTATAAGCCAAAAACAATTTGAAAAACATTTCTCTTCCAATTAAGCGTTTCCCTATACCAGAGAAAATGTGACCCTACTTATACATATTACTTAGAGCTCCTCTAAGCTGCTTTCTCAGGTCATGGCCCTCCTCCTCTCAGCAATTTGTGCTCTTTGCCTCTGGACCCTGTTGCTCCCACCAAAAACTGGCACCTATGGTCTGGTGCACATCAATGTCTCCTCAATAAATGTGCCCTTAAATGGCTTAAAATCCATCCCTTTCCTCTGGTGCTTCATGAACTAGGACCCAGCCTAGTATCTCATAATATGGAGTGCTGTCAATTTTTCATCTATTGTGTGACTATCCCAACAATCATGACACTTGGATTCAGAACTAGAATATCATTATTTTGGGCCTCAACTCTATGTCCTAGCCAACAAAGACTACCATTTCTTGAGAAATGCTCTGTTAATAGACAATCCGTGAAACAAAAGCCCATGGAAAGTCAATGGTTGTTGTAAGCAAAAAGAAAAACAAAAAGTTGTTGTAAATTGTCTTCAAACAAATATCCACTGTTGTGCATTTAAAAAAAAAGTATACAGTGTGTCTGATGCTGTATTTGTGCTTTATGAATATTTTTATGACTATTTTGTCAAGTATTTTTTGATCCACCCTATCTGATTCTCATCACTTCTCCCTCTGCTTCCATGTGCCAAACTAAATGACATTAATTTGAATATCAGTGCACATAAAATGTAAAACAATCTGTGGTTAATTCTGGATTTTGTTGTCCATAGTGGCTGGTACTACACCTAAGAAGATTCACCAGTTTTTTTTTTAATTTGAGATGCAATTCTTCATGACTACCATATAGCATGCATACAACTCAAGAATTCCCAATTCTTTCAAAATCTGGTAATTATTCACGAGTGTGTCACATATGACTGGAACTACAATGGGGAAAGGGGATAGTGGATATCCTCCCAGTCAAATAAAGCTCATCATTCTTTCCAATTTTGAGGAATAGAATTATGAAGTGAGGCCTTCAGCTGCTCTAGGTCCTCAGGACATCAATTAAGCTATGTATTTCTGAATCTATTTCTATTCTCCATGTATGTGCATTTTTTGGACTACACATTTACCTCCTCTAAATTACATTCAGATTATGCTGAGAAGTTTGGTGAGAAAATGAAATTTGAGACTGAATTCCTTTGTCTCTGTTAAAAAAATCTTCCCCGTTGCTCATTCTGATATTTCTGTAAATACTGTAATATTTTAACATTATTCTGACCCTTCACTTTCAGTGATGACACTTGTAGTGAATCTTCTTAAATGGAGTGAAGTGAAAAGTGTCTAAAGCAGGTAGTACCTGTAGGAATAGCTTCAAGAACATATTTATAAAGTAAAGTGGGAAGGCAAGATCAAATATTAAAGTGGTAATTAATTTTTTGAGTTTGGACCTGGTGAAACTGTAATTGCATATTAATAACTGCAAGTGGCTTTAGGTCTGATGAAAGAATTAGTTTTTATGATGAAGAAATAATGTTTCCAGAAATTATGTTCTTTTGCACTGTGGTCTAACTAGCATATGTTACTTGAATAATCAAGGTATTTCACCTATTATTTGGCATATCTTCAAGAGTTAGGCTAAGATATGTATTGTCTAATAAATACTGCAGTTAAATTAGCATGAGATCATAGGAATTTGTAAGCAGAGGAAGAGTCGTCATATAGTAGATCATGCTTGCATAAAAATTTAGAATGGAAAATAAGTAAAAACCCCTTACCCTCATTCTAATCCTCAGCTGCTCACTTCATGCAACTACAGAATAAATTCTAAGGTGTGTGAGGAGGAATTCATGCGTTTAAGGTACATGACATGTTCAAGGATGAAAATCAGACTTGATGGGAGAAAGACCAAAATTTGTTCTTTAGTTACAACTGCTAAGCCTGTCTTCCCTAATGGTTCTGACAAGTAGCCAAATTAATTAGAGAGTAAATCTGCCTCCCATGGACAAGCATATCAAGGATAATAAAATTATTTCTTCAAGAGTATTGTAGTTATCTAAACAAGTAAATTAAATGGAATGGTTATATTATGAATTTGAAATGCATAAAATATCAATGTGATTTTTAAGGTAATAGGAAATGTTTATTGGTCTGATGAAATTTAACTTTCATCACAGTTAATGTCTCTGATACCTTCATATTCTCTGTTTGGACTTAACTGTGAGAATAATATCCTAAAATTGTTAAATGATAAAATTTTAACTTCCTCAATAAGATCAGTTTCATTTAGATACATATATGAGTACATATATATGCACATGAATATGTGATTGTAAGGTAGGTCAACAAACTTCTAAAAACAAGAGATGTCAACTATTTTTAAGATAAATACTTACTAATTGAATATGTCATAACTGGGGTTGTGATAGAGTGGAGGTGTGGGGCTCTAGGGGTAGCAGTGCCTCTTTTTTCTCAGAAAGGATAACCACTGCTACTACAAAAGAAATAAAGAGAAGGAAAACAGGAAGAAGGAGAAGGAGAGGAGGAAGAAGAAGAAGAAGAAGAAGAAGAAGAAGAAGAAGAAGAAGAAGAAGAAGAAGAAGAAGAAGAAGAAGAAGAAGAAGAAGAGGAAGAGGAAGAGGAAGAAGAAATGTGACAACTCAGTGCAATGACATTAATATGCCATTCAGGGAGTGAATAAAAGTTTATTAAATACGTACCATGATCCAGGTGTTGCATTAATTGCATCGATCAGCACTACTTAGATTGCTGGGAGAAAAACAAACAGAAAGAAAAAGAGACAGGAATAGGTTGGGTCAAGAAGACTTTCCTATGTATGTCATTCTACCTCTCTCTAAAACTCTATTCAATTTTCAGCATGTAAATAATTACCAGAATCACAGCTTCAAAAGTACAAATTCATTGAATGCACACACACATACACACACACACACACACACACACACGCACACAGGCATACACACATAACACTCATTAAATGTATACTGGGTATAAGACATTAATAATTGGGAATACAAAGAAGAAAAAACATTACAGACCACAATATTAATGACATCATATTTTCCCTATCCCAGTGATTCAGAATCGCTAGTTGTCATTATACAAAACCTATTTTCCATCCCCCTACCCACTCCATTATTCCTATTACCTTCAACTTCCTCCAACCCCCCCCCCCCCCAAGTACCCCACTCGTGATCTACATACTCCTTTCACTGTGCCTTCAGGAATGTGCATATCTCCAGGTAACAAACTTTCATCTTAAAATTTTGTTTCATTTTTATTTTTTGATTTTTCTTTTCCCTTTCTCACTCTCTCCATACACTGGTTCTCACTGGAATCTGACTTTCTCCCAATGACATAGAATTCCAAGTTAATCTATCCCAAGTCCCTTGCATTTTCATTCATGTCCTAGGACTCACTGGTGGTGGTGATAAGACGTGGGAAGAGTATAATACTCCAGGTTCCATATTACCAAGTTCAGATTCTCTCTCTATGAGCAACCTTCAGTAATTTGTGTAACTTTGATATTTGATATTGATATTCCTTCAATCTATATTTGTTGCTCAATCAGTTTTCTAGTATTTTTTGTCTACCCACCCTCAGGACATTATCTTTATTTTGTTACATAATTCAAGGACTGACTGACAGTCTTCCCATCTCAACTCCTTCCCTCCTACTAGAAAACTTCAATATTTCCTCAAACACTCTAACTTCGTGGGTCCCCAATTGATTCATTTTGCATAATCTATTGCAATACTGTACCTCAGCTATATTAGACATAGTCATACCTTTGATTACATGTTTATGAACTATGAAATGTCTTTAATCATAATCTTTTACAATTCTCTTTCTCACTGCTTTACAAACTTTAATTCTAATCTTTGCTCACCATGATCCTTCAGAATTTTCCCCAGCTTCGCATACTTGCAACAACTACACTATCCTACCTCCTCCCTAGTGAAATCATTAAGTGAAACAATTAAAATCTACACTATGCTCTCCCCAAAAGTCTCTTGCCTCTCAATGTTTTCAGTGCTCGTAGATTTCTAAGGCCTAACAATTGAGTAGAATTATTATTAATATGTGCTACCTTTGTTCCTACTCATGTACTGCTAAATTTTGGAGAATATTGTTAAATCTTGCTGATTGTGAAACTACAAGCATGTTAAATAATGTTATGTGATATATCTGTATATATGTGTGTGTGTGTATATGTGTGTATGTAAGTATGTATATATATATATATATATATATATATATATATATATATATATCTTTGCTACCCTAAGGAAATTCTTTACTTTCTCTTTAATCAATCCACTATTCAGCTTAACTAGTCTTTTCATCCCTCTGGAAATCTCAAATGGTAGCCTCCCCACAATATGGTCAGCTGAGAATCTTGCCTACTGATTCACTGAAATTATTGTTGCCATTTACTGAGAGGTCTCTTTTGTCTGATCTTCATGTTATATATCAATCAAATATCTTACCTTTCTCTCACCTTCTTGACTCACATGAAGAGGTAGTTTTATTTTATTCCTTGATAAAGTTCAGCACTCCATATGTTCCTTTGATCCCATTCTATGCTGTCTTGATTGGCAAATTATCATCTCCGTTATACCAACTTTATCACTAATATTCAACCACTACTTGTCTACTGACTACTTTTGTTTACAGATATACTCATGTCTCCCCTATCCTTGAAATTAAAACTTATTTGATCCTACTATAGCTTTTATCTATCTTTTAATATATCTCAACTCCATCATTTCTAAAGACTGAGAAATCCCTCTAAAGTAGTAGCCTCTGAATTTTCACCCCAAACTTCTAATTATTTTGCAGCCTAACTCCCAAACTCTTCATTCCATTGAGCATGTTCTCCCCAAAAGCACCAATAATTTATTAACTGTCAAAGCAAATGCCCTTTTCTCAATCATCATCCTTTTTAACTTCTCTGCAGCCTTTGATGCAACTCATCTGTCTCATCTTCTAGATATACTCTCATTTGTAGATTTTTATGAAACGATACTATTATGCTAAAGTTGTATCTTGGGCTGGTTCAGCTAATCAGTCTCCCTCCAGTCAGTAGAGTACATTTAAAAATAACCAGTATAAAATGTTAATGATCAGGATAACCTAAGATTTAGGAGCTTCTACAATAAGGGATAAGATGGTTTGGAATATGATAGTCCAGAGGTCAAAGAGATAGGATTAAAACCAGGAATCACCTACCCAGAAAAATTGAGTATTAATACTTCGGGGGGGAAATGGAATTTTAATGAGATAGAGGACTTTCAAGAATTCTTGAAAAGATCATAGCTGAATAGAAAATTTGACTTTCAAATACAAGGATCAGGAAAAACATGAAAAGGTAAACAGGAAAGAGAATCCTTAAGGAACACATTAAAGCTGAACTATCTATATTTCTGCATGGGAAGATGGTATTTGTAACTCATGAGACCTTTATCAGTATAAGAGAAGTTAGAGGGAATATATACATACATATATACATACATATATGTGTGTAGGTGTGTATAGCTATATATGTATGCATATGTAGGTATGTATATGTACATGGGTGTGTGGGTTCATACACACATATATATATTTGTATGTATATATGTGGGTAAATGTATATGTACTAGAAGTAAGAGAAAGGGAGAGGTAAAATATAGCAAATCATCTCACATAAAAGAGGTAAGAAAGACTTGTAGCAAGGGAGGGGAATAAGGAGGAGGTGAAGGGAAATAAGTGAGCTTACTTTCATGAGATTTGACTTAAGGAGAGAATAACACACACTCAATTGGGTATGGAAATCTATTTTACCCTGCAGGAAGGCATGAGAGAAGGTGATAGGAGAGGGACAATAAAAGTGGGGGGGACTGTAAATTGGGGAAAGGGATAATTAGAAGTAAACTTTATTGTGAGAGGACAAAACAAAGGAGATAATGGTATAAATGAAGGACAGGATAGGACAGAGGAAAATGTGATTAGCCTTTCACAACATAACTATTATTCAGTGTTTTGCATGGTTACACATGTATGACCTATATTGAACTGCTTGCTTTCTCAATGAGAGTGAGTAGAGGGGGAGGAAAGGAGAGAATATGGAACTCAAAGCTTTAATAGTGAATGTTAAAAATTGTTTTAGCATGCAAATGGAAAGTAAGATGTACAGGCAATGGTATATAGAAATCTATTTTGCCCTACATGAAAATAGAAGGGATGAGGATGGAAGAAAGGGCGGCAGGGTTCATAGAAGGGAAGACATACTGGAGGAAGGGGTGGATGGGATGCATGCTGTCCTGTGGTAGGGGGCGAGCAGAAAATTTGGAATTCAAATTCTTGTGAAAGTGAATGTTGAGAATTGAATAAGTTACATATTAAAAACAAAGGAAATAGAGGAAAAGGAGATGAGAGAAAGGAGGGCTGTAATAGAAGGGAGGGCAAATTGGGAAAAGGAGTAATCTGAATGCATGATATCTAGGGGTAGACTGTGGGGAGAGTTGGAGAGAAAATTTGGAACTCTGAAATCTTGTGAGAGTGAATGTTCAAAACTAAAAATTAATTAATTAGTATCTGCTCCTGGGAGATATATGCATATATACATATATACACATACACACACACACACACATATATATATACATATACACACATATGTATACGTATATACATATATATATATATGTATATATATGTGTGTGTGTGTATATATATATATATATATCCCAGAGGCTGATATATTATGTGTGTGTGTGTGTGTGTGTGTGTGTGTATAGAACCAACTTTAAAATACTCTTTACAGAAATAAAAACAGATTTAACATTTAAAGAATTATTAACTGCAATTTCCTTGTTTTGGTTGTATTTTCTGATAACATTCCCTGCTCCTACCATCACAGCACCCTTTTATGGTAACAAGCAGCAGAACTCAATTACTCTTAGCCTCTCCCTTGGTGGAACTACTTAAAGATGCAAGAAATGAGAAGCATTCTCTGCCTGGGCAACAGCAAGATACAGAAGCACAGTGCTTCTAAAGAACTGGAAAAAAAACTGATATAAAGTGGGATTGTGTGTACATGGCTCCATCAATATGAAGGAAAGGAGACTGGCATCCAGGGTGGCCTATTTCTGTGCCTCCAGAAGGTAATTTTGGGAGAATCTGAAGTCATTAACAAGTGAAATCCCCATTGTGGAAAGGTACTGAGTGAGCTTTGAAATCTAGCAACAAAGAAATACTCTACTTAAGTGAGGAATGATGATAAAGAGATCCACAGAAGGGGAAAAAAAGAGAATTTGTCAAAGATAAGAAGAAAAAAGGTGAAAATATATTGTAGAAGCAGGTAGATAAAAAAATTAAGTAATACTGAAAACCAAAGAAAATGAGAGCAACATTTCATTAATCAGATGTGTGGATTCCTAAAAGAGAATAAAATGTTTCCAAAAAATTTCAAGATTAAAGTAAGAAATGTCAAAGGAAAACCAATGATCAGCAAATCTAAAATAACTGGCAGACTACAAAAAACAATATCAGTTCATAAAAGTCACTGACTGGGATTTGTTTGCAAATAACTAAAAAAAATAATTGCTTATTGGGAATAAAATTATAGTAAATGAAGTCAATCTGTAAGAAGAAAATCAATAAGCAATAACGATAAAAATAACTCATGATCTCATATATTGACCTCACAAATATTATGTGTAGAGACAACTTAAGGACAGATTTGTTTCCCATAAGAACGAGAGATACCAAAAGATTTGCATATTGTTATAAAAGGAAAATCATCTGACAATCACCTAGAGCTTCTGAACACAGAATAAAAAGTGCCAATGTAAAAATTCCATGTATAATTTCCAGGAGAATATCACCTGAAAACTACCTAGAGGTTCTGGACACAGAATAAAAAGTGTCAAAGGAAAGATCCCACTTTTAATTTCTGGAAAGACAAACAAGCAAACAAAATATGTTTCAAACTCCATATTATTTGATTTGAATAACTTCAGAAAACAGACTCACAAAAGTACAGCTGCCTATGAAAGAAGCAGAAGAAAAATATGTTAATCTAATTATAAACTATTAAAAAAGGGAAATCACAAAAAGAAAAAGAAACCAACAACCACAATAGAACAAAAATTCCATGAAAAGATCACCTTCCCCCACCCATGTAGAATGTGTAGTCGTTTCAAACACAGCACAAAGTACCTATCTCCCCTCACAGAACACCTCTCTTTATCCGTAGGAATATTTCTCAGTGGAACACTCCCACTATTAGAGTTTTGTTTTTTTCTAACCCTATCCCCTTATCAGTCTTTCCCCTGCACATCCATTCAACTGTTGACCTTTATCTTCCTGAAACTACAGAGATCATCTTCCCCCTACTGCTAATCCTTGGTTTGAACACAACATGTCATACATTCATCTCTATCCTCCTGCCCTCCTTTTCCTTCTATGTGCCCTTCCATGTTATATTGTAGTTAGAAAGGAAGAAAAGAAGGAAAGAAGGAGAGAAGGAAGGAAGGAAAGAAGGAAAGAAGGAAGGAAGGAAAGAAGGAAAAGAAAAGATTTATCTGTTGGCAAACTACCATTAGGTTCTGACAATAATGCCACCATAATACTTCTATAAACTATTTTTCACTGTTACCTCCACCAAGATTCTGCCTTTACCCCGTCTCACATAGAAAAATAAGCCATTTATTATTGTCTTGATTGTCATTCTGTTCTGTCGCTGTCCTTGGTAACTGCATTTATTCCCTCTTCCTTTCTGTTATCTGAAGTGTTTCAAAATCAGTCTCTTAAGTTTAGATTTTCTTTCTGAAAATGTTTTTATGCCCCATTATTATTGAGCATCCACATTTTTTTTCTTTTATAGTTAAGGTCAGATTTGGAGAGTAGGTCATTCCTCCTACATCCTGAGCTTTGTTGCTTATCAGAACATATTTTTCTGAAATTTTATTGGCATATTATTGGACAAAATGATTTTAAATGGTTTCCTTTATAAACTGTAACTGGTTGCGAATGTAGTTTTTTTTTGGTAAGGATTATGTGAATTTTGAAGGAAAAGAAATCAAATTAGCTAACATATAGCCTGTTTCATTATTTCTTTTTTTAAACCAACTACTAGGCTCAGTTATTAATTCAATATAACTTGAAACTATTAATTTTTTTAAATTTTCTTTCATTTTCAGAGTATCTATTTTGGTATTTATTTGTTCTCCCTTAATATGTTATTTTTCAAGTTACTTTTTACAGTGTATGCCCATTTAAATTTTTCTATTAAAGACTACATTGGTTGTATCTCACTAATAACGCATTGTTCTCATTATCATGAATTAAAATTATTATCATTTCTATTACACTTATTTTGATATACCAGTCTTTAGGATTAAGTTATTGGGTTTCCCATTCATTTTCAGCACTCCTTAGTGGTTTTTCATTTAATATAGTTTCTGTTACATTGTGATCCAGGATGTGTATTGTATAATATTTCTGCTTTCCTATATTTATTTGTAACAATTTTTATGCCTTGAAGAATGATCAATTTTCTTTTTTTTTTATTTTTCAGTTCTTATCATTCACTTCCACAAGAGTTTGAATTCAAAATTCTTTCCTTATCTGTCCACATTCCCCACCCCAGGACAGCATGCACCCCATCTACCCCTTCCTCCAGTCTGTTCTTTTTTCTATTACCCATCTTCCATCCTCCTTCCCCTTTATCTTCCTATACTTCATTGTCTATGCAGCTCAATTTCCATTTACATGCTAAAACAAGTTTTTGTCATTCATTCGGAAAACTTTGAATTCTCTCTCTCCCTTCCTACCCACCCTCATTGATAAAACAAGTAATTCAGTATATGTCATACATATGTAGCAATACAAAGCACTTTCATAATAGTTATATTTCAAAAGACTAACCACATTTCCCTCTGTCCTATCCTACCCTTCATGTATTCCATTTTCTCCCTTGACTTGTCCTCCCATAAGAGTTATTGCTTGAAAAGTCAGTTTCAAAAATCATTCTAGGAAGAGGTTCTTTTGTAAAAAAAAAAAATAAATGAAATGAATAAGCAATAGGGCACAATTATGACTTCCCAAAATTCTTTTCTCTGCAGTCATGAAGGAAATACCATCAAAACTTTTTTTAATGATTTGTTTAGCTCCTCCTGTTCTTGGATTGACTATAGACATGTGGAGGAAAGTATTCTACTGACAGGACAAGATGCTAAGGATACTTGAATTTTTTTCCTATCATCTCAACCCACTGGATACTTCTTACAATGCCTCTGACTCCACAATCAAACACCTCCATACGGAGTAAAATCACATAGTGGGTATTTTGAATTGTGTAATTTGGCAGAATGGTTGGGAGGATTCATAATAGGACAGAAAGAAACTTGTTCTGAAATAGTAAAGTAATGAGATCAAGAACGATGTTTCTTAAGGGTTGGAGCCAAGATGGTGGAGTAAAAAGAGGGACTTGCTTGAGCTCTCACAAAACCCTTCCAAATATTTATTAAAAAATGACTCTAAAAAACTTCTAGAGAAGCAGAAAACAAAATGATAAGAATGGAACAAATTCCCAGCCCAAGACAACCGGGAAGGTCAACAAGAAAGACATGTTGCACTAGTCTGAGAAAAGAGTGCAGTACAACATGGACTGTGCTAGCATAGAACAGGACTTAACAAACCTTTAGCAGGCCTCAGGGGACTGAATTACTGGCAACTGTAGCAGTTGCTCGAATTCTCAAACAAAAAATAACAAAGACAACTTAGAAGGTCAGTAGGAAAGTTCTGTCTGACCTGGGTGAGAGAGAAGCATGGTCTGGCCCCAGCTCCAGGGCAGCCACACAGCAGCAGGGGAAGTGGCTGCTTTCAGAGCTCTCTGTCCAGAGATGGGGGGTAAGGATCAATCGCCTAATCAGACTGCAGATATCACTTTGCTGTTACTGAGGCAAGATTCTCTTACTTTGTCCCTGCTTAGATTTGGTTTGCAGTTCTGAGTGGTAGTCCTGAGGCAAGCAATAGCTTGGTGTGGTGGAGTTTGTGGTGGTGGTAGAGAGTGAACATACTCTTAAGCATTCTAAATCAGAAAAAAGAGTGCATGTGGTCACCCACAGACCAGAGCACAAACCAGGAGGGGAGTAAACATCTCTCCCCTGTTCATACTACCATGGAAGAAGTGAAAATGTATAGGACCCCAGAAAAATCATAAAAACAGCTATACAAAACTCTGGAGCTTTGGATAGTACACTCTCCACATTAGAAGTGGAGTCTTCCTTAACTGAGAGCTAAAAAGTCAAGTAAATGAATGAGAAAATGAACAAAGAATAGAAAAATAAAACATCTCAGACTATAAAATTTTACTTTGGTGACAAGATCAAAATATACAATGAGAAGACAAGAAATTCAAGGTTCCTACACCCAAAGCCTCCAAGAAAAATATGAGTTTGTTATAGCCCATGGATGAGCTCAAAAAAGATTTTGAAACCAAGTAAGAAAAGTAGTGGAAAAATTGGGAAGAGAGATGAGAGTGATATAAGAAAATCATGTAAAACAAATCAACTTTAGCTTCCCTGAACTCTAATCTCTCTTTTAAAGAACTATTTTGTTCAGTAAGATTTTGAACCTTCTTTTACATTTGGTTAATTCTGCTTTTTGAAACCTCCTTCTCCTCATTGGCTTTTTGGACCTCTTTTTCCAATTGAGTTAGCCTATTTTTAAAAGATATTTTCCTCACCATTTTTTTGGTTCTCCTTTAACAAGCTACTGACTCGCTTTCAAGTTCTTTTATGGACTGGGCACATGTCATATTCCTTTTGGAGGTACTGGAGGCAGAAGCCTTGACTACCTTTGAAAGTATGCCTTGTTCTTCCTCATCTGAAAGGATGGAAGGAAACACCTGTTCACCAGGAAATTTTCCTTCTGTGGTCTTATATTTTTCCCCTTTTTGGGGCATTTTCCCAACCAGTTACTTGACTTCTGAATCCTTTGTCAAGAGGAGGGTGTTAATGCTCCTCCTCCCCCCATTACTGTGCTCAAGGCTGAGATTCAGATTAGCTGCTCAATTCCTCCAAGGGCTTTGAGTAGGGGCAGGACTGCCACTCAGGGTTGAGTTTCAGATCAGCTGCTCAATTCTCCCAGACACTTTAAGCTGAGTTGCACGAACAATGGACCCAGGCTGCTTCTGTGGCCACTGTAGCCACCCACTGCCTGCTACTGTTTCTGTCTATGCCTCTGCCACCAGCTGGGGCCAGTGCTGAGAGGACCCCATTACCCTCTTGTCCAGCTGGGAAAGCTCTCCCACAGTAACCTTTGGAGTTTTCTTTGTCACTTATGAGTTGAGGGATCTGGGACCCAACCTGCTGGGAATTCTGCCCTGAAGGTCTGTGCATGTTCTGTTCCTCCCAGTGCCACACAGCCAGGGCTGGACTCCACTCTACTCAGAATCCTGTGGGATAGATCTTTCCTGTTGGCCTCCCAGGTTACCTTTGACTGGAAACCTCTTTCACTCTGTTATTCGGTGGCTTCTACTGCTCTAGAATCTGTTGAGAGTCTTTTTTTTACAGGTATTTGGTGGACTGTGGGGAAACTGCTAAAGCATATACATCTTTCTACTCCACCATCTTGGCTCCACCTCTCAAGAAATTATTTTTAAAAAGAAGGAAAAAATAGAAGATGAAGTCAAATATCTCACTGGCAAAGAAAACAAACAAACAACAGAAAAACCACTGACCTATAAAATATATGCAGGAGAGTTAATTTAAAAATTATTGGACCAGCTGAAAGTCATGATAAAAAAGACAAAAAGAGCTTAGATATCATAGTTAAAGAAATTATCAAGGAAAACTGCTCAGATATTCAAGAATCAGAGGTTAAAATTGAAATGGAAAGAATCTACCAATCACCTCTTGATAGAGATTGCAAAATGAAAACTCCTAGGAATATTTTAGTCAAATTTCAGACTTCCCAGCTCAAGGAGAAAATATTTCAAGCAGAAAGTAACAATTCAGATATTGAGGAAAGACCATCAAGATAATACAAGACTTACCATCTTCAACCCTAAAGAATCAGTGATTGGAATATGATATTCCAGAGAAAAAAACCACAAACAAACTAGGATTCAAAACAAGAACCATCTACCCAGCAAAACTTAATATAATCCTTCAAGGGGAAATAAATGGATATTAAATGAAATAGAAGATTTTCAAGCTTTCTTGATGACAACACCAGAGATGAATAGATAATGTGACTTTCATATGTAAGAGCAAAAAAATAAAAGCTTGAAAATTTAAACAGCAAATAGACATCATAAGATGCATATGTATACATATTTATGTGTGAATACATACATAGACATATATGTATACATGTATATACACATATGTGTATATACATATATATAAATATGTATATATGTATGTGTGTTTGTGTGTTCATACCCACACACACAAATATTCATGTTTATTTTTTGTTTTTTGCTCATTTTTTCCATCCTGTTAAGCTTGACTTCCATTAGCAGGATGAGGTAAAGGGGAAGGACTCTGTCTGAAGTTACATTGGGTTTTTTTGTACATTTCTCCCCTCACCACCTCTGTTCAAAGCAAGTTACTTCATGTAGGTTTAGAGTTTCTGGCGCTTTTAAAGTGATATAATCTGGGGAGAGATATAGTGACTGCTCTTTTGGTCTGTATTCTGGTCAATTCCTAGGAAGTGGCACTTGATCCCTTGGAACTGCAGTTATTAATGCTCCTCAGGGTCCCTTTTCCCTTGGGACTAGAAATGATGTTGACTCTCAGGTTCTCTGCTTCCTTGGGGGTAGAAATGATACTACCACTTAGGGCTTCCAATCTTTTTTTTTTCCTTTTCTATCCCTTTTATATTTATTTCGCTTAATATTTTCTCCAATCACATATAAAGATAATTTTCAACATTCACCTATATAAGACTTTAAATTCCACTATTTTCTTCCTCTCTTGTTGCCCTCCTTCCTCTCCAAGACAACAAGCAATCTAATATGAGTTAATACATATACAATCATATTAACTATATTTCCACAATAGCCATAGTGTGAATAAAGAATCAGAACAAAATGGAAAAACCACAAGAAATAAAAAAAAAACAGTGAAAATGGTATGCTCCAATCCACATTCAGACTTCATAGCTCTTTCTCTGAGTAGTCTTTTGGCATTATATTGGATCCCTGAATTACTGAGAAGAGCTAAGTCTATCATAATTGCTATTTGCACAATGTTGCTACTACTTTATACAATGTTCTACTTCTGCTCACTTCACTCAGCATAATTTAATGTAAGTCTTTTAAGGTATTTTTGTGAAATCTTCCTGCTCATCATTTTTGATAGCACAATAATATTTTATTATATTAATCTAATGCATCTTCTTCAGTCATTCCCCAATAGATAGTCCTCCCTTCCTTCTTATTTTCTATCCTAGAGCTGCCAGTAGGATTCCCCTCTCCACAGTCACCACCAGCTCTGCCATGCAAGTGTTTTTCCTCAACCTGGGATCACCACTCAGGACTGAAGCCCAGATCAGCAGATTGATTCCCCCAGAGCTTTTTTACTCACCTTTGAAGCTAACTTTGACATTTGTGGGTTGAGAAATCTAGAAACTGTGGCAGCTACTTCCATTTCAACACACCGAAGCCTATTCCAGTCGTATCCATGCTGCATGGCCCATGCTGGGCTGCATTACACTCTGAACAGGGTACAATAGACCCTTCTTGTCAGCTTTCCAGGCTTTCTTGGACTTGAAATCTGTTTCACTCTGTCATTTTGTGGCTTTTGCTAGTCAAGCATTCGTTTAGGATAATTTTTTAAAGTTATTTTCAGGTATATGAAGGGAAAGCTAGAGCAGATCTGATGTTCTACTCCATCATCTTGTCTACGCCCACCCCCACATCATCTTAGTTTTGACCCCATAACACCAGCTCACCTTCCCTTTCTTCATATGCCATGTAAGCAGAATTTTCATATCCAGAGTCATAATTGTCTCAAGATTTTTGTCCTATTAAGTATCAATAACTGTTAGGTCAACCTTTTTCTTCCTACAGTATTTGTGGTTCACTTGTTTATTGCTCATACTTTCTGTGTATTTGTATTTTATTATTCAATCATTCAGTTGTGTTTAATTTGTAACAATGACCTTTTGAAGCATACTGCTCAAGGGCATTTCTTGGAAAAGGTACTGGAACAATTTGCCATTTCATTCTTCAATAGATTAAGTAAAACAAAGGTTAAGGGATTTGCCCAGGTCACACTGCCAATAAATGTTTATGACTGGACTTGAACTCAGGTCGTTCTCACTCCAGATCTCGCACTCTTTCCACTGAGCTACCTCACAGCTTCATTTGTGTATAAGTGCCTGATAACATGGTCTTTTTGCATTTTCCCTTTTATTTTGATGTGTGTGTGCCCATATGTATATATATATGTATGTATATATATATACATATACACACATATATGTATATGTGTTTGTATATACACACAAATACAAGTATACACATGTGTGTGTTATCAAGAGATACTAGTACCTGTGGTATGAGCACTTGTCAAGTCATTTTTCATATCTCCTCATATACCATTGATTTTTACCTGACACCCAACTCTCACCTGTAACTGCAAGAAGCTGTAGCACATGCAGTGATCATACCTCAGTAAACTGTTTGAAAATGAGCTAAACTAAATTGAGGGTAACCAATGGGTCACAGATCTCTCAGTAAGTTGGGGGGGAATGTCTATCACAAGCATGTGAAGACTTTCCTCAGTAGAATGAGTGGATGAGAACAAGTTGTTCCAATGGTCATGAAGGCAGACTGAGGAGAGCACTATGAAGTGCTTACAGGTTGGTCAGACACCAAAGATGTGAAGGTTTTCCACTGGTTCCCTGATCATTGCCAGTCATCTTGAATTTTGTCTTGCCATTGGGTTTTGATGATGCTATAAAAGAGAGTGAGGTTCATGACATTTACAATTGACTTTTGTGCAACTCTCCTCACTTAAATGCAATTCACTTATAAGTTGAGACATCACTGTGATGCCATTAGTCCTCTGAAAACAAAGGACAAACAACAACTAAATGTACGCGTGAATACACACACATACATATATATGTGTATATATATATATATATACACATATATATGTATGCATTCATGTATATATGTACATTTGCTACTGTTTCAGATACACACTCTTTTCCCTGTGCTGTTTCTGTCACTGGCTGGAATCTGTTTTGGTAGATATAGATGCTCATTGTAAAACCCTATCAATCAGATCTACAAGACTCTGGATATAACCATAATGTTTCAGAATTGGAAATGACCTTCAAAGTAGTATGTGTCAATCTGCCATTCACTGACTATATTCGTTAAAAACACCCAATGTGCATCAATTGAAAAAGAAATAAAATAGCAATCTTAGTAACATTGTTTAATCAAGAGCGGATTTCACCCACATGGCTATTTTCCCCTTATGTATAGTGTTCAGTCTAGGTTTCTCCCTGCATAACAGAAATTATAATAAAAAATAGGGATAAAAAGAATCATTGAAACAGAGCTGACTTTGGAGATTCTATCTCATACTACTTCTATGTTAAACCCCACTTCTTTTTTCACCTGTATACCTTTTCCTTTCTCAACTTTTTTTTTTTCACTAAATGAAAAAGTACATGGGGACATATTTGTGTGTATGTACCAATAGATGGTTCACTAAATATATGTGTATACATGTGTAAGTTAAATATGAATATATTTAATACATGTGCATATGCATTTATACATATATAATGTACATACATATACACACATATGCACATGTATATATATATATATATATATATGTATGTATAGTATTAATCTTCCAGAAGTTATGAAAGTGTGCATTCTGATAGATAATTCTCTTCAGGAGGTGTTGAAACTGGTAACCACTGAATATGAAGTTACTAAAGCTTCTTAAACTTAAGGGGTTTTAAGGCATCGCAAATATTTAGTCCTGCTGAAGAACTGAAGACATTATTAACCAGGTGACTAGGTCCTAGTCCTTGGGCTTATGGTATAATATTTTTTTTCTGGAAAATATTATTTTCTCTCACTCAATCTTCAGTTTCTTCAGCCTTAGAGCTATTTTTGAAAATCACTGGCACATTCCATAAGCAGTTCAAAGATGAGAAGAAAATTGGACCCCTGGAAGAAATTAGATCTCTGAAAAACAATGGAATCTTAGAGAAAGTTCATATTCTTTGACAAAGAAGTAATCCTTTTTGAATTCAACAAGCCAGAAATGTTAAGACAGTATGAAAGCTTCAGAGGGAGGGAGAGCATAAAAACATGCAGTAACAAGCTCCCAGGGTAGTCTATAACTAAAGTTTTAATGTGATATGAAAAGACAGAAGTACAGATATGTGTATATGTGTATTCCCTTCTAAATGTCACTTTGAGAAAAAAACACACAAAAATTTATCTGAGTAAAACCAGATAATTGTGATTTTTTTTGTTTCTTGAAGAGAATATGACTAAGAACAATGCAAGTAAAAACTTTTAAGCTATATTCATTGACTAAAATTTACTTTCAAAACACTTCATATAATTTTATATTGAACTAAATTAAATTTCATTAGAGTAACCACAGAATGGGGTTTCTATTCTAATTGTGCTGGGCTCTCTGACTGAAGAACACAAACATTTGAAGTCTTGCATCACAACCCATTCAAAGAGAAAAAGAAATAACATGGGTAACCATGTTTCACAAGCAGAAATATGTTTGAAGTTGTACATATAATGTTATTTCTATTTCCCCTCATGAAATTCTAAAGCTACTCTGAAGATTGAAAAGAAAGCATGAGCACAACACCACTGACATTAACTGCTCCAAGGAAAGACAAACTTAAAGGCAAACAATATATATCTCATGGCAAACTAAAAGATTTAGGATCGGACTCCAAAGGTAAAGTATTAAAAAAACTCTGACTAGATGAAATAATGTGTTTTCAGTACCAAGGCAAAAGTTAGTCTTAGCACCTATCACCAACTTTTAAGTTGAAATATTAGAAAAGGTAAACAACTTTTTATTTTCATATTAGGTAGAACACTGAACTCAGAGTCAAAAAAAGCATTGGTCCAATTTTATCTTAAGCACTTACTAAAGCATTAATGATAATAGCTAATATCTACATAGCTCCTAATGTGTTCAGGCACTCTGCTAATTGTTTTACATGTATCTTTTCATTTGGTCCTCATAACACTACTGAGAGGTATCTGTTAATATTATCCCCAGTTTACAGACGTAGAAACTGAGCTATAAAGTTTTTAAATGACTTGGCCAAAGTCACACAGCTAGTAAGTGTCTGAGACTGGATTTAAAATTTAGTCTTCCTTACTACAGGCCCAGCACTCTGCCATGCCACTCAACTGCCTGTTGGATCTCAATGTCCTCATCTTTTAATTAGGAATCATAAGGAAGAGATTGGCTTAATTAATGCTAAGTCCTCTCTTAACTCTAAATCTGTGATCTTTTGTATCCTCTGACCAATCTATGTGAAAACAAAATGATGCAGCAAAAAGACTTCTGCACTTGAGGTTCAGAAACTTAGCTTTGAATTTAAATTTGTTTGTAGCCTTGAGCAAGCTATTACATCAGATTCTCATTTTTAAAAAGGGAGAGGATTCTAGGCATGGGATACAGACAAGGAAAATGCATAAAAGTGGAAAATAGAGGATCATATTTGAAGAAGAGCAAGTTGACAAGTGCCTCTGGATTGTAGAGTACTTGGAAGAGAGAAAGTATAGGAGGACTGGAAAAGTAGGAATGGTCAGATAGTGAAAGGCCTGAAATAAGGAGGACATAAGTTCAAATCCAACCACTTTTTAGCCTGTCAATTTGACTAAGTTATTTTAAAAGAGAAACAGGATATTTTATTTGATCTTGGATGTAAAAGGGAACCACTGGAGTGGTTTCATAAGGGGTATGAAAAGGGTAGATATGGGGGACATAGCCAAGATGGTGGAGTATAAAGACACATATACTATAGCTCTTCCCCCATATGCCTGTAAAAAAACGACTCTCAACAAATTCTAGAGCCACAGAACTACAGAGTGAAAGAGATTTCAAGCCACAGGTAAACTGGAAGACTGACAGGAAAGGTCTATCCGAGAGGATGCTCAGCAAAGCAGAGTCCAGCCTTGGCTGCATGGCACCAGGAAGAACAGGACTGCAGCAGGTCTCCAGGCCAGAATCCCCAGCAGGAAGGATCTCAGATCCCTCAACCCAAAGAAAGCTTCAAAGGTCAATGAGAGGGCTTTCCCAGCTGGGCGAGAGGGGGAGCAGAGTCCCCCCTAACACAGGCCCCAGGCAGCTGGCCAGGTCAGGCTGGCAGCATCTTCCATTGTGGGCGTGGCTCCTCTTAAAGCCCCTTGGGGAATTGAGCATCTGATATGAATCTCAGTCCAGAGCAAGGTCCGGGGGTGAGGAGGAGCACTAGGATACTTCTCTTGACAAAGTATTCAGAAGTCAAGAAAATGGTTGGGAAAATGCCCCAAAAAAGGGAAAAAAAATATAAGGTTACTTTCTTGGTGAACAGGTAGTTCCTTCCACAATTTTGGATGATGAAGAACAATACACACTGTCTGAGGAAGTCAAGGCTTCTGCATCCAGTACCTTCAAAATGAATATGCAATGGACTCAGGCCATGGAAGACCTTGAAAAGCAAAACAACAGATTGCTAAAGGAGAACCAAAAAAAAATGCTCAGGGAAATAACACCTTTAAAAGTAGGATAACTCATCTGGAAAAAAGAGATCCAAAAAACCAATGAAGAGAAGAAGGCTTTAAAAAACAGAATCAGACAAATGAAAAAGGAGGTTCAAAAGTTTAATGAAAAAAATCGTTCTTTAAAAATTAGAGTGAAGGTGAGGGAAGCTAATAACTATATGACAAAGAAAGAAATTACAAAACACGATCAAAAGAATGAAAAAAAATAGAAGACAATGTGAAACATCTTATTGGAAAAAACAATTGACCTGGAAAATAGATCCAGGAGAGAAAATTTAAAAATTGTGGAACTACCTGAAAGCCATGATCAAAAAAGAGCCTTGATATCTTTCATGAAATTATCGAGGAAAACTGCCCTGATTTTCTATACCCAGAGGGTAAAATAAATGTTGAAAGAACCCACTGACCACCTCCTGAAAGAGATCCAAAAAGAGAAACTCCTAGGAATATTGTGGCCAAATGTCAGAGTTCCCAGGTCAAGGAGAAAATATTGCAAACAGCTAGAAAGAAACAATTCAAGTATTGTGGAAATACAATCAGGATAACACGAGATATGGCAGCTTCTACATTAAAGGACTGAAGGGCTTGGGATAGGATATTTCAGAAGTCAAAGACACCAGAATTAAAAATGACTTGCCTCCACAAAGAAACGGAGTTTAACACTTCAAGGGAAAAAAAGTACATTCAATGATATAGAGCATTTTCAAGCATTCTTGATAAAAAACCAGAACTGAATAGAAAATTTGACTTTCAAACACAAGAATCAATAGGAGCATGAAAAGGTAAACAGGAAAGAGAAATCCTAGAGGACTTTCTAAAGTTGAACTATTTACATTCTTATGTGGAAAGATAATATTTGAAACTCTTGAGACTTTTCCCAGTGTTTGGATAGGTGGAGGGATTACACACACACACACACACACACACACAGAGCACAGGTTGAATTGATTCAGAAAGGATGATATCTATAAAAACATAAAATTAAGGGGTGAGAGAGGAATATATTTGGGAGGAGAAAGGGAGAAATGGAATGGGGCAAATTATCAGTCGTAAAAAAAGATAAGAAAAATTTTTTTCAATGGAGGAGAAAAGGGAGGAAGTGAGTGGGGAAAAGTGAAGCTTACTCTCTTGCACATGTGGCTTAAGGAAGGAATAACATGCTCACTCAATTTGATATAAAAATCTATCTTACACTGCAGGAAAGTAAGGGAGAAAGGACAAATGAGATGAGGGAAATGACAGAAGGGAGAGTAAATGGGGGAAGGGAGTAACTAGAAGTAAACACTTTTGGGAAGGGACAATGTCAAATGAGAGAATAAAGGGGAAACAGAGTAGGGTGGAGAGAAATATTGTTAGTCTTACACAACATGACTGTTATTGAAGTCTCTGGCAAAACTACATATATATATATATATATATATATATATATATATATATATATATATGTATATATAGTCTGTATTGAATTGCTTGCCTTCTCAGTGGGGATGGGTAGGGAGGGAGGAAGGGAGAGAAGTTGGAATTCAAAATATTAGAAACGAGTATTGAGAATTGTTACTGCGTGTAACTGGGAAATAAGAAATACAGGTAATGGGGTATAGAAATCTATCTTGCCCCACAAGAAAAGAGAGATGGGGATAGGGTAAGGGTGGGGTGTGATAGAAGGGCGGCCATATTGATTGAAGGGGTAATCAGAATGCAAGGTGTTATGAGGTGGGGGAAAGGGAGAGATGGGGAGAAAAATTGAAATTCAAAATTTTGTGGAAATGAATGTTTTAATCTGTGTGTGTATATGTGTAAATATATAAATATATATGTGTGTATATATGTATACATATAATATAATATACATATATGTGTGTATATATGTATATATGTGTGTGTGTATACACACATACATACATATATAAAAGAAAAGGGCAGACATGATCTTTTGGATATTCATACTGCCAGCAGAGAAGTGAATGGATTGGAATGGGCTTGACCTAAAAATGTAGGCAAGGGAACTGAGGAAGCTAGATAGGAAGAAGGAAAATCAAAACAGCAAACAAAAAAGTACTTACATCTAATGAGGAAAGAAATACAAGGAGGAGTGAAGGAAAAAAGAAAATGGTAGAAACGTATTCAGCAGGATCTGGAGATATCACATAAACAGCCTGGAAGCTTAGTTTCTGGCAATATAAGGTGAGAAGTCACCCATCAGAGCTTGTTGATTGAGGGGAATAAACCATGATTGGGGTGAAGATAATTACTAAAGTGTACTCAACATGGGGAGACCAGGAAATGGCTGTTTTTTGTAATGTGCCTAATGTCTACTTCAATAATAGAAAATAACAAGTTGCAGCACGTAAAAAACAAACAGTGTAGGATGGTGGAGAGAAAATTAACTCAGGAAGGAGAAAGATCTTGATTCAAATATGGCCTCTGGCACCAACTAGTCCTACAATTTGGAACAAGTCACTATGGGAACTCTAAGGAGACAAAATTAAAAGGCGTTTGTCTATATTAGTAGAGGAAATTCTTCTTTGAGAAGTTACCATACTGATTAAATAAGATGTCCAGTGCAAAGAAAAAAGAACAAATGGTAACTTTTTAAAAAAAATTTTACTTATTAGATATAGTATCTGTGTCAATTACTGGAAGTCAGTAGGAATAGAAAGTTTATGCAGAAGAAATTCCAGAACTCAACTAGCAGTCATTCATAATGGTAACAAAGAGAAGCAATTCCTTATCTAATTAAATTAACTAAATGTTGCTGCTTGGATTTATCTAACTGTTGTAATTTAATCACTGCTAAATGGAATGACTATTTAACTGAAATTAAAACTAATTAATTGTTTTAATTGTTGTTTCTATGAATGATGCTCTTTTCTTGACAATGCCACTTTGAAGAAATGAAGAAATTCTTTGCGATATTGCCTTGGGAACATTTCATTCAATTGGAATCAAAATACAATTTTCTCCTTATGTTTAATTAATACAAATGATTGAATTATTGGTGCTTAATTTTAAGCCTTTGGCCTCACATCAAAAATGTCTCTCAAAATACAAAGTGACATGAAAAGAGGAGCAAAGATTCAAAAACTGTTGAATAACAGTAGCTTACATTTTTATTATTTTGTTGTCATAGAGGTCTTCACTCACATGGGCTCATTTGACTTTAACAACAACCTTGTGAAGTCAATAGTAGAGGTGTCATTTGGTCATCCCATGAATAATTCATGGAGATGAACTTGCTCCATGGGCCATCCTGGTGGACCACAAACAGTCAGGATTCCTTAATAAAGGACATGCATGAATAGATGCTCTTGGTTGGTGCCCTCATTTCTATGAGAGGAAAAAAGGAAGGTAGGGGATCAATACTGTCAAAGCGGCTTAAACAATAAAAAGGAATACAAAAATTCTTGCTGGCATATGAGACACATTAAAGATCACAAAACTAATAAACAGGAAATCTAGTCTGAAATTTTGACTTTAGGTGAACCAAAGTGATGAATAATTCATAAACTTTAATTTGTCTGATAAGTATCTTTTTTCTATTAAAATATATGTATTTGCATATCAATCATATTAATTATTCTGTCAAAAATTTGAGGTGCTACAAAGATTATATTGATAAATTAATCAGGAATATTTGAACCTGTTCTATCTTAGCCCTATTTTATTTTTTTATTATATTCTCCATCACTAATTACTGTGAGGAAAATACATTTGAAAAATGCAAAATTTCCTACAATAAATGTGAGTTATTATTTTCACGGTCGTCATCATTATCTGAGTCAGCATATCTCATTTACATGCTAAGCACACAAATGTTCTGTCTAGTTGAAGGGGAAAAAATTAGAAGAAATGAATGAAAGGCAGAAAGAGACAAGTTTATTATTGTGATAAAGAGCAAGCCACTAAAAATAGTTAAAGTAGTTCATAAATAAAGATGTTGCATTACAGTGGCTGTCTGCCTCCATGTTGGTTTTGAAAAAAAAGTCTAGATATACACTTGCTGCATATGATTTTGTTAAGGGATGTTAACAGTTTGACTTGACTAAGGTCTTTGTGGTTACTACTTCAGGTTAACTTTTTCAAGTTTCTTGAGTCTTTTCTTCGAACGTCAAATTTTCTAGTCAGCTCTGGTCTTCCCATCAGAAATCATTGAAAATTCTACATTTAATTAAATATACATTTCTCCTGTATTGCTATACTTAATTTTTCTTGGTAGCTTATTTTGGGTTGTAATCCTACCTCCTTTGCTTTCCAGAATATCATGTTTGAAGCCGTCTGCTCTTTAATGTAGATGCTGCTAAACCTTGTGTGATACTGATTATGGCTCCACAATATTTAAATAGTTTATTAATGGATCCATGCAATATTTTCTTGTTGGTAAGGTAGCTCTGGAATTTGGCTATAGTGTTTCATTTTGATATCTCTTTCAGGAGGCATTCATTGTATTCTTTCAGTTTTAATTTTATCTTGCAAGTACATCAGGGCATTTTTTTTTATAATTACTGAAATATGAAAGGTAGGCTCTTTTTTGATGATAGCTTTCAAGTAGTTCAACAATTTTTGAATTATCTCTCCTCAATCCATTTTACAGGTGAGTTTCTTTTTTTCCTGATGATCTATTGCAACTTTTCTTCTCATTTTGATCTTTTTTAAAAATTTTGTTTGATACTTTCTTGGTGTGTTATGGAGTCATTAGTTTATACTTACCCAATTCTAATTGTTAAGGAATAACTTTCTTGAATGAGTTTTTGTACCTCCTTTTCCATTTGGCCTGTTCTGCTTTCTAAGAAGATATTTTCTTCACTATTTTTGTGCCTGTGTTACCAAGCTATTAATTTTCTTTTTCAGAGATTTTTTGGGTTAGCCGTTCCCTCGTTTTCTTTTACCACTCTCATCTATTTTTATAAATCTTCCAAGAATTCTTATTGGGATTAGATCAAATTAACATTTTTCTTGAGGTTTTGGTTGCAGTTTTTCACATTGTTGTCTTCTGAACTTCTGTCTTGGTTTTCCCTTTTTTCTCTAGCAGATTCTCTATTTTTAATATAAATTAATTTATTTAACTTTTTACATTCCTTTTCACAAAATTTTGGGTTCCAAAATTTTCTCCCCTTTTGTCCCCTCCCTTGCCCCAGTACACTAAGCATTCTAATATCCCCTATCACCAATCTGCCCACTCTTCTATCATCCCTCCCTTCTCTTGTCCCTATCTTCATTTTTATCCTGTAGAGGCAGATAAGTTTCTATTCCCCATTACCTGTATTTCTTATTTCCTAGTAGCAGGAACAATACTCGACAATTGTTCCTATAACTTTGAGTTCCAACTTTTCCCCACGCCTCCCTCCCCACCCATTCCCTTTGGCAAGGCAGGCAATTCAATATGGGCCATATCTGTGTACTTTCGCAAGTGACTTCCATAATAGTCATATTGTGTAAGACTAACTACATCTCCCTCCATCCTATCCTTCCCCTCATTGTTTCTATTCTCTCTTTTGATCTTTTCCCTCCCCAAGAGTGTTGATTTCAAGTTGCTCCCTCCACTCATTGCCCTCCCTTCCATCTTTTCCCCCTTCCTGCTTATCTCCTTCTCCCTCACTTTCCTGTTTTGTAAGGTAGGTTTTCATACCAAAATGAGTGTGCATTTTATTCCTTCCTTTATTCGAATGTGATGAGAGCAAACTTCATGTATTTTTTTTCTCAGCTCTCCTCTTTTTTCCTCCACTAAAAGTCTCCTGCTTGCCTCTTCTATGAGAGATAATTTACCCCATTCCATTTCACCCTCTCTCCTCACACTACATTTCTCTCTCACAGTTTACCTTGATTTCATTTAAGATATGATCCCTTCCTATTCAATTCACTGTGTGCTCTCTGTCTCTGTGTGTGCGTGCATGTGTGTATGCGTGGGTGTGTATGTGTGTGTGTAATCCCACCAATTACCTAGATACTGAAAAGTTTCAAGAGTTACAAATATTGTCTTTCCATGTAGGAATGTAAACAGTTCAAATTTGGTAAGTCCCTTAAGGCTCCTCTTTACTGTTTACCTTTTCATGCTTCTTCTCATTCTTGTGTTTGAAAGTCAAATTTTCTTTTCAGCTCTGGTCTTTTCATCAAGAATGCTTGAAAGTCCTCTATTTCATTGAAATACCATATTTTCCCCTGAAGTATTATACGCAGTTTTGCTGGGTAGGTGATTCTTGGCTTTATACCTAGTTCCTTTGAATTCTGGAATATCCTATTCCACACCCTTCAATCCCTTAATGTATAAACTGCTAGATCTTATGTTATCCTGATTGTGCTTCCACGATACTGGAATTGTTTCTTTCTAGCTGCTTGCAATATTTTCTCCTTGACCTGGGAACTCTGGAATTTGGCCACAATGTTCCTAGGAGTTTCTCTTTTTGGATCTCTTTCAGGTGGTGATTGGTGGATTCTTTGAATACTTATTTTGCCCTCTGGTACTAGAATATCAGGAAAGTTTTCCTTGATAATTTCATGAAGGATGATGTCTAGGCTCTTTTTTTGATCATGGCTTTCAGGTAGTCCCCTAATTTTTAAATTGTCTCTCCTGGATCTATTTTCCAGGTCAGTTGTTTTTTCCAATTAGATATTTCACATTCTCTTCCATTTTTTCATTCTTTTGGTTTTGTTTTGTGATTTCTTGGTTTCTCAGAAAGTCATTAGCC
>CM053770.1:190142742-190160212 GCA_028658325.1 Potorous gilbertii | reverse complement strand
AGTCTACCAGAAAAAACTCTCGCACACTGTGGTCATTGCTGTGCACAAAGTTTTCCTGGCTCTGCTCCTTTCGCACAGCATCAGATCATATAAGTCCTTCCAGGCCTCCCTGAAGTCTTCTTGTTCATCATTTCTTATGGCACAATAGTACTCCATTACATTCATATACCATAGTTTATTAAGCCGTTCCCCAATTGATGGCATCTCCTTGATTTCCAGTTCTTGGCTACCACAAAGAGTGCCGCTATAAATATTTTTGTACATGTGGGTCCCTTTTTCATTTTTATAATCTCTTGGGGATACAGTCCTAGTAGCGATATTGCTGGGTCAAAGGGTATGCACATTTTTGTAGCCCTTTGGGCATAGTTCCAAACTGTTCTCCAAGATGATTAGGCTTATTATTATCATTAATTCTTTCTGGTAGTCCAATAATTTAAAAATTATCTTTCCAGATCTATTTTCCAGGTCAGTTGTTTAGGTTTTCAAAGCATCTTTTTTTCCCATTCTTTTGATGTTGTTTTATAATTTCTTGATTTCTCTTAGAGTCATTAGTTCCCATTAGCGCCATTCTAATTTTTAGAATTTTCTTCAGTGAACTTTTGGACCTCCATTTCCATTTGGTCAATTCTTCTTTTTAAGGCAATTTTCTCCTGATCGGTTTTTTGGACCTCTTTTGCCATTTGGAGTAGTCTATTTTTAAGGTGTTATTTTCTTCAGTATTTTGAGTTTCCTTTAATAAGCTGTTTATTCCTTTTTTGTAATTTTCTTAAAACACTTTCATTTATCTTACAATTTTTGTTCTACTCTTAATTGTTTTCTTTTTTAATGTTTATTTGTTTTTTACTTTTCAACATCCACTTTCACAAAATTTTAAGTTACAAATTTTCTCCCCATCCTTCCCCTCTCCCCTCGTCAAAACACAATATATTCTGACTACCCTTTCCCCCAATCCGCCCTCTCTTGTATCACGCCACTCCCTTCACTTATTCCCATGTTCTCTATTTTCTTGCAGGGCAAGATAGATTTCTATACCCCATTAATTGTATTTCTTTCTGCTCAGTTATATGCAAGAATAATTCTCAACATTCGTTTCTAAAACTTTGAGTTTCAACTTCTCTCGATCCACCCTCCCCTCTCATCCCAACTGAGAAGCCAAGCAATTCAGTAGAGGTTATATATGTGTAGCTTTGTAAGACTTCTATAGTAGTCATGTTGAGTAAGACTATATTTCCCTCCATCCTATCCTGTGCTCCATTTATTCTATTCTCTCCTTTGACCTTGTCACTCCCCAAAAGTGTTTGCTTCTAATTACTCCCTCCTCCCATTTGCTCTCCCTTCTATCATCTCCCCATTCCATTTATCCCCTTCTCCTCAAATTCCCTTTAGTGTAAGATAGATGTTCATATCAAATTGAATATGCATGTTATTCCCTACTTAAGCCAAATGCAATGAGAGTAAGCTTCACTTTTTCCCTCTCACCTCCCCCCTTTTCTTCTCCATTGAAAAAGCTTTTTCTTGTCTCTTTTATGAGATAGTTTGCTCCCTTCCATTTCTCCCTTTCTCCTCCCAATATATTCCTCTCTCATCCCTTAATTTAATTTTAGATCTCTTTCTTTCCTATTCAACTCAACCTGTGCCCTCTGTCTATACTGAGAAAAGTTTCAAGAGTTATAAATATGATCCTTCATCTAGGAATGTAAACAGTTAATCTTTAGTAAGTTCCTTAGGATTTCTCTTTCCTGTTTACCTTTTCATGCTTCTTGTGACTCTTGTTTGAAAGTTAAATTTTCTATTCAGCTCTTGTCTTTTCTTCAAGAACAGTTTGACAGTCCTCTATTCATTGAATGACCATTTTTCCCTTGAAATATTATACTCATTTTTGCTGGGTAGGTGATTCTTGGTTTTACTCCTAGTTCCTTTGACTTCTGGAATATCATATTCCAAGCCCTTCAATCCCTTAATGTAGAAGCTGCCAGATCTTATTTTATACTGATTGTATTTCCACAATACTTGATTTGTTTCTTTCTAGCCACTTGCAATATTTTCTCCTTGACCTGGGAACTCTGGAATTTGGCTACAATATTGCTATGAATTTCTCTTTTCAGATCTCTTTTAGGAGGTGATCAGCGGATTCTTTGCTTTTTAAAGCATTCTTTTCCTCATTGGCTTGTTGGATCTCTTTTGCCATTTGAATTACTCTATTTTTATGTTTTATTTTCCTCAGCATTTTTTGGATCTCTTTTAGCAAGCTGTTGAGGCACTTTTCATGATCTTCTTGAATCACTCTCATTTCTCTTCCCAATTTTTCTTTCACCTATCATACTTCATTTTCAAAATCCTTTTTCATTTCTTCCATGGTCTGAGACCATTGCATATTTATTTTGGGGGTTTGGGATGCAGAAGCCTTGACTTTTATATCTTCCTCTAATGGTATGCATTGTTCTTCCTCATCTGAAAGGATAGAAGAAAATACCTGTTCACCAAAAAAAAAGTCTTTGTATAATCTTATTTTTTCCCTTTTTTGGGCATTTCCCTAGCCAGTTAGTTGACTTTGAGTCCTTTGTTAAGAGGAGGGTGGAGTCTAGGGACCTGTCATTTCTCAGTTCCTCCAAGATGGCACCATCAAGAGAGAGGAGTTTACTCATCCCCTGGCCTGCACTCTGGTCTGGGAGCTATTGCAAGCTTTTCTGCACAGGATCTGTAAATAGAATTCCCCATCCTGAGCATCCACCACCTCCACCACAAGAGCATTCTTCATCATCCCAGGACTGATATTTAGAACTGAGATGCAGATCAAAGGTTCAATTTCCCCAAGATCTTCAGGCAGAGGGCTTCAAAAATGGATATTGTTGCTGTATTGGCTGCCACTGCAGTGGCTGCTGCTGCTGGGGCCAGACCACATTCCCTTCTCACCCAGGTGGCAGTGCTTTCTCACCGACCTTTGAAGCTGTGGGTTGAGCAATATGGGAGTGTCTGGTGATTCTACCCCCTGAGTTCTGCTCCAGTCCTTTCCCTGCCACACTTCATTGGTGGCCAAGGCTGGACTGCACTCCATTCCACACCTGCTGTGATACACCTTTCCTTGTTGTCTTAGGCTGTAAATATCTTTCACCCTGTCATTTTGTGATTTCTACTGCTCTGCAATTTGTTTGGAATCATTTTTTACATGTGTTCTATGGGCTATGGGGGAGAGTTTTTACCTGTCCATCCTTCTATTCTGCCATCTTGGCTCCCCTTCCCCCTCCCCCAGCTTGATTTTTCAAAAGTCTTTTTTAGCTCTTCCATGGCCTGAGACCAATTCATATTTTTGTTAGAGGCTTTTGGTTTAAGATTTTTGACTTTGTTGTCAAAGTTATGGCTATGTTGGAATCTGTGCATTAGTGACACTTGTACTGACAAGCAGGCCAGATATAATCTGAGCCCTTCTTATATAGGCCAGATTGAAACTGAGCCGGATTTTCAGTTCTTACACATCTCTCTTAAGATCATGTCTCTCTCTAAGAACTGAAAATTAGGGCTCAGATTCAATCTGGTCTAAATATGCTAGACTGTGTCCTGGACAGTGAGTGATCAAAAGCACTATTTTCTGCTCTGTAACTGTGAAGAAGGTTCCTTTTTTACTTATGCCACAATTCATGCTATTCCAGTGCTTCTCTTTACCCCAGGATGGCTACCCAGGACTGTGATCCAGATCCAAGTATGGTCAAAGCAACAGATAGTGCTTCAATGCCAGTAATGAGATTCCTGTAATCTCCTTCTGACCAGTTGTTCTATTCCCTTACTATCTGTGGCCTGAGAGCTCTGGAAGCAGCTGCTGTTGCTGCTGCTGCCACCAACCTAGGATCACGCTGGGGCTAAGGCTTGTCTATACTCCTTTCTCAACCAGGTCTGAAAGACCTTTTCCAGTAACCTTCTCTTGTCTTTGGTGCTTGTGGGATAAGAAGTCTGAAAACTGCCCAGTTGCCAAAAATTCCATCCCTTGAGGCCTGCTCCTGGTCTATGCTGGGATGAACTAGTGCACCAGACCTTTCCCATGGTCCATCCAGGTTGTCTTTGGCTGGAAATTTGTTTCACTTCGTTTTTTTGTGGGTTCTTTTGATCTAGAAATTGTTAAGAGTCAGTTTTTTTGAGGTATTTGGAGATATTTGGGGGAGAGCTGGAGTAAGTACCTGCTTTTTTCCACCATCTTGTCTCTGCCCAGTGAAGTTTCTCAACACTATTTCTCTTAAAGATATTAGAGAATTTAATAAATGAATCTTTCTATATAAAGATAAATAGTATATAACTAAAACCAAAATGTAGAATTATATGTAATCGAATACAAATTAGAATCACCTACAGTAAAGTTATGGTGGGGTAGAGAGGGGTAAAAATATGTTCATTGACACCACTTACATTTGATATAGTACAAGAAATTCTGGCTATATTAAGAAAATATGAAATATAAATTGAAGAAATAGTTACAGGGAAAAAAAGAAACAAAATTATCACGTGTTGCATATATGGTAGTATGATTAAAGAACCCTAGACAAGTCAAAAAATTCACAGGCAATAAAACAAATTCCAACAGGTAATGGAAATTTCTATATAATAGCAATAAAATCCAGTAGCAGAAGATAAATTCTAATTGAAAATATTTATATAATATATACAAAAATTTCAAAATTATTTCCCAAGTTGTGTGCAACAAATTTAATTAAAACAACTTCAAAACACTGTTAGAAATAAAGACAGACTCCCCAATTTGGAGAAAAATTTGCTCATGAATAGGGCTAGTCAATATAATAGAATTTAAAGTTCTATCCCTGCTAATTTATATATTTGATGCAATAGACAATTACCCAAACTACTTTATAAAATTAGAATAATAAAACAGATGTATGAAGCAATGAAACAGATGACATTTACAATGTATTAAAGCAAGTATACCTAGTAGTCTGGTGATCAAAAAACACAAAGGATCCAGTTACTAGAGGAGGTACTTAATATTTAATTCTTTTAAGTGGAAAATTGAGTAGCAGTTTGGAAAATATATGTTTTCTTCAATGTCTCACATCACACACCATGATAAGCTCCAAATATATAAGATACAAACATTTTAGGTAGAGTGGGATGACCTATCAGTTCTATGGTAGGAAGAAAAGTTCATGATTAATCAAAAAATAAAGGAGGTCACAGAAGATAAAATGAATAATTTTTATTATGTAAAATTTTAAAAAGACTTTCCCCCCACAATCAACTCTAAAAAGGCTAAGATTATACGGGAATGACTTGACACTAAAATATTTACAGCATGATATTGGGGGGATTTTTTTTAATAAAGTTCTAATTTCCAAGGATTTTAAGGAACTCATCAACATTTATAAAACAGTATCTATTCTCCAGTTGATCCATGGTTCCAAGGATGAGCAGATAACTCTGAGGAGAAGAAATTCAGTATATATCCAGTCATCACTAATAATTAGAGGAAAGGGAATTAAAGTGATTCTGAGAGTCCACCTCACACATGACAGATTAACAAACATGATAAAAGAAGGTAAATGCCCAGTGTCAGAGTCTGTCAGAAAATAAGCATATTAATGTATTGCTGGTGAAGACTTTAATAAGTACAGCCATTCTGGAAAGCACTTTGTTATTTTACACAACAAAGTTCTGAAGAAGGTATGACTTTTGACTTCATTATTCCATTGCTAGGCCTATAGCCAAAAGAGATTAAGAAGGAAGAAGAAAAGTACTCTGTGTGGTTATAAATATATCTAAGAACTCTTTTGTTTTATTAAAAAAGAAGAACAACAATGACAACAGTAAGTGTATACCAAGGAGATGCCCATCAACTAAGGAATTGAAGAAGTTGCGGTTTACACATTATGTAGAATACTTGTTTATCAGTTATTTCCATCATGGCTAACTTTTTGAGAGCCCCATTTAGGGTTTTTTGGCAAAGATACTGAAATAGATTGCTTTTTGCTTTCTCCAGCTCATTCTACAGATAAAAAAACGGAGGCAAACATGATTACGTGACTTACCTAGGGTCCCATAGCGAGTAAGTATAAAAGACCACATTTGAACTCGAGTCTTCCTGACTCTAAGTCTGGTGCTTTATCCACTTCATCACCACGATGTTGGAATATTACCTTGCTTTAAGAAATGAAAGAAAGAAAAGATCATTTCAATCAGACATAGAGTAGTGTGTGAAGTAATTGAGAAAAAATGAACAGAAGGAGAACAATTTAAAATTCCAACCTTTTAAAAGCACCAGTTTTGAAGATTTTAATAAAGTGCTGAAAAGTAAAATGAGAAGAACCAGAAGGAAAATTATACAACAATAATAATAATTTAAACATAAACAACTTTAGATAGTTTAATATCATTGATCAATGAAATTACCATATATAATTAGAGAGGAAAAATAATGAAGCATTGATGTCCATCTTCTGACAGCAAGATGAAGAAACACAGTTAAGAATGAGGTATATTTTTCTTTCTTTTTTTCTTTCTTTCTTTCTATCCTTCCTTCCTTCCTTCCATCTTTCTTTCTTTCTTTCTTATTTGTTTTCTTGGAAAATGCCAATGGAGAAAATTCATGCTTGATTGTGCATATTTTTATTTCTTGTCTTTTTATTTTTCAAAAAGATATGTTGTGGAGGAGAGATAAAATGAATCTATTTTTTTTAAAATAATGCCATAAAAACAACAACAGTACAAGAATGAGTGAAAATACTGGAATTCAAATATAGGAGTTAAGAGAAACCCACAAATATAAATATATGTAAACATTTAGAAAAGTGTAAACAATGTAGTGTTTGTATTCTAATAAGTGGGGAAGAAATGATCTTATACTCAGAATCTTAATGTTCTTATACTTCAGAAAGTGAAAAATAAGACAAATACATATAATGGGATTAATTTTGTTATGTTTTGATGATCAGAAGAGAAAATTAGCGGGGAGGAGGTAAGATGGCAGAGTAGAAAGATTCACATAGGCTACCTCCACACCCACAGCCCATGGATTTCTTGTAAAAAGAACTCCCAGCAAATTCTAGAACAGTGGAAGCCACACAGCAATGGAGTGAAGGACATTTCCATTCCAAAGAGCCCTGAGAAACGGACACCAAAGGTCCATCACACACTGGATGGGAGTGGAGCCCAGCCCTTCCCTGGCGGCACAGCATGGAGAGGAACAGATCTGAGCAGCCTTCAGGGATGGAATCTCCAGTGGCCACGAAGGTCCCTCCACCCACAGGAGCTACAGGTCAGTGAGAGAGACTTCTGGAATGGCAGAGAGGGGAGCGGTGTGTCTCCATAACTCAGGCCCCTCAGGAGGCAGCATCAGAGGCAGCAGGCAGCCAGAGGCTCCCAGAGCAGGCAGGAGCTCCATTATGGAAGGTCTCTGCTAAAGGCCCTGAAGGAACAGGGACTGGGAGGTGGCCCCGCCCCTACCTGAATACCAGAACTTAAGCTCACATTGATTAGAAGCTGGGCCCACCACTGAAAACCCTGAGGCTGGGGAGCAGCATTTGAATCTCAGACCCCAAGCACTAGCTGGGCAGATCTGACAGGGGGTGGAGAGGAATCTCAGAAGTCAAGTAACTAGCTGGGAAAATACCCAGAAAAGGGGAAAAAAAATAAGACAATAGAAGGTTACTATCTTGGAGACAAGATGTTTCCTCCCTTTCTTTGTGATGAGGAAGAATTATGCTTACCATTAGGGAAAGACAAAGGAGTCAAGGCCTCTGTATCACAAACATCTGAAATAGACATCCAATGGGCTCAGGCCATGGAAGAGCTCAAAAAGTATTTTGAAAATCAAGTTAGAAAGGTGGAGGAAAAACTGGGAAGAGAAATGAGAGAGATGCAAGGAAAGCATGAAAAACAGGTCAATACCTTGATAAAGGAGACCCAAAGAAAATGCTGAAGAAAATAACATGTTGATAAACAGGCTAACTCAATTGGGAAAAGAGGATCAAAAAGCTAATGAGGAGAAGAATGCTTTCTAAAGCAGAATTAGCCAAGTGGAAAAAGAGGTTCAAAAGCTCACTGAAGAAAACAGTTCTCTCAAAATTAGAATGGAATAGATGGAGGCTAATGACTTTCTGAGAAACCAAGAAATCAGAAAACAAAACCAAAAGAATGACAAAATGGAAGAGAATGTGAAATATCTCATTGGAAAAACAACTGACCTGGAAAATAGATCCAGGAGAGACAATTTAAAAATTATGGAACTACTTGAAAGCCATGTTCAAAAAAAAGAGTATAGACATAATCTTTCATGAAATGATCAAAGAAAACTGCCCTGATATTCTAGAACCAGAGGGAAAATAAATATTCAAGGAATCCACCAATCACCACCTGAAAGAGACCCAAAAAGTGAAACTCCTAGGACATTGTGGCCAAATTCCAGAGTTCCCTGGTCAAAGAGAAAATATTGTAAGCAGCTAGAAAGAAACAATTCCAATATCGTGGAAGTACAATCAGGATAACAGAAGATCTAGCAGCTTCTACATTAAGGGATTGAAAGGCATGGAGTAGGATACTCCAGAAGTCAAAGGAAGTAGGACTAAAACCAAGAATCACCTACCCAGCAAAACTGAGTATAATACTTCAGGGGAAAATATGGTGTTTCAATGAAATAGAGGACTCTCAAGCATTCTTGATGAAAAGACTAGAGCTGAGAAGAATATTTGACTTTCAAACACAAGAATGAGAACAAGCACGAAAAAGTAAACAGCAAGGAGAAGTCACAATGGACTTACCAAAGTTGAACTGTTTACATTCCTACATGGAGAGACAATATTTGTAACTCTTGAAACTTTTCAATATCTGGGTAGTTGGTGGGATTACACACAAACATGTACAAGTGTGTGCACACACATATACATACATGCATGCACACACAGAGACAGAGAGCACAAAGTGAATTGAATAGGATGGGATCATATCTTAAACAAAACCAAGGTAAATGATGAGAGAGAAATGTAGTAGTAGGAGACAGGGTGAAATTCTATGGGACAAATTATCTCTCATAGAAGAGGCAAGCAGGAGAATTTTTAGGGGAGTTAAAAGAAGAGAGATGAGAAAAAAAAAACATGAAGTTTACTGTCATCACCTTTGACTAAAGGAAGGAATAAAATGCCCACTCATTTTTGTATGAAAACCTATCTTACAATACAGGAAAGTAGGGGAAAAGGAGATAAGCAGGGTGGGGGGGATGATGGAAGGTAGGGCAATGGGAGCAGGGAGCAACTTGACGTCAACACTCTTGGGGAGGGACAGGATCAAAAGAGAGAATAGAAACAATGAGGGGAAGGATAGGATGGAGGGAGATATCGTTAGTCTTATACAACACGACTATTATGGAAGTCACTTGCAAAACTACACAGATATGGCCTATATTGAATTGCCTGCCTTCCCAAAGGGAATGGGTGAGGAGGAAGGGATGGGGAGAAGTTGGAACTCAAAGTTTTAGGAACAACTGTTGAGTATTGTTCTTCCTACTAGGAAATAAGAAATTCAGGTAATGGGGATTAGAGAGTTATCTGGCCCTACAGGACAAAAGAGAAGGTGGGGACAAGAGAAGGGAGGGATGATAGAAGAGTGGGCAGATTGGTGATGGGGGAAATTAGAAGTCTCCGTGTATTGGGGTGGGGGGAGGGGACAAATGGGGAGAAAATTTGGAGCCCAAAATTTTGTGAAAATGAATGTAAAAAGTCAAATAAATAAATTTATATCGAAAGAAGAAAGTTAGAGGAAGTGTTTAATAAACTGGGAAAAGTTAGGAAGAATGAGATGTAACTTAATCATAATATTGTACAAATAGAAAGGAGTAGGAGAAAGCTTGTGTTGAATGAATATCACTTTCTTTGCTTTGTTGGTATGCAGAAATGTTGATAATTTATGCATATTTATTTTATATCCTACAACTTGACAAGTTATTATTTCAATTTTCTTTTTGATTTTTCTCAGTATCTCAAAGGAAATTTGCTTCTTTTTTCCTTAATTTCATTCCATCATGTAGTTTTTATTACTTTTATGATTGATATGTTCAATTACATTTACAATTTGCCTGATATTTAATCAAGTCTGCATCCTTGATACAAATCTAAACTGGTCATAATACATAACCTTTCTGACACATCTGGCCTCTTTGTTGGTATAGTATTTAAATTAGTTATATCTATATAAACTGGGAAAATTGCTCCATAATTTTCTTTCTGTTTTCACTTTCCCTGATTTAGTTATCAAGGGCATATTTATCTTATTGCAGGGATTTAGTAGGATTTCATATCATGTTGTCTTTTCATTACATTTCATGTAATTTTGAAATCAATCATTCTGCAGATATTTGAAAGAATTATTTGTAAATCCTTCTGGTCACTCTTTTCTTTTTCAATTGAGGCTCATCTAATGATGTATTCAATTTACTACTCAAATTTCAATATTTAAATTATCTATTTCTTATTCTTTTAACCTATGCATTTTATATTTTTGTAAACATTCATCTACTTCATTTAAATTACTGTTGCTTTTTGAAATGGTTGGACAAAAATATTCCTAATAAAGTCATTTGTTGTTTGTTCTTTTTGGTGCGTTGTTCTTTTTTTGAAATTTTTGAACTGGTAAGCTGGTTTTCTTTTATAAAATGTAGCACAGGAGGTGTAGTATGTAAAATTTAGCAAAAATGTAAACTGAGGCAATTCTCTGGACAAGATATCATTATTAATAGGAATATGTGACCTGATAACAAGTAATGGTTCAAATTGCACTACCTATGGTCATAAGACCCCAAATTGAAGAAAAAGCATGCAGCAAAGAATGGAAAAGTAATCATCTAATTGGTTACCATAACAGGCATGAGAGCGCATTGTTGTTTACATCAAAGAAAGTGGGCAAAATTTCTACATGTAATGAAGGCTATCTCTATATCTAAAGAATAACATTGCTAATTTATGGGTTCTGCCTGTATCCTGAGATTACTCATAGGTACTCAAGAATCATAGACTCAATGGCATCTGGGAAATTAGATAAGATCACCATAATTGCTAAACATGGGACAAGGTCAGCTAGTCCTAGTTTCTCAAGGATATCACACAACATTGAAGGAAATGCTGAGATAATGTTTTAGTGAAAATAAGAGTTTTCAATTTCTATAATGATTATAGAGGCGACATTTTAAAAAAGATTGTATTTTTAAATATATTGAATATTTTATATATTTATTTTTAGTTTTCCATATTCATTTCCAAAAGAATTTGAGTTCCACATTTTCTCACCATTTCTCCCCTCCCTCACCGCATTATGCCTTACATTCTCATTACCCCTCCCCTCAATATGTCTTCCCTTCTATAACACCTCTTTCTTCCCTTATCCCCATATTCTCTCTTTTCTAGTAGGATAGAAGAGATGGCTACACCACATTACTTGTATTTCTTATTTCCCAGTTGTATGCAAAAACAACTCTCAACATTTGTTTTTAATATTTTGAATGCCAACTTCTCCCCCTTCTTCCCCTTCCCACCCATCTTCACTGGGAAGGTAATCAATTCAATATAGGTTATATATGTATAGTTTTGCAAAAGTCTTCTATAATAGTTATGGTGTGTAAGACTTACTATATTTCCCTCCATCCTATCCTGCCCCCCATTTATTCTATTCTCTCTTTTGACCTTGTCCCTCCCCAAAAGTGTTCACTTCTAATTACTCCCTTCTCCCATTTGTCCTCCCTTCTATCATCCCCCTTACCCAACTTGTCCTCTTCTCCCCTACTTTCCCTTGGTGTAATATAGATTTTCATACTAAATTGAGTGAGCATGTTATTCTCTCCGTAAGTCAATTATGAAAAGAGTGAGCTTCACTTTTTCCCTCTCACCTCCTCCCTTTTCTCCTCCATTGAAAAATCTTTCTCTTGCCTCTTTTATGAGTGATAATTTGCCCCATTTCATGTCTTCCTTCCTACTCCCAATATATTCCTCTCTCACCCCTTAATTTTATTTTTAGATGTCATCACTTCTTATCCAACTCACCCTGAGCTCTCTGTATATATGTCAGTGTGTGTGTGTGTGTGTGTGTGTGTGTGTGTGTGTGTGTGTGTGTGTGTAATACCTGCAACTACCCAAATACTGAGAAAAGTCTCGAGTTACAAATATCATCTTTCCCTGAAGGAATGTAAATTGTTTAACTTTAGAAAGTCCTTTATGATTACTCTTTCCTGTTTACCTTTTCATGTTTCTCTTGATTCTTGAGTTTGAAAGTCAAATTTTCTAGTCACTTCTGATCTTTTCATTTCTGGGTAGGTGACTTTTGACTTTAATTCTAATTCCTTTGACTTCAGGAATATCATATTCCAAGCCTTTCAATTCCTTAATGTAGAAGCTGCCAGAATCTGTGTTATTCTGACTATATTTCCACAATACTCGAATTGTTTCTTTCTAGTTGCTTGCAATATTATTTCCTTGATCTGAGAAGCCTGGAATTTGGTTACAATATTCTAGGAGTTTTTCTTTTCAGATCTTGTTCAGGAAGTGATTGATGGATTCTTTCAATATTTATTTTGCCCTCTGCTTCTAGAACATTAGGGCAGTTTTTCTTGATAATTTCATAAAAGATGAGATATTTCAAAGTGTCTTCTACTTTTTCATTTTTTTGGTTTTGGTTTAAAATTTCATAGTTTCTCAAATTCATTAGCTTCCATCTGCTCCATTCTAATTTTTAAAGAAGTATTTTCTTAAGTGCTATTTTCATCAGTGTTTTTTTCTCCTTTAGCAAATTTTGACTCACTTTTCATGATTTTCTTGCATCGCTCTCATTTCTCTCCCCAATTTTTCCTCCATCTCTCTTATTTGATTTTCAGAATTCTTTTTGAGCTCTTTCATGACATGAGACCACTGCATATTTATTTTGGAAGTTTGGGATGCAGAATACTTGACTTCCTCTGATGTCAAACATTGTTCTTCCTCGTCAGAAAAGAGGGAAAGAAATACCTGTTCACCAAGAAATAACCTTCTATAATCTTATTTTTTCTCCCTTTTTGGGGCATTTTCCCAGCCAGTTACTTGACTTTTAAGTCCTTTGTCAAGAGGAGGGTATACACTGGGGACCTGTAAGGTCTCATTTCCTCCAAGGTGGCACAATCAAAGGCGAGGTTGTTTACTTCTTTCCTGGCTTGTGCACTGGTATGGCAGAATCTAAAAAATTTCTACCCTGAATCTGCAGTTAGAATTTCCTCACTACAACTGCCTTTAGCTCCACCACACCAGGGGTCCTCCTCACCCCAGGTCTGCCATTCAAAGCTGAGATTCAGATCAACTGCTCAATTCCCCCAGGGGCTCTAGACAGAGAGCTCCACAAATGGAAGCTGCCATTGCAGTGTGCTCCCCTCTCCTGGGTGAAGGAGCCCTCCCACTGACTTTTGAAGCTGTCTGTGATGTCTGTAGGTTGAGCAATTTGAGAATTGCTGCTGCTCGTGGCTCCGTGGAACCCCTTCCAGGTCCTGTCCCCGCTGGGCCATGTGGCCCATGCACTGGGCTGTGCTCTGCACTGGGCTGGGCTGAGCTCTGCCTTAAAGAAGATTTTAGCAAAAATAATATAGCAACTTGTACATTACGATCAGGTAGTATTTATACCAGGAATGCAGGGCTGGTTCAATATCAGGAAAACTATTGGGATTATTGATCATATCAACAACAAAACTAACAGAATCCACATGATCATCTGCCCCAGGGTTGAAACTAGTTCTTGTCCAGACTACAAGTTCCTCTTTCACCCATGTGCCACAGAGGTTTCCTGCGGACCATGCATGCTGTCTTTGACATTTGTGCGTTGAAAATTCTTGAACTATGATAGATGTCTGTGATTCAATCCTGTGAGGCTTACTCTGGCCCATATGGACTATTGTGGGTCTTTCTGGACCCTGTCCCACTCCCTTCTCAGTGAGATATAACTATTTGCCAACTTTCCAGGTTTTCTTCAGGTAGAGTTTATTTTGCTCTGTCATTTTGCGGGTTCTATAGTTCTAGAATTTGCATAGAGTAATTTTAGAGGTATTTGGAGGACTTTAGGGGAGAGCTCAAGAAAGTCCCTGCTTTTACTCTGTCGTCTTGTCTCTTCCCCCATTTTTAATATTTCACTCTACTGTATTTTTACCCAGTTATATTTTAAGAAAAAAATTAGCTAACATTTTTACACGATTTTGACTTACAACTTTTTTTCATCCTCTCTCCCCTCCTCTCTTCTGAAAATAGTTGGCAGTTTGATACAGTTTATACATATGCTGTGATATAAAAATATTTCCATATCAACCATAATTGTGAAATAAGAAACAGATAAAAAGGAGATAAAAAAAGTGGAAAAATGTTTTGATCTGCATCCAGAGTCCATTACTTCTTTATGTAGATGTGGATAGCTTTTTCCTTCCTGAGTCCTTTATACTTGGATCATCATATTTCTGAGAAGATCTCAGTCATTCAAAGTAGATTCTCACATAAGGTGGCTCTCACCATATTTTCCTGGTTCTGTACATTTCACTGCATCATTTCATACATGTCTTTACAGGATATTCTGAAATCTTCCTAGGTAGACTCTTTTAATGAAGATGATGATGATAATGAACAATTTTATAGCACTTTAAGGTTTACAACATTCTCCCTGTATGATATCTTATTTGATCCTCATGATGAAACGTAGGAAGTGGGTGTTATTGTTTTCTTCACATTACAGATAAGGAAACTGAGTCTGAGAAATGTTATAACTTCCCCAACATTAAAGAACTAAAAAGGGTCTGAAATAATATTGAAAGTTAAATCTTACTGAATCCAAGTGGAGTTTTCTATACTCTATAACTCTTAATTACTTTACTTCATGTTTACATAGGATAACAACTAAATTTTATAGCTAAATTTAGTTGGTACCATGTTGAATATCACAAAAAATGAGTCTTTGAAGGTGGTAATTGAATTCTCTAGATACTATCACTCCACTTCTTATAGACCACCAAAATAGCTCTGATCTTAATTAAAATTGAGGACCAATCGAGACCTTGAGTTGTTTGAGCTGTCTTGAAATATGGACACAAGATTCCTAGCTCAAGTAAACACTTCTTCCCACCATGACAACTAGAATCTTATAGGCTTTTACAATTTTAAAATGTTATTTTCATATTACTTTATCTGAATCTAATGAGAAATCCTTGTTGATGGTTGTATTTATCCTTTATTATCAAAGAGGACCATGACATTAAGATAATGACATGACTTGCAGTTGACTTTGATTTGAGTGAAGGAGGGCTGTTCAAGGTCACCAAACTAACTTTGATCTCCTGAACCTTCTGGGTCCACAGGCCTGATATTCATTAAGAATACTAGAAATGGCCCAGGATGCATTGTGAGATTCCAGCCCTTACAGGCAGAGATCTCATCACCTTCTCACTTTGAGTAAGATACACACGTTTAATGAATAGGCTTCTTTAAGTTACTCAAGGGCTGACCTCTTTAATAACAAAAAATCAGACTGTGAGAGGAACACTCACAGTGTCCATGGGAAAAAGAGGGAAAAAATTGTTATTTAGTTATTATTAAGTAACTAAATAAATAGTAATGAGAAACCCTAGGAAGTAGGTGTTACTGTTTTCTCTATTCTAAAAACAAGAAAACTATGTCTGAGAAAAATAATGACTCCTTCAACATCACACAAACACACGCACACACACACACACACAAACCCTAGTTCTGGAATTTGGCTATAATAATCCTGAGAGGTATTTTTTTGGGGGGGGGCGGGGGAATCTCTTTTAGGAAGGGAGCTGAGAATTCCTTCAATTCTCATTTCATGTTCCAGATCTAAGATGTCAGGGCAATTTTCATGGACAAGTTCTTGAAATATGATTGACACTACTAATCCAAATGGCTAAAGAGGTCGCAAGAGCCAATGAGGAGAAGAATGCTTTAAACAGCAGAATTAGCCAAAGGGAAAATGAGGTTGAAAAGCTAACTGAAGAAAACAGTTCTTTAAAAATTAGAAAAGGGCAGATGGAAGGTAATGACTTAATGAGAAACCAAAAAATCACAAAACAAAACCAACAAAATAGAAGACAATGTGAAATGTCTCATTGGAAAAAAAAAAAAAACTGAGCTAGAAAATCCAGGAGAGACAATTTAAAAATTATGGAACTATCTGAAAACTATGATCAAGAAAAGAGCCTAGACATCATTTTTTATGATATTTTCTTTTTAAAAAAATTTAATTCAATATAAATTTATTTATTTAACTTTTTACATTCACTTTCACAAAGTTTTGGGTTGCAAATTTCTCCCCACTTGTCCCCTCCCCCAACCCAATACACGGAGACTTCTAATTTCCTCTATCACCAATCTGCCCACTCTTCTATCATCCCTCCCTTCTCTTGTCCCCATCTTCTCTTTTGTCCTGTAGGGCCAGATAATTCTCTATTCCCCAATACCTGTATTTCTTATTTCCTAGTAACAAGAAAAATACTCAAAAGTTATTTCTAAAACTTTGAGTTCCAAATACTCCCCAACAATTCCTCCCCACCCATTCCCTTTGGGAAGGCAGGCAATTCAATATAGGCCATATCTGTGTACTTTTGCAAGAGACTCCCATAATAGTCATGTTGTGTAAGACTAACTATATCTCCCTCCATCCTATCCTTCCCCTCATTGTTTCTATTCTCCATTTTGATGCTGTTCCTCCCCAAGAGTGTTGACTTCAAATTGTTCCCTCCTCCCATTGCCATCCCTTCCATCATCCACCCACCCTACTTATCTCCTTCTCCCCCAAATGTCTGTATTGTAAATTAGGTTTTCATACCAAAATGAGTGTGCATTTTATTCCTTCCATTAGTCGAATGTGATGAGGGTAAACTTCAAGTATTTTTTCTCAGTTCTCCTCTTTTTCCCTCCACTAAGAGGTCTCCTGCTTGCCTCTTCTATGAGAGATAATTGACCCCATTCAATTTCACCCTCTCTCCTCCCACTACGTTTCTCTCTCACCGTTTACCTTGACTTCTTTTAAGATATGATCCCATCCTATTCAATTCACTCTGTGCTCTCTGTCTCTATGTGTGCATGCATGTGTGTATATGGGTGTGCACACACTTGTACATGTTTGTGTGTAATCCCACCAAATACCCAGATACTGAAAAGTTTCAAGAGTTACAAATATTGTCTCTCCATGTAGGAATGTAAATATTTCCACTTTGGTAAGTCCCTGATGACTTCTCTTTGCTGTTTACTTTTTCATGCTTCTTCTCATTCTTGTGTTTGAAAGTCAAATTTTCTTTTCAGCTCTGGTCTTTTCATCAAGAATGCTTGAAAGTCCTCTATTTCATTGAAAGAACATATTTTCCCCTGAAGTATTATACACAGTTTTGCTGGGCAGGTGATTCTTGGTTTTAGTCCTAGTTCCTTTGACTTCTGGAATATCCTATTCCATGCCCTTCAATCCCTTAATGTAGAAGCTG
>CM053770.1:190082523-190142242 GCA_028658325.1 Potorous gilbertii | reverse complement strand
TTATCTGGCCCTACAGGACAAAAGGGAAGATGGGGTAATGGAAGGGAGGGATGAAAGAAGAGAGGGCAGATTGGTGATAGGGGTAATTAGAATGCTCAGTGTATTGGGGAGGAGGGAGGGGACAAATGGGGAGAAAATTTTGGATCCCCAAGTCTTGTGAAAATGAATGTAAAATGTTAAATATATAAGTTTATATAAAAAAAAAAGTTCAGGGGGCTGATTTTGACATTTTCCCCTGAACTAATATGCTTCATAAAAGTAGATTGTTGACCTCTCAAAAAAAGTGTCATTCCTTTTAGAAAAGCAAATCAAAATCCTGTGATAGTAGGACATCCAAGATGGGTCAGGGTGTTTGCTTTTGCACATATGATCAGCAAACAGGTGCTCTGTATGTATATCTCTGAGTGCAAGAATTCAGGCGATCATGTTTGCTGCATTTCTATCTGTGGGGTGACTGAGATTTAAAGAGACAGTGGGGAGAATTACCACTGTTAAGTACATTACTTTAATTATTTGATTATATTTAACATTTTTAAGCACATAAGTCTCTTGTTTATATCTGATTTTGAGAGGATATCACCTTAATTGCTAGCTAAAAGAGAATATTTTTCTAAAAAATGACTCAGATGCCAAGACAGTGCTCTAAACAAGTTAGTGGAGCAAGGAATAGTGTATTTCTCAGATTTATGGAGAAGGGAAGAATTTTTGACTAAATAAGAGACAGAAAGCATCATGAAGTGCAAAATGGATAATTTTGATTACATTAAACTGAAAATTTCTTCACAACAAAACCCAATGGAAGCAAGATTAGGAGAGAAGCAGAAAACTGGGAAAGAATTTTTGCAACTAGTATCTGTGATAAAGGCCTGATTCCTAAAATATATAGAGAAATGAGTCAAATGTACAAAAAAACAAGTCATCCCCCAATTAATAAATGGTCAAAGGATATAAATAGGCAGTTTTGAGAGGAAGAAATTAAAGATATCTATAGTCACATGAAAAAATGCTCTAAATAACTATTTATTAGAGATATACAAATCAAAATAACTCTCAGATACCACATCACACCTATCAGATTGGTTAACATGACAGAACAGGAAGACGATAAATGTTGGAGAAAATGTGGGAGAGTTGGAATACTAATTCATTCACTGCTGGTGGAGCTGTGACCTGATTCAACTATTCAGAGAACAATTTGTCTGAGGAAGAATACTCTTCATTCAGGAGAGACTCATTCACTACGAATGTAAAATAAATATAAGAAAAATGAGAACTTTCTTGACTGAACAAAGGATACTGTTATTTCTAAAGTGACCATACTTCTCACATTAGGCAGCAAGGTGACTCAGCGCAAAGAGTGTTATGCTTAGAGTGAAAGAAACTTGAGGTCTCAGACACTCACTAGCTGTATAACCCTGGGAAGTCACTTTACATTTGTCTGATTTATTTCACTGGAGAAGTAAACAGCAAATCTCACTAGTATCTTTGGACATGAGTAAACAACATCAAGGCCTTTTCATGACCAAAAATAAGTTGAATGATAAAAATTTCTGTGTAGTAGAGGTAAGTTTCCTCACCACAAGTACCTTACACAAATGAAATTACCAACCTGGATCTAAATAAGCCAACAACAAGAACAAAAAAATTTTTTGATATTAAAAAATCATACCAAAATTGAACTGTCAGACAGAAGGCTATTTTTATTTATTTGTAGGTATGGATCTAGAAAAGATTTTGTGTGTATTGTAATTCAGTTATGTCTGATTCTTTATTTCCCTCCTTGGAGGAATCTTGACAAAGATACTGGAGTGGTTTGTTATTTCCTTATCGAACTCACTTTAGAGATGATGAAGCTGAGTCAAACAAGGTTGTGACTTTCCCAAGGTCATACAGCTAATAAGTGTCTGATGCCAAATTTGAACCCATTAAGACTAGGTTCTTGACTGCAGGCCTTGGCAATCTAGCCATTGCACTACCCAGATTTCTTGAAGAAAGGGCTTCAGAAGTCATCCATTCCCATCATTTATATTATAAGTGAGGAAACTAATGCTCAGAAAGGTTAATTGACTAAGAATCACATAGGAAGTAGCAGTAACAGTACTTAAGTCTATGTATTTTGATTGCAGATATCGTGCTTTTCATATTTCATGATATTGCATTCTTAATGCCAGATCCAAGACTAGAATAATAAAAAGAAAAAAACATATTTGAGTTTAAAATGAATTTGATTTATTTTTGCCTTATGTCTGAGAATTCAATAAAATATTTTAAACTTCTGTCAAATTGTTATATTAAACTAGTATGAAAGACCATTTTCAAGTACTTCATAAAATGATTCCTGGACAAGTTTCAAGGCCAAGATGAGAATGATTCAGCTTGTCACTTTGTCTTCTACTCTAGATAGAAGTACATAAAATGTGAACAGATGAAAGACGGGCCATTGTAGTAAGGGACAAAACTCTGATGGGAAGCATTCAATACTAAGCAGCAGATGTGGCTATCAATGGGATTCCTAAGAAAGCTCTTTTCTACTGACTCTTCATAATGTAGTATAGTTCTCTCTTGTTAAAAGAAACTTGAATAGAACCTTCCAGTTACACTATTTGTGTGTGTATGTGTGTGTGTGTGTACTTTAGAACAGGACTTGTGGAGCTTTTTTCATTCATGACCCCTTTTTGCTCAAGAAATTTTTACATGAGCCTGAGTACACAAGTATATAAAATAGATATAGAAATAAAACATTTACTGATAATATATCATAAAGAAATATATTTTAAAGCAATTATTTGGCACGTATAATTTTACCATTTATCAAAAAATGAAAGTACATTGGTATATTAATGAAATGGATTTACTTGTTTATTTTTACTTAAGTAATGGTGGAATATTTGATACTGCAGGATGTAGAGCATCTTCAAAGTTTTTCACACTTCATTGATATTTTGATCTTATAATCATCAGTGCTGAGAACACTACTTTGAATAAATACGTAGTAAGTATGGCAGAGATGTGTTTGGAGCCATTTCGGAAATTGTTAAAAATTCTGTCCTAATCTCAAGTAAAAACTCAATTAATGATTTTCTTTTCAGCAAACTCATACTTTAAACCTGTGTCAATTGATAACTTGGCAAATTCTTCTTGAACTTTTAATGACAAAAGGAATGACTTTTTTTATTTGAATTGAACATCATTTATGAACTCAACTTAGTGTTTTAAAACCAAAATTTGAAGGAAGTATTTCTGAAATTGCATCTTCAGATACTTCAGATAATCAGTTATAACTCTTACAATTAAATCTTTGGGAAGCTTATTTTCAATTATGGAATCATCTTTAGTTGTAAACACTTCTAAGGAATCATTTTCTCCCCTGTTCTTACATTGGTTAATTTTCAGCAAAATTTATTTTTTAACATAAATATTACAATTTTTCCTTGAAGTGACATGTTTAAATGATTTACTATTTTCAAAAATATCTGACAAATAAGTAGTTTTGAAAATCATAAGCCTTTATGAAAAAAATTAACAAAATTCAATTTCTGATCAGTCAAAAAATATAATAACTTTGTCTTTCAATTGTAATATCAGTTTAAATTTCACACTCTTGAAAGCCACCTCATCTTTGCATATAGCAATAAGCTTTTGTAACTAGAATAAATGTCTTTCCAATGCTTTGAAAACAAGTGACTATTATGGGCATGACTTCTAATGAAGTTAACGATTTTAATAGTATCATGAAGCACAGCATCTAACTGATTATTTTCCTTATTTGGCTAGAAGTGCCTCCTCAAAGATCATGCAGTAGTAAAAGTGCTTTTATCTTTTTTTTTACCTTTTGCTACAAATCCAACATTCTTGCCTATCATTGCTTCATAAATATCTATACAGACTCCTATGCAATTTTTCCACTGTAAACCTTGATTTGTGAAAAATTCATCAAATTTAAAATATGTATCTTCTACTCATGTGCCCTTCCAAACAATAATTGCTCATGTATGCTTCCTTCATAAATATATCTTACATGAAGTAACAACTGTGCCATATTAGAAATATCATTGTTTCATCTAACTGAATTTCAAATTTTGGACTACCCTGAAGCCTAGCAATAATCTGGTGGTATTAGTCATTAATAATTTCCAAAATTCTTTTGATAACGTTACCATTCCATAAAGGAATTTTGTAAATTTCATCCATATACATGTCCTAGTGAATACTTCTGACATTTTAGGAGGAACAGGTAACATAAATCTCCTGTACCAAGGGGATTTATAGTTGTTGCAATAAATAAGTTTTCTAAGATGAAAGAAAATACATTTTGTTAACAGTAACAACTTTCTCAAAACATTGTTTTTTTTTTTAATTTGAAGATTTTAAAAATCCTTCAAAATATTCATTTGGTCTATTCCAATATACTGCACTCTTGATATTAAGATGTCATTTTACTTGGGCTGGTTTCATACTCTAAATTTCATACTCACTAAAATTAAGGAAAGAGGATTTTTCACACACCATCATCATTATTAGAAGTAAATTAATATTGTAAAAGTGATTCAATGTATTTTATTTTTCTGGTCAATTTAGGTATAACAGAACCCGGTACAAAGACAGATTCATTATCATCATCGTTCTTACATCTTATATCTAAATTTAATCACTTATTCATAATTGAAAAATGTTTTGTCATAAAATGTAAATAAATATTGTTAATAACTTATCTAATGAATACTAGCTTTTAGTTTATGAAATTACATTTGTGCTTAATTTTAAAAAATATTTTCACACATACACATACAGCAGTGACTGTGGAGAAATATTATTAAAGAGCTTTTGTCTTTACCTTCTGCACAAACATTTGTGTTTCTATAAAAAAAGGGGATTATGGCAATTTTAAAAATTGAGCATTACAACACAATACAATCCAAGGAATTTGATATTTTCATGCTGAGGAATGAAGGTTAGAAAATATTAAAAGTCTCTGTTCTCCACAATTAAATTATTCTGTTTCTGTAAGAGCAGAAAATTTTGTATGCACAGTAAAAACACTGTAATTCATAATATACAATAGTCCCCAATCTGAGCCATATTTTTTCTATCAGTGTTAATTGACACTGTGTTGCATGACAGTATGCACAGTGTAAACTGCGGGTGTTGTGTGTTCAGAACTGAGGCTACAGTGAAGCCATGCTATGCAACACAGGCCAGTACTGCCAGAATCATTTCAGCTTCATTAAGCTGAAATTTGATTTTGATTTTTTTTTGGTTTTTGCATGTTCAGAGAAATCTTACCATTGTCAAATTGTTTGAGATCCCCACATTCAGTTATGTGATCCTATGTGAGAAACTTACTGTTTAAAGAGTGCTGTGAGGGAAGGAGGAGAGAGAGAGAGAGAGAGAGAGAGAGAGAGAGAGAGAGAGAGAGAGAGAGAGAGAGATAGGTGCAGTGTACTGAATCTACAAGAGATTGAACTATAAAAAGATTAATTAAGTTACTTAATAAGGTTACAACATAAGTTCAAAATAAATACATGACCTAGATATAAAAAGATGTATTATGAGAAAATTTGAAGAACCTGGAATATATTACTTATTAGACTTAGGGACAGGAGAATAATGACATATACATAATCAAGAGATAGAGAGCAGTGAGGTACAAAATGAATAATCTCAATTACATTAAATTTCAAAGGTCCTACACAAGTAAAACAAATGCAGCCAAGATCAGAAATAAAAAAATAAAACAAAATTGGCAAAATAAATTTTATACTGTTTCTCAGATAAACATCTCATATCTCAAATATATAAATGACTTTATGAAATCTGTAAGAATACAAGTAATTCACCAATTGATAAGTGGTCAAGGGCTATGAGAAGGCACTTTTTATTTTGGTTTTATGTTTATATTTAACAGTATTTTCCCAGTTACGTATCAAGATTATGTTTGGCATTCATGTTTAGTTCATTTTTGAGCAAAGTTTTGAGCTCAAACTTTTTCTCCTTCCCTTCCTCACCTCACCTCTTCCTAAAATGGAAGGCAATTTGATATAGGTACAACATACACTACTATTTAAAACATACTTCTGTATTACTCAAAGTTGTGAAAGGAGAAATGGATCAAAAGAAAATAAAACACATTAAAGAATAAAATAAGTGAGATATATTTCTATATCGATTCATACTTGATCAGTTCTTTATATGGATATTGATAAGATTTTCCTTCAAGAGTCCTTTGTACTTCACCTGGATCATTGTATTGCTGAGAAAAACTGAGTCATTCATACTTGATCATCACACAATTCTTCTGTTACTGTGTACAATGTTTTCCTGGTTCTTCTCATTTCACTTTGTGTCTGGTTGTACAAGCCTTTCCAGGTTTTGTTTTGTTTTGTTTTGTTTTAATTTGCTAGTTCATCATCTCTTATCACACAATAGTGTTCCATTACATTCATATATCATAACTTATTCAGCCATTCTTTCATTGATAGTCAGACCCCCACCCACCCCATTTCTTATTATTTGCCACCATGAAAAGTACTGCTATAAATATTTTTGTACATGTAAGTCCTTTCCCTTTTTTTTTTATTTCTTTGAGATACATACCTAGTAGCAGTATTGCTCAATCAAAGGGTATTCACAGTTTGATTGTCCTTCAGGTATAGTTCCAAAGTATCCTCCAGAATGGTTGGATCATTTCACAATTCCCTTAACAGGGCATTTGTGTCCAAATTTTCCACATCCTCTCCAATATTTTTCATTTTACTTTTTTTGTCATATTATCCAATCTGATAGGTGTGGTGGGGTACCACAGAGTTGTTTTAATTTGCATTTCTTTGATCAAAATGATTCAGAGAACTTATCATATACCTATGGATAGTTTTGATTTCATCATTTGAAAACTGTCTGTTCACATTCTTTGACCACTTAGTAATAGCAGAATGGTTTGTATTCCTGTAAATTGTACTCAGTTCTCTATATAACTGAGAAATGAGGATTTTATCAGAGACACTTGCTGTAACATCTGTTTCCCAGCTTTCTGATTTCTTTATAAGCTTGGTTGCATTGGTTTTGTTTGTATAAAAAGCCTTTTTTTAAATATATATATGTATGTATGTATATAATCAAAATTATCTGTTTTACTTTGTAATGCTTCCTATCTCTTGTTTGGTAATGAATGCTGACCTGCCCAATAGACCTGACAGATTATATTATTCCTTGCTCTTTTTTTTGTTTGTTTATGGTGTCATCCTTTATGTCTAAATCATGTACCCATTTTGATTTTATCTTGTATGTGCTGTTAGATGTTTATCCATACCTAGTTTGTATTGTATTATTTTCCAATTTTCCGAGCAGTTTTTGTCAAATAGTGACATCTTATCCCCAAAGCTGGAGTGTTTGGGTTTCTCAAACACTAGGTTACTATGGTCCTTGACTACTGTGTCTTGTGTAACTAATCTATTCCACTCATCTATCACTCTATTTCTTAGACAAAAACAGTTTTAATGGTTATTGCCTTATAATATAGTTTGAAATCTGTTATTGCTAGCCATTTTCTTTTGTCTCCAGTCCTTTACATTTACTCTCTGCTTCACATATGTTTCTCACAAACATATTGTGGGATTCTGGTGTTTGAACCATGCTGCTATTCATTGCTTTTGGTGGGTGTATTCTTCCTACTCACATTCACAGTCATGATTAGTAACTATGTACTTTCCTCCATCATATTTTTCCTCCTCTTCTTCTCCCTCCTTTCACCCTTTCCCTCATCAGTGTTTTGCTTCTATCTATCACCTCCCACAACCTGCCCTCTCATTTATTAGTCCCCTTCACCCTTTACTTAATCTTCTCTCCTCCTATTTCCCTATCAGGATTTATATTTTTAACTGATAGTGTATATTACTCCTTCTTTGAGCTAATACTGATGGGAGTAAGGTTCAAGCGATTGTCCATTGCCCACCCTCCCATTTTTCCCTCCAATGTAATAGGTCTTTTTTGTCACTTCATGTGAAATAATTCACCCTCTTCTACTTCTCACTTCTTTCTGCTCCCAGTATAGTCATGTTTATCCTTAATTATTTTTTGTATCACTCCCTCAAATTCACCTTGTCCCTGTGTACTCTGCCTGTGTATCTTCTTTCTAGCTGTGCTGCTAGTGATACATATTTTTTTAAAGAATTATATTATCTTCTCATGGATGGATGTAAACAGTTGAGCTTTATCAAATTCCTTATATTTTCTTTTTTCCTTTTTTTTCTGTTTCTATTTCTCTTGAGTCTTGCTGTTGGAGATCATAATGTTTGGTTTAATTCTGGTCTTCTTATGGAAGTTTGAAATCAAATGATTTCATTGAAAGAACACTTTCCCCTTGATTTTTTATGCTTATTTTAACTGAGTAAGTGATTCATGGTTCCTTTGCTTCTGGATTATCATCTTCTACATCCTTCAATCTTTTAATATTGTAGCTGGTAAGTCTTATATAACCTTGATAGTGGCTCCTCAATATTTGAATTGTTTTGTTATGGCCACTTACAGTACCATTTTATCTGATAATCCTCAAATTTGGTCATAATCTATTCCTTGGAATTTTTGTTTTAGTATCTCTTTCCTGAACTGATTGGTGGGTTTTTTCAATATCTGTTTTGCTCTCTGTTTTCAACACATCAGGGAACTTTGCCTTTATAATTTCTTGAAAGTTGCTATCTAGGCACTCATCTTAATTACAGACTTTCAGGTAATCCAAAGATTCTGACATTGTCTCCACTGGATCAATTTTCCACCTCAGTTGCTTTTCCAATGAGGTACTGTGCATTTTCTTCAGTTTTTTTGTTTGTTTTTTGGGGGGCTTTTTTGTCATTCCTTTCAATCTGTTGAATTGATTCTTAATGTTTCACAGAGTTATTAGCTTCCACTTATACAAGTCTAATTTTTAAGTGGTTGTGTTCCTTAAATAGCTTTCTTTAAAGTTTCTTTTGCATTTGATCAGTTGAGCATTTTAAGCAGTTGTTTTCATCAGTGGATTGTTGTATCTCCTTTTCCATTTGACTAATTGTACTTTTCAAGTAATTGTTTCCTTTTATCTTTTTCAAAATATATTAACATGCTTGTTTTCTGTTTTCAACAGTCACTTCCAAGTTTTAATCTTTTCCCTCTTAATTCGCCCTCCCTCCCAAAGTTGGTATGCCATCTTATACAAATTCTAAACAAATATTCTTATTAAACACATTTTCCCATTAGTCATATTACTTAGAAGAATTAAAATGAATGGGAGAAACCATGAGAAAAAGAAAACAAAACAAAACAAAAGAAACAAAAAGAAAAAATAGTCTACTTCATTCTGCATTCCAAATCCATAGTCCTTTCTCTAGGTGTGGGTGGCATTTTGCATTATAAGTCTTTTTAAAATGTTTTAGGTCCTTGCATTATTGTGAAGGGCTAAGTTTATCAAAAACAGTTCTCACATGTTGTTGCTGTTGCTGTATGTGATGTTCTGCAATTTCTGCTTGCTTCACTCAGCATCAGTTTGTATAAGTTTTTCCAGGTTTTTCTAAAGCTCACTTGTTTGTCATTTCTTATTGCACAATAGTGTTCCATTATATTCATATAGAACAACTGATTCAGTCATTCCCCAACAGCTGCTTTAAATATATTTGTACATGTGGGTATTTTTATCATTTTTATGATCTCTTTGAGATACAACTTTAGAAGCAGTATTCCTGGGTCAAAGGGTATGGACATTTTTTTAGTCCTTTGAGCATAGTTCCAAATTGTTCTCCATAAAGATTAGATCACCTCACAGCTCCACAAACAATGAATTCGTGTCCCAACTCTCCCACATCTTCTCCAACTTTTATGATTTTTCTGTTTGGTCATATTAGCTAGTCTGATAGGTGTAATGTAGTACCTCAGAGTTGTTTTGATTTTATCTCTCTAATCAATAGTGTCTTAGAGAATTTTTTTTCACATGACTATGCATAGCTTTAATGTCTTCCTCTGAAAACTGCCTGCTAATATCCTTTGACAATTTCTCAATTGGGGGATGATTTGTTTACTTGTAAATTTGACTCATTTCTCTATATATTTCAGAAATTGGGCCTTTCTCATAGACACTAGTTGTAAAATTTCTTTTGATTTTCTGCTTCCTTCCTAATCTTGGTTGCATTGAGTTTGTGCAAAAACTCTTCAATTTAATGAAATCAAAGTTATCCATTTTGCATTTCATCATGTTCTTTATCTCTTGTTTGATCAAAAATTCCTCCATTCTACATAAATGTGACAAATGAACTATTTCTTGCTCCTCCAATTTTTTTGCCATATCTGCCTTTATACCTAGAGTGAGTACCCATTAGGACTTTATTTTGGTATATGATGTCAGATGCCAGTCCATAGCCAGTTTCTGCCACACTCTTTTCCAATTTTCCCAGCAATTTTTGTCAAAGTGAGTTCTTATCCCAGAAGCTGGGATCCTTGGGTTTATCAAACATTAGATTGCTATAGTCAATGACTACTGTCTCTTGTGTACCTAACCTTTTCCACTGATCTACCCCTTTATTCTTAGCCAGTACCAAGTATTTTGACTATTACTGTTTTATAATACAATTTAAAATCTTGTATGGCTAGGCCACCTTCCCTAGCATTTATTTTTATTAATTGCCTTGACATTCTGGAAGTTTTGCTCTTCCAGATGAATTCTGACATTTTTCTAGCTCTGTAAAATAATTTTTGGTAGTTTGATTCAGTTTTCAACATTCAATTCCATAAGATTTTGAATTTGAAATTTTTTCCTCATCTCTCCCCTACCTCCACCCTAGGACAGCATGAACTCCAACCACTCCTTTCCCCAATCTTCCCTCCATTTATCACTCCCCTTTTCCAATCCCCCTCCACTCTATTCTGTAGGGCAAGATAGATTTCTTTACCCCATTGCCTGTACAAATTATTTCTGACTTGTATGCAAAAATCAATTTTAACATTCATTTTTAAAACTTTGAGTTCCATATTCTCTCTCATTCTCCCTCTCTACCCATCCTCATTGAGAAAGCAAGTGATTGGACATAGCTCACACATGGGTAAGCATGCAAAACACTTCCATAACAGTCATGTTGTGAAAGATCAACCATATTTCCCTTTATCCTGTGCTGTCCTCCATTTATTCTATTCTCTCCATTGACCTGTCCCCCCCACAAAATATTTTTATTTTACTATTTGCTTCTCCAATGTACTTTTTAACATTTTATCTTGGTTTATAGTTATCATTAGAGCCTCTATGTTCTAATGGAAATAGCACTAGAATGACAGTGAGAAACATTTTTTTCCTAGAGCTTTGGAAAATCACTTAATGTCTTTGAGACTTAGTCTCCTTATATATGAAAAGATGAATTAACATTTGAATAAACCAGTTCAAACAGTTATAAAGCACTTGCATTCATATATGCATGTATATACACACACATATATGATATTATAGTAAGTTACAGAATACATTTGTATTTAATTACTACAAGGAACTCCAATTTAAGGGAATGCTCACTCATGCACCTTGTTGCTTTCTCTATTATAATTTTACAATGTTGCCTATAGGTTTGAGTGGCTTCGTCAGAGTCACATAATCAATTTATGTCAGAAATGGGACTTGAACTCAATTATTCCTGGTTTTAAGGTTAACTATCTGTCAACTAAAAGGAATTTGCTTCTCTGTGTTGACGACATATTATTTGTGTATACATTTTATCCCTTCTACTTGAGAAGAACTGTTTGCTTTACTACCATAGTTTCCCCAGTATATGTAGCAGTATAATACATATTAGGGACTTTATTAATGATTTTATGTTCATATGCAAATAGCTATATGAACACTGTCCCACATTGCTTGATAGGACCACCTGACATTTCCAGTACCATTTCAAGCTGAATTTGCTCCAAATTGATCTTATATTTTTCCTCTGAACCAACCTCTTTTCCTAACTTCCCTATTTCTGTTAAAGATATCACCAACTCCTTCCAGATTCATGGACTTACAACCTCAGATTCATTTAGGACTTTTTCCTCTTCCCGATTCTGAATGAATTAGTAATCAGTTTCCAAATATCAATTTCTCCTTTACAGTATCTGTCATGTACCCCTTTTTTCCCCTTACATGACTCAATGAATAAGTTGAAGTCTTGCTGATACTATTGCAATGACCTCCAAAATGTTAACCCTGCTTCCAAGTTTTCTCCTTTCCAATCCATTCTCTACATAGGTATTAAGACAATATTCCTCAATGGTAAGAGCACCATCCTATAAAAAATAAGAACATCAAAATTAAATTAGTTTGCTATCTTCTAACAGAAGCTTTACAGAAATCTCTTACTACCTTATCTTTCTTAAACTATATGCACACAATCACATATGAGAGTTAGAACATCCTTAGTGACCAATCAACTCAGTTTGTAGCTGAAAAAGATTTCATTTTTACAACATGCATGGAATAATATATTTGGACCTAGAAAACATCAGTGCTATAAATCCCTTCACTTCACAGATAAGAATTGGAAATGTTAAGTGATTTGTCCAAAATCATATAGTGTAATATTTCACATCAGTGTTGAGTTTCAAACCCAGATCCTTTGACCTCATTCTTTACTCCTGTGCATGATGTAAACTGATTGAAGGCAGAGATTGCTTTGTGTTTGTCTCCATATTGTCAGTGTCTTGCTCAGTGCTTTCAAGTGGACTTCACATTAAGCATTTTTTATATAATGAGAAATGATGGTCCATTAAACATTTAGTAAAGGAAAAGATATGTGTCCCACTTCAGTTTTGCAATCGTGAGCACTACTGAATACTTGCCTCAGCATGGCTTTATACATACTTCACACACATTTCTGTGTTATAATGCATATGTTCAATAAAAATAAATCAAAACACAATTTAGTCAATTCCCTCAAGAAACTTCATACATGAAGAATTAGAAGATTTTCCCTCTCTGAAATGCTTTTGCCTTTAGATAACTACCAGCTCGGGAGACCAAAACTAAGAGGTAAACTTAGTACAACTCCATTTATACCAAAGGTATGCCTTTAGAGAAAACAGATAAAATAATCTGTAAAACTCCCTATTGTAGAAAGCAATTGAGACAAATAGCTGTGAAATCAAATATGGGTTTTGGATTTTAGGTGAAATAATGTAATGTCTGCAGCAAGAGCAAAACTGAAAACAGCTAAAAAATGTTAGCCTTATGGACCACCACTGTATACTATTACATCATTAGGAGCATTTTAGAGTTTTGATGCTTTGTTTCTCCTAGAAAATGTAGCCATAGGCATCATTAGAGATACTAAACCAAATTGGAAGACTGATGGGTCTTCTGTGGTGGCATTATTATATTGTACATGGTATAGTTTATTTTCAAAGCATTTTGTGTCTATCTCTTCTTCAAAGCATTTATAAATTGAAGAAATATGATTATTCCTGTTTTAGAATTCCTAGATATTCAAGCATTCAGTTTTCTGTCTCCTCCATCTTCATGCCACTGGTCATTTCAGTCAAATGCTCTGAATAATGGTCATGTGTGGAAACAGACTGCATTTGTAAGCACCACAGACTGCATTTGTAGACACCTGGTGGAAATCTATGACATGAAACTGAAAAACGTCAGTGTGACTGATTTGCAAAAGCTAGACAGCAAGTAACTGAACTGGCCCTTCTGTCTCTAAACAATGGGATGTGATTGTTTTCCTTGGCTACAGTGAGTTAGCTGCACCACTCAGGTTCAAGTCAGAAAGATCTAGCAATAGGTTAAAAATAGAAAGACAAGGTTTCCCTATTCCCTCATTTCTGAAATCAAATCTTATACATTAAAATGAAAAGAAATTACTGTAGTTAGAGTACTTATTATGAAGGTATTATGTAAGGCTTTAATAGTAAAAAAAAAGGTAATAAGTAGCTGATTCTCCTCATGCTTTGGCCCATTTCCAAAGCCCTTCAAGCTGCCTGCTGACAGTAACATATATCACCTCACTGAGCAGGCTCATGACAAATATTATTTGCAGACATGTCTGCATTAGCATTCTATTTAACAATACAGAGGTAAAATAGTTCAGGTGCTTTCATTACATTTCTCAATTAGATCAGAAGCCTCTAAGATCATCATTCTTGCTATGTAATAAAAACCATTATATTTCAAATTGGAATATGCCCATCAAATGATTAGACCACTGCATCTTCTTCCTTCCTTCCTTTCTTCCTTCCTTCATTACTTTCTTTTTCTTTTCCTTTCCTACCCTTTTTTGTTTTCTTTTCTTTACTTTTCTCCTCTTTTCTTTCTTAATTCTCCAGCTAATGGAGAGTTCAGGAAAAGCATTAGAGTCATTGGAAAGGAAAAAGGAGCAAGGAAAGAGAATACATGAAAATGGATTAGGAAATTGCTAGGAAATTTCTGTGTGCATACAACTTTCCAAATTATGTGCCCTGGTCTTTAGATAAAATGACTTCAGCAGCTGACTTATCACTGACATTGGTTCAAGGCTTTATGAGTATTTATGAAAAATTACAGTTGTGCAGAATCAAAAGGGAAGTCATCAAAACACTCCTTATGTTACTCCTTTTGGGAAAAGGCAGACAAGATCAGTATAAATGTAATATGATTCATACTCAAACCAGTTTGAGAAGGGCAACCCTGTGCTGCATGCAGAATGTGAAACATGGCTCTTGAATGGTGCAGACGATATAGAGCTCTATGAGGAGCAGTTAGCGCCAGACAACCTTTGCTAGAGGCATGTATTCTTGCAGGCTGCCAGGCTCCCTTCACAAGTGAGTAGAGGGGAGAGAGACAACATAACTTTAGAGGTTAAAAATATGGAGCAGAAACTGCTTCTTGAATATGCCCTTAATAGGGCTCACTTTGTAGAGACTGAAAAGCGATTTTTCCCTTTACATAAGATTGTAGTATTTCTCTCTGTTTCTCTGTTTCTGTCTATATATCTCTATCTCTCTCTTCTTTCTATTTTTCTCTCATTTTCCTTCTCCATCTTATCTTTCTTCTGTCTGTTTCTCTACGTATCTGTTTCCCTGTCCTTTTGCATTTCTGTCTCCATTTTCTCCCTATTTCTCTCTCTCTCTCTCTCTCTCTCTCTCTCTCTCTCTCTCTCTCTCTCTCTGCCTTTTCTCACTCCCATCAAAAGAATATGCTTAATCTGCGTTTTTCAAATCTGTATACTCTTTAATTTACCTTTCCTTTCTAATTTGGATAAAGGGATTTACTCACAATTAGGTATTTTTGATGGTCTTTTCTGTAAGTCAGTCTTGGTGGTAAGGGATCAAGATGGTCTTTAAGCTTATCCCTCTCCCCATCCCCCTTGAGGGCTAGTGATCAGACATGTAGTCTTTGTATTGAACCCATTTTGTCCTTAGATCAGCAATACTAATAGGCAGGATAGATAAAATTCTCATATGGTAGCAGTTTCAGAAACTGGAGAATAGCACACCAACAGCGTTGCAACCTTTCTTCTGTTTACCTCTAAACCTCCTTTTAGATAAGTCATGTAAAATTGTACATATTACATGAGAATCCCAACAGCTTACAGTTTTACATTTAGGATCCAATCAATTATCACTTTCTTTCTACTCCTATTTTTCACTGGGAATCTCTTTGACTAATGGAGAGAAAATTCTAAGGGAAGCTCAAATTTTGATTGAATGTGATTGACTAAATTGGAACTTAAAGAGGAAAAAATTTAGCACCTTTTGAATCAGCTTTTCTGAATGGAAATCAAGAAAGAAAAATGGGTTTCTAAATATTGCAACCAAATAGGTTTTCAAATCAACATAATAATCAACTCGTTTAAGAAAACATGAGTTCTTTGGTGTCAGGGACTATTTCATTTGTGTCTTTGTATCACCAGTACATAGAGTAGTGACTTGCATGCAGTAAATACATGATGAATACTTACTAATTAATTACACATATATTTAATATGTGTATGCCCAGTATGAGTCAAACAGTATGTTAGATGTTGGGAATAGAAAAATAAAAATGTAATAGGTCCTGCCCTCATTGAGGTTGTATTATATTACAGTTATCCCCATTTCCGTGTCTTTGAATTTGGATCTCTTTTTTCATGGATACAGAGAATACCATTTATGGAGATTCATAATGTACCTATAGCTTACAGTCTTCAAGAATTGCCTGGAACACGGAGGTTGAATGACATGTTCTTGGGGACATAGCAGTATGTTTCTGAGAAAAGATTTAAAAGTCTATTCAATTTAAGCCCTTTGTCTTGACCATACAAACACTCTTTTTTTCTTTTTTCTTCATGTTCTTAAATAGTTCTGAAGTCCTGACATAGTTTGCAGAAATCTGGCCTTCAAGTCTAAAAGACCAAGATTTAGGTGCTATCCCTGTGACCCTTGCTCAGTTTCTTAGGGCCTAGTCAATTTTCTAGGACTACTCATTGGAGAGTAAATATTATCTATATTGGTGTTTCCTCAGCAATATTTTTGCCAACCACCTTACTAATAGAATAACATTTATGGTAAAACCAAAAAAAAATGGAATAGATAGACAGACAAATCGACAGAGAAGCAAGCAAGTAAACAATCAGACAAGCAAATATACAGACAAAGAGACAGACAGTTAGACAGATAGAAAGAAAGAAAGAAAGAAAGAAAGAAAGAAAGAAAGAAAGGCAGACACAGAAAGCCTAGCAGGCAAACAGACAGACAAATAATCAGGTAGAGTGATGGATACATAGGTAAGTAGATGATTGATAGATAGATGAAATAAGACACTTTTATGACCTGTGTTAATCATTTCCCTCCAAGGATTCCAGATTTTATTTCTCCTTTCCATCCTCACGATTTCATGGTGCATGTTAGATACACTCCTCTCTCAATCTTGGCAGTGGACTAGAACTTTCTTTTTTTTTAAAGTGTATTAATTTTTCATTTGCAACATTCATTTCCATAAAGTTTTGAGTTCCAAATTTCTCCCCATCTCTCCCCTTTCCCACCCCATAACGTCTTGAATTCTGAGTACCTCTTCCTTCAATTTGCCCTCCTTTCTATCACACCTTTCCCTTACCTTATCCATATCATCTCTCTTTTCTTGTAGGGTAAGACAGATTTCTATACCCCGTTGCCTGTATTTCTTATTTCCATGTTCTATGCAAAAATATTTCTCAACATTCATTCTTAATACTTCGTACTCCAACTTCTCTCCCTTCCTCCCTCCCCACCCATCTCCACTGAGACGGCAAACAATTCAATATAGGCTATATATGTGCAGTTTTGCAAAATACTTCCATAATAGTCATGTTGTGTAATACTAACTTTATTTCCCTCCATTCTATCCTCCCCCCCCATTTATTATAGGCTCTCTTTTGACCTTGTCCCTCCCCATAAGTATTTACTTTTAATTAATCCTTTCTCCCATTTGCCCTCCCTTCTATCTTCCTCCTCACCCCACTTGTCCCCTTCTCCACTAATTTCCTGTAATATAATACAGATTTTCATACTAAATTGAGTGAGCATATTATTCCCTCCTTAAGTCAAATGTGAAGAGAGTAAGCTCCACTTTTCCCCCTCTCACCTCCTTTTCTTCCTCAGTTGAGTAAGTTTATTCTTGCCTCTTTTATGAGAGATAATTTGCCCCATTCCATTTCTCTCTTTCTCCTCCCAGTATATTCCTCTCTTGTCCCTTAATTTTATTTTTAGATATAATCCTTTCTTATTCAAATCACCCTGTGCTCTCTCTCTCTCTTTCAATATGTGTGTGTGAGTGTGTATGTGTGTGTATGTGTGTGTAATCCCTCCAACTACCCAAATGCTGAGAAAAGCCTCCAGAGTTACAAATAATGTCTATCCATGTAGGAATATAATCTGTTAAACTTTAGAAAGCCCTTTATGATTTCTCATTCTTTTTTATCTTTTCATGCTTGTCAGTTCTTGTGTTTGATAGTCAAATTTGCTTTTTAGGTCTGGTCTTTTCATCAAGAATACTTGAAAGCCCTCTATATCATTGAATATTCATTTTTTCCCTTGGAAATATTATGCTCAGTTTTTCTGGCTAGGTGTTTCTTGGTTTTAATTCTAGTTTCTTTGACTTCGGCAATATTGTATTCCAAGCCCTTCCATCCCTTAATGAAGAAACTGCCAGATCCTGTGTTTTGCTGATTTTATTTCCACAATACTCAAATTGCTTCTTTCTAGCTGCTTGCAATGTTTTCTCCTTGACCTACAAACACTGTAATTGGGCTACAATATTCCTAGGAGTTTCTCTTTTTGGATCTCTTTCAGGAGGTGATTGGTGGATTCTTTCAATATTTATTTTATCCTCTGATTATAGAATATCAGGGTAATTTTCCTTGATAATTTCATGGAAGATGATGTCTAGGCTCTTTTTTTGGTCATAGGTTTCAGGTAGTCCCACAATTTTTAAATTATTTCTCCTGGATCTGTTTTCCAGGTCAGTTGTTTTTTCCAATGAGATATTTCACATTTTCTGCTATTTTTTTGTTCTTTTGGATTTGTTTTGTAATTTCTTGGTTTCTCATAGAGTCATTAGCTTCCACTTGCTCCATTTAAATTTTTAAAAAACTATTTTCTTCAGTGAGCTTTTGAACTTCCTTTTCCATTTGGCTAATTCTGCTCTTTAAAGCATTTTTCATGTCGTTGGCTTTTTGGACCTCATTTGCCATTTGAGTTATTCTACTTTTTTCAGGTGTTAATTTCTTCAGCAGTTCTGTGGATCTCCTTTAGCAAGCTATTGACTTGCTTTTCTTGGTTTTCTTGCATCACTCTCATTTCCCTTCTCAATTTTTCCTCTGCCTCTCTTACTTGATTTTCAAAATCCTTTTTGAGCTCTCCCATGGCCTGAGACCGTTGCGTATTTATTTTGGAGATTTTGCCTGCAGAAGCTTTGACTTTCAGGTCTTCCTCTGAAAACCTAAATTGTTCCACCTCAACAGAAAGGATGGAAGGAAATAACTGCTCACCAAGAGAGTAACCTTCTCTTATCTTATTTTTTCCCTTTTTGGGTGTTTTTCCAGCCAGTTACTTGACTGTTGAGTTCTTTGTGAGGGCTGAGCTCAGGACTGAGATTCAGATCTGTGGCTCATTTCCCCCAGTGGTTTTAGGTGGATATCTCCAAAAATGGAAGTTATAGCTGCTTGGTGTCCAGACTAAGCTCACCCTTCCTGGGTTAAGGGGGCCTTCCCTTTGACCTTTGAAGCTGTTTGTGGGTTTAGTAATCTGGGAATTGGTGCTACCAGTGGCTCCCTAAAGTCTATTCAGGGTCCTGTCTTGGCCACATCAGGCAGCACTCCATGCTTCTTGGGCTGTGCTTGAATTTTCTTGACGGCAGAAAAACTTCCTTAAGTTTCATATCTTCCATAGCACAATGGTGCATGTACTGCAAACACTTCACAAATTTTTTGTCATTTTCATTATATTTATCTTTGTCCTTTCTCAAAATTCAACCATCTGTGACCATGACTGGATATATTAACTATGAGACTCCAGCAATGCTAGTCACAGTAGTTCCTTGGAGTCAGCCCAGTATAAGTAAACATTATACCACAACTGAATCAATTGTGTGATGATAGAAAAGACACATCTGCACAGTAAATGCCACTTGGAAAGGTTTTATGGGACCTCCAAAATGGTTTATGACAGTGGATTAAGTTATTGTGAATAGACACATCTGGTATGAGAAATCTGTCACAATTCAAAACAGGCCAGCTTTCCACAAGTCTGAATGGCAAAATCAGCTATACCCACACTTACAAAAGCAAGTCAGTAAGTCAGCCAATAAGCATTTATTAAGTGTTTACTCTGTGACAGGAACTACGCTAAGCACTAGAGGTAAAAAGAAAAGCTGAAGCAATCAGAAGTATTTCTGTCTTGACAAGCAGAATGAATCAATCTATTTTCTAATGGGAATACATTCAGATTACTTAAAATATTATCAGAATAAAATCATCAGACTGATCATCATATTCATATTTTCTAATTTAGGCTTCTTTGCTTCTTTTGTTTTTCTTTCCTCAAATAGACTTAAATTCACATTTGCATTTCAAATTGTCAATTGCAGTGGGTGATTTTGGATGACTCGATTATATTCTTCACTTTAGTAGTGTCTTTCTGACCATGGACTTCTATTATTGCTGTCAATAGGGAAAAATAAAAAAAACAAATGACAACAGTACTTGGGACATAGTCTTTCCCTAACAGGCTGGCAATTTCTGCCTTATGACACAGAACTTTCGGATTCCTGACACTCTCCTTTTTCTGGAATCTGCCTGAAACTCATACAATGCAGTATATCCACTGCGCCTTCAACCTTGCCAATTGGCATCTTCTAAATGGTGATATGGTGATCTCAGAGGAGAAAAATCAATCAGACATACTCCCACCCCTTGTTATAATATCTTTTTCCATTATGGCAAACTTGAAATGCCCTGATAGATCAGGTGATGACAGAAGCAGTGGACTTTGGTATAACACAGTCTAAGTAAAGAGTAGCTTTCCACAAAACCAAGGAATATTCCCTTCTTCTTGCCATGGTCAAGGTTGTACCCCTTCCCTGTCATTCCTCATTCCATCTTGGTAGGGTCAGCTGGTACATCAGTTTGGGATGGTATGTGCCCTATTATTCTCTTATTCCTGAATATCTTTCTTGCTTTCCTTTACTTTCTCCCATGTAAGACATGTAGCTTTCCCTTAGATGTACCAAATAAAATGTCCTATATCTTCCCTAAATCCATCCACCCTTTTTGTAAGCCCAGTAAGGAATGAAAAAAAAATTGTGACGGGCACTAGAAATTGATTTTAAGATGCGAAACAACATATTTTGTAAAAGTATTTATTAAATAATTACTGCATGAAAAGCATTTTGTATGGATATAATTCCCTTACCTGAAGGTGTTCTGCACAAAGGAAGGTAAATTTTAGTTGCTGAAACCTACCTAGTCATCTTGGAATGTATTGGCAAAATTTCTTTCTTAAAGACCAAGTCTTACACCCAATTCACTCTGACTCTCATTTATTGAACAAGAATAGGATCCTGACCAAGAACTACTTAACGGTCATTAAGCCTTCCAGCTGAGTGAATGCAAATAGAAATTGTTTCTCTTTTGGGTCAGAATCCCTGAGGGTCATCCCCAATCAGGAGATTTTATTTTTTAAAGGATTCATAATTTTATTTAATTGTTAAACAGGTCTATTCACTGAACGGACATTGCCTCATTCAAAGTCAGAACCTTAGCTTAAAAAGACCAAGATCTCCCATTTCTATTAAAAACAGTGGAGAGCATAGGAATAATGCGAACTTTCCATAAAACAGTAAGCAGTATCTACCTAAAATCTTCAACAAGTATTATATTCAATAGAGATGTTAGATGCATTTCCAGTAGGGTCAGGGGTGAAACAAGAATGTCCATTATCAACACTATTATTCAGTATGGTGCTAGAAATGTTAACTGTATCAAGTAGAGAAGAAAAAGAAATTGAAGGAATTAGAATAGGCAAAGAAGAAACTGTTATCACTCTTTGCAGATGATAAGATGATATACATAGAGAATCCCAGAGATTCAAGTAAAAAGCTACTAGAAATAATAAACAACTTGGGCAAACCCACACAAATCTGCTCCATTTCTATATATTACTATATATTACTAACAAAGTCCAACAGCAAGAGATTCAAAGAGAAATCCCAGTGGGTAGACACTATAAAATATTTGGGAGTCTATCTGCCAAAACAAATCCAGGGACTATACGAACACAATTATAAGACACTTTTTGCACAATCAAAGTCAGATATAAGTAAGTGGAAAAACATCAGTTTCTTGTGGGTGGGCTGAGACAATATAATAATAACATTTCTAGCTAAATTAATTTACTTATTTAGTGCCATGCAAATCAAACTATCAGATAATTATTTTTTAGAGCCAAATAAAATAATATCAAATTCATTTGGAAGAACAAAAGTCCAGAATATCAAAGGGACTAATGAAAAGAAATGCTAGGGAAGGTGGCCTAGCTCTACTAGAGCTCAAATTGTTTTATAAAGCAGCAATTATCAATACCACTTGGTACTGGCTAATAAACAGAGAGGTAGACAAGGGAAATAAGCTATGTACTCAAGAAAGAATAGGCAGCGAATATAGCAATCTACTGTTTGATAAACTCAAGGACTCCATCTTCTGGGATAAGAACTCACTGTTAGACAAAAATTGCTGGGAAAACTAGATAAAAGTGTGGCAGGAACTAGGCATAGACCAATGTCTGACACTGTATACAAGAATAAATTTCAAATGTTTACATGATCTAGGTATAAAAAGTGATGCTCTAAACAAATTAGTGGAGCAAGGAATAGTGTATTTATCAGATTTATGGAGAAGGGAAGAATTTTTGACTAAATAAGAGACAGAAAACATTATGAAGTGCAAAGTGAATAATTTTGGTTACATTAAACTGAAAAGATTTTGCCCAACACAACCCAATGCAGCCAAGATTAGGAGGAAAGTAGAATTTTTAAAACTAGTGTCTGGGATAAAGGGCTCATTTCTAAAATATATAGAAAACTGAGCCAAATGTACAAGAATTCAAGTCATTACCCAATTGATAAATGGTCAAAGGATATGAATAGACAGTTTTCAGAGGAAGAAATTAAAGATAACTATAGTCATATGAAAAAATGCTTTAAATCACTATTGATTAGAGAGATGCAAATCAAAACAACTCAGAGATATCATATCACACCTATCAGATTGGCTAACATGAGAAAACAGGAAGATGATGAATGTTGGAGAAGATGTGGGAGAGTTACAACACTAATTCATTGTTGGTGGAGCTGTGAGCTGAACCACTCTGGAGAGCAATTTGAAACTATTCCCAAAGGGCTATAAAGATGTGCATACCCTTTGACTCAGCAATACAGCTTCTAAGACTGTATCTTCAGGACATCATAAAAATGGGAAAGGGTCTCACATGAATAAAAATATTTATAGCAGCACTCTTTGTGGTGGTGACTAACAGGAAATCAAGGAGATGCCCATCATATGTGAAATGGTTGAACAACAATATTATTCAAGAGATAGATAGGTCCTTTATCTCTCTCCTAAGTTCCTATGTGTTACTAATTACTTCTATCTAAAGTGACCAATTATTACCTTAAATATTCAGTTTTGTTTTCTTCTAAACTTGTACCTTTAAAATATTTCAATATTTCTGGTGGTAGACCACCACACTTCAAGTTACTCAGATTGAAAACCTCAGTTTCCTCACATGTTATTTTCTTCACAATACATAATGGGCAAATCATTTAACTTCTCAGGCTCTTCATTTTCCATTCTATAAATAAAAGCCTTGAAAGAGATCCTCTCTATTACTATAATTAATTCCCCAATTTTCTTATGCTAAAGTGAAGTTGAACTATTTGAAGATTGCACAATAAACACAAATTATTATCAAATAATAGATTACACAATAGTATTTACATAAACATGTATGTCCACACTATCATACATGCATAAGTTAAGATAAAATTTAATTGCCATTTTAGGAGTGTATATATATTTGTTTGAGGACTATATGTATATACATAGATATGCACACATGTGCACATGTATACCTGTATGCATGCATACACATCTGTAGTCCTCATATGTATTTATACATATACGTACATATATACATATTTGGCATGACTATAACATAATAGAATAGAATATGCATCTTTTCAAAGAACATTTAAACTTTTAGTATACCTGTACATGTATTCATTGAAAGATCTTATTTCAAATGGTATTCAGTGTAATTGGATTCTACCTTTAGAAATACCTTACCCATATTTCTCAGATTCTTCCTCCGGTCTTCTTTTTTTCTTTTAAATATTTTATCAATTCATTACCATGAGAAGTAGCATTGACAGGCTATAAATGAATTCTGAAAAGATTTTGGCAATTTATCCATGATGGAACTATAAATTTTTACTAAGGAATAAAATTAAGGTTGATGTCACATAGTACAATTCTATTTTCCCATGGCACATCCCATGAAATTTCTTTCAGCAATTGAAGACTGAGTGTGTCCCAATGTGATAATTCTTCTGTTCTTGTAATGACTCAATTTATATAACACTTTACACAATGCATTCCTGATGATACTTCATAGCCTAGCTATGTAAATTATCCTCTTTCCCATTTTATGGAAAAATAAACTCAGCATTAGAGATAATGTGAGTTACTGCTAATATCAATATGATTCACCTGTAAGACTCTTTCCATGATACAATCATGTTTTCTTCAATAAATCTATAATCTTATCACTATGAGTTTTATATTTATTCAGAGAATAATAAATTTACCATTGCACATTCATTGTAATCTTTCTCTAAAATATTTAATTTTTTTTCCCCTGGAGAAAACACTTTAATTAATTTGTCCTTTGCTCTATATATCTTATTGTTTAAATGATAGAAGAAGAGAGAATTTTCAATACATAGTTATGCCATTTAGGAAAAAGAGGAAAGGAAAGCAAATTCTCCGATTAGACACATCAGAACATACATACCTCTTTGTGTATTTTTACATTCATTACCTCTCCAGCAGGATAAGAAAGATGTGTTTTCTCTTTATTCCTTTGAATGTGTAGTTTATCATTGCATTCAAGTCTTTCAGAGATATTTTCTTTAAATGATGTTGTTATTGCATAGATTATTTGAATTCTATTCATTTCTGTGTTAAATTAATGAATTTTCTTCCTATCACAGAAATGTTCATATAGTTTCACCATATTTATGTCCTTTATACATTTGTGTTTTGGGGAATTACTGAGATTTACAAATTTGAAACCTTGCAATACAGGCCTTAAAATGGAGATTTATCAAGAAACTGAGTACAGTAACTTTTCTACATTTATCTTTTTTTTCCTTTTTAAATTTATAGTACATTATAAATTTTATGGAAAAACTTTGAAATGTAATGTATGCATTCAAAATTATAGATTTCATCTTATGTAGTCCTTTCTATTACTTGTTAAGTCATGAACACTTCACCTATCCACAGATCCAAAGGTAATTTCTCTCTTGTTCCATTAATTTGTTTATAAAGTGACTTTCTATATCTAGATTACTTGATCATTTTGAATTTATCTTGGTGTATGTTTATTTTCTGGGATTTTATGACATGTAGAAATAGATTACCAGCAAGATAACTATGTGAGAAGTATTATCTAAATTTGTTATCTAAATTTTCTATCATCTTAAATCAGCAATGAATATAACATCCAAAATAAAAGAAAATTTATTAAAAGAAATGAAAGAAACCATCAAAAGAGAATGACTAAAGAAATGAATAAGAACAAAAGATGTTCTAAGATAAAAACTGCTGTGCAGTAAAAGAAAATGAGAAGATGTCTCCAGAGGAAAGGAATAATACTGTGGTCTCTGACAACTAAATGCCCAGAAATTAATATTGATCAACTAAAAGACCTGCCAGAGATGACTGCAAAGTTATTGAAATAGCTAGAGAAAGAAACAAGGTAAGAAATTAGATTCCCTAAAGACTGATTATAAAAGACAAGATAATCAATGATTTTGATAAAAGACAGGGAATCCTAAACAACAATAAAGATGACACTTTTTATTATGATTTTCCATTAAATTTTCAATGTATTCAACCCTACTGACCACAAATTTGAACCCTCTTTTATAACCAAGAAAAATATTTAAACACAAATAATTGATACAATAATAATATCTAGCAGTCTAGAGAACATTCTCACTTTATAGACCCTGTTTGCCATGAAGAAGGAAGCACATTTCATTGTCTGTTCACCAGGGTCCTTATTGTTTGTTTTCAACTACTGAGAATTTGAATGTCTTTTAGTAATCTTTTGTTTGCATGCCTAAATTTGGTTAGCTTGTTCATCAACACATTTTTGAAGAAATATCATATTTTCCCAATTTTACTAATTCTATGGGTGAAAATGTGTCTAGATTACCATTTTAAAATCCTTACAATTTGAAGACATCTGTGAAAGCCCATATGTAATTGGACACAAGAGTTAGAGGAGTGGGGAATAGGAGATAAAGGAAACTAGGAAGAAAGAGAAATTCATGACTTGGGGGAAAATGAATTTTGCATTAGTAATCTCTGATAAAAGCTACAATTATGTGGAAACTTGGCAGAAATTTTAAGACTAAGAGATATTTCTTAATAATTAAGTGGCCAAAGTATGTCAACAGTTAGCTTTTAGTATATATGTATACATACATACATACACACATATGTGTGTATGTATGTATGTTCGTGTAATGACTTTTGCTCACTGCTTTCAATTTTTGTTCATTTCTTCATGTTAAAAAATAATAAGCAAAACCATCCACTACAGTGTTTATATCTGAGACTACCTTACTACCATCTCTTTTTAATGAAGAAGAACCTTCAGTTGTCTCTCCCAAACACTTTGTTTCTTCAATTTCTCAGAGTTCAATTTCCATCATTTTAACAAAATTTCCCTTACATATATTTTGCTATTTAAAAAAAAATAACAAGCATGTGTTTTTCTTTTTCCTCCTGTCTACACACACTGAGTACTATAAAGAAAATAATCCTGATATGAAATATGAATAGTTAAGTAAAATAATTTCCTTCCTTGACAATGTCCAATAATATATTTCATTCTTTAAGTCCATTATTTGCCTGTTATAAATTAAATTGAGTGTTTCATCTTCAGTTTTTCATAAATGTGCTTGCTCATAGCATTTATCTGAGGTATAGAATCTTTGAAAGTTCAATTTTTGTCTTTGTATAATTTAACTTTAGTAGGTCTGTTCACTTCCTTTAATGATCTGTTCAATTATACTGCCGTGGTCATTATATATATATATATATGTATATATATATATATATATATATATTGTTCTTTTGGTCTTGCTAATTTTTTCTGCATCAGTTCCTACAAATCTTCTCATGTTTCTTTGAATTTGTCATATTCATTTTTAATGAATAACACATTATATTCCATCCTTTTCTCAAATGGTGGATACCCACTTTGCTTCTTGACCTATTTGTTATATTTCATTGTTGTATATTAATATCATATGTTAGTGTATTTCATCATTGATTTCCCTGTGGTATATACCTAGTTGTGCAAAGATTGATTCAAAGTTTATGGACATTTAATCATTTCTCTTGAATAGTTCTTAGTTGAAATTCAGGTGTTTGAATTATTTTACAACTTCAAGAGTGCCTAAGTGTGTGTATGTATCTTGAATGAATGAATGTGAGAGTGAGTGAATGAAAAAAAAATAAAGACAGAATAAAACATTTATCATTTACTGTGAGGCTATCATGGACGAGGTGCCAAGAAAAAAACATGAGTGCTTATATGATCATGTTAAGCAATCAAAAGATCTCTCAAAGTTGTTAGGGACTCAGGCAAGTATTAGTCAATTGTATGGGCATATGGTAGGATGCATGCCCTGATCAAGAGCACAAAGTTATGGTTCTCTGCCTTTTCCTCTAACTGGTACTGCTGGGCAGATTCACCAGGACTGAGAGTGACCCTCATAGGTGACCTGGACCGTTGCTCCAAGTATGAAATGGCAAAGTCATTGTAACTAGGAATTATTGCTAACTTACATAAACAGATTTGAAGAAGCTGGTTAAATTAACTATGATCAGAAGATCCTTGCATTCCTTGCCTAAATTAAACCAGTATTGGGTACATAATCAGTTTATGGTACATAGGTAAGTCATTCAGTCTAGAAATAGGCCAATCCTTACAATTAGGGTGCATGATTCATAGTTGTAAGACAATAAATGTTTCTTCTTTTTCCATTCCTTTCCTAAGAACTGGAAAAATAAGTAAAGACATAAAATAGTCTTAGTTATCAAGGAGTTAACTTTCTAATAAAGGAGAGAAAAGGCATATAGTATACTTTATCTTCAAGTCACATAGAGAGGTGGCATGATCCTTAGGGTATGTCAGCAAAGCATATGGCAAGACATTTTATTTTTCATTTCCAGTAAATAAAATCTTACCAATTTTTAAGTTAAATCATTTGACAATGGCAATGACTTTGGTGTTGGTGACTTTCTTTTCCAGGTCTTCATTAACTATATCTCCTAAGACAGAAATTTCAATTCTTCTATCAGCAAGTGTCAATTCCCATCTCTGCAGTCAGGGCAGCAATGTGGTACTGTAGGTAGATCACCAGGCCTTAAGACAGGAAAACTCATCTTCCTGAGGTCACATCTGGTCTCATACACTTACTAGATATTTGAACCTGGAAAAATCACTTAACCCTGTCTGCCTCAGTTGTTCATCTGTAAAATGAGCTAGACAAACAACTCTAGTATCTCTGCCAAGAAAATATCAAAGGGAGTCATGAAGAGTCATATATGACTAAAACCACTGAAGAACAACAAAAATCTCTGCAATCAATTAATCCAGCAAGCAGCATTGATTAAACATCTATTAGGTGCCCAAGGATGTGAGAGACAAAAATAGTGTCCCCTTTCAAGGAGTTCCCAGTCAAATGGGAAAGTTGATATGCACACAACTAGGTAGAAAGATATGTATTAGAAATCTTAAGGGTAGTTTCAAAGGAAAGGCACAGAGACCAAAGAGGACTGGGATAGGCATCTCAAAGAAGGAGAAACTTTAGCTGACACTTCAATAAAACCAGATAAGCTAAGGAGAGAGAACATACCATGGCCAGAAAATAGCCAGTGAAAATGTCTAAAGAGTTATACATTAGAAACAAGAAGACCAGTGTTACTGATTCACAGAGTATGTGAAGGGGAAGGAAGATGTAAGAAGACTGGAAAGCTAGGAGTGGTCCAGGAGTCTAAAGGCTTTGAAAGCCAGAAGATTTTATATTTGATCCTCAAAGTATTTGTGAAGGAGAGCTTTTGGTTTTACCTGACTGTGGGTGACACACAATGCTTGGCATGGATATTAATGAGACAATTGTATCCAATCACCACAGGGTTTTTGTAACTCTCTGATGACTTCAGGGGTTAGACCAGAAGCAAAGAGTAATGGGGACATTTATATTCAAGATCTCTTGGACTCAGGGTCCTGTGCTATCTGTATCAGGGCTAAAGTGGAGAGGGTGGTTGAGGTAATGGAAGTGGTTTGATATACCTGGCACATGCCACAGCGTTTTTATTCTCTCAAGATGCTATTCTATAGCTCCTATGATACAAACTTTTCCTTCTTTTCTAACCTTTGCCAATTTGTTCTGTGTCAGATAAAACATTGGCTTTATTTTAATTTGCATTTCCCTTACTGTTACTGATTTGGAGTATTTTCCACATAGTTAATTTATAAATTGCAATTCATCTTTTTAAAACTGTTTATATCCTCTGATCATTTATCTATTGGATAATGACTGCTGTAATTATACATTTGCATCAATCCCTAGCATATCCTAGTTTTCGGACTTTTATAACTGATTTTTGATGCAAATATTTCCCCACTCTGCCATTTGTCTTTTAATTCAATTATCCATTGATTTTATTCAGGCAAAAGCTTTTAAATTTAATGTAGTCAAACTTATTTATCTTACCTTTTATGATATCTTCTATTCTTTATTCAGTTTAGAATTTTCCCCCTGACCATACTTGTGAAAGGTATCTGATCTTACTCTCATATGATTCTCTTTTCTTTTCTTTTTTTTGTATCCTGAAATGTATCATATTCAATCATGTAGCAATTTTCAATTTTTTTTTAATATTTTAAGTTTTGAAATCCAGATTTTATCCCTTTTTTCTCCCTCCTCTCTTCTTTTCCTGAGATAGTAAGCAATACATTTCCAATTATGTAAAACACTTCCATATTAATCATTTTGTGCAAGAAGATTCCAATAAAAGGGGAAAAAAGCAAAAAATAACATGCTGCAGTTTGTATTCAAACAATATCAGTTTTTGTTGTTTTGTTTTGTTCTGTTTTTTTTTGTTTATTTCTGGAGACAGGTAGCATATTTTATCATCCATCCTTTGGGATTACCTCAGATCATTGTATTGAATGGTGTGTGATATTTGACTGAGATCAGTTTGCCATCTATCACAAAGATGGAATTATCAGCAGAGGGCCTTGTGACATAGTAGGAGAAGTCAGCTGAAGTAAGTGTGAGTAGGAATTACTGAAGGCAGAAGTGTTTCGTTTTCCTAAATGGCCAAGAGAGGAAACAAGTGATGCAAACACAGTGTGAACAAAACCATTTAGGGTCATAGAAACATAGATTTAGATCCTGAATGGATCTTTAGGCTAATCAAGTCTAAACATCTCATTTTACAGATGAGAAAACTGAGGCTTAGTGAGTTTCTCATTTAACCAGAACTACAAATTAGTACATGACTGAGAGAAGATTTAAACTCAAATCTTCCTGACTTTCAAGACCAGAGCTTTATCTACTAGGTTACCTCCCTATCTCTGCATTTCAACTCTATCTCTGCATATCAAATAGGAGGTTTGGGATATAGTAGAGAGATGAAATTGCAGACCTAGGTAGGATGTGAGTATGATTCCTGGCTTTTCTATTTGCTTCCTATGTGACCCTGGGTAAGTCACTTAACTTTCAATATCTCATTTTCCTCCTCTTTTAAAGAAGGGACTTCTACTATATTACTTTTGAGGTCTCTTACAATTTTAGATCAGTGATCTCATAAGAACAATAATAAATACGAGAGTAGAAATTGTCAAAACCAAGATGAAAACTAAATCAGACAGATAGGAAAATAAGGTCACAAATAACAGAAAGGGAGTGGAATCCCTAAAGACGGGAGTTTTTAAACAAGGAATATTTTCCTTACTTTAAAAATTCCCAGTGAGATATGTTTTTCATGTTCCTTTCAAAGGACTTTAAAGGACCAGTATTTATGATCACAGTGTCATATATGAGGAGCTTAGTGACATCTCAGAGTTTATCAATTCCAATCTGTTCATTTGTCACATAAATGGAAATTGGGGGTCATAGAGGTTAGGTGACTTGCAGAAGAACTCATAACAAAAGAAGTAAAAGATTTCAGTAAGAACTGGGATTCCAACATAGATTCTCTTACTCCAAATCTGGAACTCTTTCTCCCACTCCCTTTATCTGGTGAGGATTAGAAACCAAGGTCCTAAACAGATTTCAAACAAATTACCAGGACTCCAAAATATTTTAGAAACCTAAAAACATATTTTAAATGTAATTATAAATTTAATTATCATGAAAGACAAACATGTAAATGTGACTCTTTTCTTGACAGATAACTAGTCTTTGAGAAATGCCAGATGGAGTCAAGATAGTAGCTAAAACTGAGAGTGCACAGCAACGATGGCTTCTTGATAGAAGGAAGACCATCTATCTAGTGAGGGAGGGGCAAGAGCAGTTAAAGCATTAGACACTATCCCCAGTGTTGTCTATTCACATTCACCTCAGCCCTAGGCTTCTGGGAGTTCCTTTTTCATATGCCGAGAATGAATACTTTTGCTATTATGAGGCATTCTTAGTGAGACTAATATGTTACAGACAGAAAATATTGCTTCTGGACCCACCCTCTTATCCAGTTTGGGGAAGAGAATTAGAGAGAGAGAAAAAGGGAAAGAAAGACAGAGACAGACAGAACTAAAAAATGGAGAGACAATAAGGTAGGGGAACAGATATAAAAAAAGAGAAAAACTATGTCAGCAAAAAGTGTCTGGTGCATACATATTACCTTGTCCTTAGTTCTTACAATTTCTACACAGTTAAAGGTAGTTTACAAAAGTATTTCTGTGATTAATGAGAGCAACAGATAGAGTCTGGAAGCTACTGAATGTTATATTTTATTTATCATGTAATTTTGTCATTTTTTTTCCTTTTTAAGACATAGTCACTATTCCTATTCAGTTCAGTTGAGGAATGTAAGATGGTTCAGAAGAAGATTCTCTTTAGAATTCTTACATTATAAAGAAGGTACCATAGTGATTCCCTAAGCTAAGACTCAGCAAGTTACAGTCATAGGTTCTGCCTTTTTTAATATAGTCCATCAAACTACATACATATATATATATATATATATATATATACACACATGCATATGCATATACATATATACACATACATGCACACATCATATATGTATATATATACATATATATATATGCATTTTAAATAAAGTCTTATTTTATTTAAATATGTAAAACCCTATTCTTAGTTCCCGGACCATCACTATCTTAAATTAAATGTGGAGAAGTCCTTGATAGAAACATTAACTTATATAAAATATCTCATTCTGAATGAAAGCTGGGGGAATTTGGTAGCATTGGAGTTACCAAGGTTGGGTGTCATTGTAACTTTTCCCTATTATATAGGAAAAGGTTCTAACAAAACTACCAGATTTCTGTAGGGAGTCTATGTGTGCATTAATATTTCCCAGGAAGATTAATTGGTATTATAAATATTTATATAAGTTCTTCTTCTAAGTGGGAATGAATATAATATTTCTTCATGGCATGTGTAATATCCCCTCTGGGTTTATACTCACAGCTTCTACTTACACTGGTAAATTGTAGCAGATACCAGAAGGGAAATGACTACTCCTCCTTTTGGGATATTAGGTTGTAGCTTCTCACTAATACTGTCACTTATGAACCCCATTTGGTATTCTTCCCAATATTTTAAGAACCCTAAAGCATTAGGTTTCATCCCTAACAACAATTACCTCCAATTGACTTTTACAAACACATAAAATGAGAAAGTATAGCAAACACAACTTCCTCCTAAGTCTGGAATTGAAATTTGCCTTTGACATACCTACTTAATTCAATTATCCTGATGAGTATCTGATCATTGGACTCAGATGGCTCAGGAGAAAATACCTTGCACCACCCTCCCTCACTCAAATCAAATTCAACTACAACTCATATCATCATCTTGATGCCATGGTCATTTTCAAGAACAAAGGACAAACACAACAAATATAATGACTGGGCTAAGTATCCTCAGATTGAAAACTGTAGCTACAATGTTTTTTTTTCCCCATCATCTGGTTATTGTACTTCCTTGCCCTGTGAATTTTTTTCTTTTTTTCACTATTCTTGTATTCCTTATGAAGTTCATTTACAGCTGATACTTGAGACACTTCTTTCCTCAGCTAGGCTGTCTCTTTGCTGGGCTGGGACATAGGGCTGTTGCATTTTCTTCTCATCAGACTCAGTTCTGAAACTGATGGTATATTAAATGGATTTAATAGATCTCTAAGTTTTACAGGAGGAGCAGGAGGAAGAAGAGGAGGAGGACATTTTGCATGAAATTATAAAGTTAACTTATAAACAGTTTTTTTATTAAAGTATATATTACATATAAAACAAGAGAAACAAAATTGATTTTATCTCTTTCCATTTTTTTGTTTTTCCTACATATATTTTGCTTTAAATGATGTTCCATTCTCAGTTTTTTATAGCTTTATTATTTCTCACTAACTTAACTCCTGTTCACTACTTATGCCAACTAGTATTAATTTAGGTAGAATTGTCATTTTTATTATATTAGCTCAGCCTACCCAAAAGCAACTGAGGTTTTTCCACTTACTTAGATCTGACTTTATTTGTGGGAAAAGTGTTTTGTAGTTGTGTTTATATAGCCCCTGAGTTTGTTTTGGCAGGTAGACTCCCAGATATTTTATAATGTCTACTGTAGCTATGTGATTTCATTTATGAGGAATTCTCAACATAGAAACACCCTTTGATGTAGATCAGAACAGACTTGTCTGAAAAGTTACAATATTAGAGTTTTCTAGAACATATCAAGATTAAAATATTTTCCCAGGATCAGACATATAGTGATCTTCCTGTGTTCAAAATTGACACTCTATTCTAATATTTACCAAACTTATTCACGTGTCCCCTTATCATTTAAGATTAAAAAAAAAGCCTAATGGACATATGCTCTCCAATATGTATATATTAATTTAGTAAGAAAATATGTAATATTATGTTAACATTATATAAAATAACCATTTTTAAAAATAGCATAAATATGAAGTAATACAAGGTGTGACAAAAGTTTTATAAGCTTAACTCCTTTAAACTTGCAATGGAACTTTTTGGATGATCTCTCTTTGGTCCAGGATCCAATAAGGAGCCACTAGAATTTATTGAGCAGGAGATTGACATAGCTCTGCCTTAGCAAAATCTCTTTAGTGTCTATGCAGAGGATATATGGGGTGGGAGAGAGATATTATTATAAAAGTCCAGTTGACAGGTTATGGAAGCCTGAAAAAAAGTGAAAGCTATTTGCATAGAGTTAAAAATGATGTTATGGAAGTAGATGTGGCATCATTTGTTAACTGATTGCCTAAGTGATATGGAAGTGAAGAATTAATAGGACCTAGGCTGACCATTTTGAGGATAGTACCCTCAAAATAATAGGGATGTTAGGGAAAGAGATAGTTTTGGGGGACAGATAAATGGAAAAACAAGTTACATGATGCAGATCCCAGTACACTCATACATACTCAACCTGGACAACTCACTCTGTCCCTCCCTTTCACAAAGTGAAACAAATGTGGAAGAATTTCACTCACTAGTCATTGCCCTGTAATTTAGGTCCTGACTCCTGAGGTATGTTTGTGGTAAAATTATCTGGATAAAAGCAAATAAGACTGTGATAGAGGTGGGGCATTTTTCTGGTGAACTGCAGTTGTGAGTGCCTGGGTTAAATTTAGGATATAACTCCTCTTAGTAGCAGATATCTATTTATTGACAAGCCAGTGATGGAAGTCAGACTATGTATTTAGGGGGAAGATAGGGGTTGGTTGAACTACAGTGAACAACAACCTTTGTGTAATTATGTTGAAGAGGAATACATTGTTTACTATAATAGCAAGTTTACCATTATACCTTTAAAATCCGGTCTATTTTTCCATCTAAAATTATTTAAATAAAACCATAGCTCTTTGAGGCAATCTCATGCCACTAACACGCCTCTCCCTCATATTCACACATGTGAGCTCTTAAGCATCTATAAATTACCTCCAATTTTATTTCACAACAATTGAAAACTTCTGGGACCACCTTTGAATCACCCCTAATTCAAATACTCTTGGTAGCTAGCAGAAACCATCATCTAATGGCTGAGGTATATTATCCATAATAAGCATATTCTTAAACGAAGAAATAAGTCACATTTAATTATGTGAATGGACGGCACTTTAAATGTCTCTTACTAACTGTATGCAGCATCTCCCAGCACACAAACCAGGTGTGACATGATAGTCCTTTTAACTGCTGCTTGCTGAGATTACAGCTAGAAACAACTTTAATACAACTAACAAACTTGTCATCAGGCAAAAAATGAAAAACTGCTGACAGTTTTGATGGTTGCCATTAGTGAAATTCTATACCTGTTTCTCAGGTTGTATCCTTCCCATTTGGATCTTATGTCTTGTTGAAGCATATTAGAAATATTTTCATAAAAATGATATTTTCTGATTGAATGTAATTTCATCATTATATCTATTTCCCCATATAAAATGATGTAATATGTTTGCAAAGTGTTCTTTTTTCCACTTTTTAAGGAAGCATATTTTTTTCCTTGACATTTTGTCTCAGAGTAAACTCTGGGGTGAATAAAATGTAATTGAGAAGTATTTAAGTGAGTGGAAACAAAGAAAATACTTCATAATCATTTAAATTTCAACTGAATTTCCATTTCAATATAAATGTGAAAGGACTTGGTGTGTGATGTATCATTTTTTTTCTTTTATTTTTCCTTAATGAGATTACTAGGTTATTTTTTTGTTGTTGTTGTAAAGGTTTGCATGTGATATCTGAAGATATCACCTCAAAACTGAAGATTACACCTCATTGCCAGGGCCTAAAGGAAATTCAGCACTAGGTAGTTTAGTTCTTTACATTATAGCTTTTGTGGAATTTCTCGCAGCTATTATCAGCTTGAGACAGGTTGGAAAATTAATAGGAAATACTACTTGTTTAACTGATTATGTAGTGACCCACACAAAAATGGAATTTTCATATTGCATTTTCATCTGCTATCTGAATTTTATGTTCAGTAAATATGTCTGAGTTAGAGAAAAGATAAAAAAAGATGACACCACTTTCCCCCTTACTTATCATCTTACACTTATGCTCTACATTTCCTACATTTTCCTATTTCTACCTTAAATTCTATGATGTCCATGGTGGAGAAATGAACACAAAGATGCATTCCTTTGTCTATTACTATGGTCCAGAATGAAAGTTACTGCCACAAAAGTGATTAATGTTGTCATATGATTCACATCAAAAAACCAATATGATTTTATCAATGGAAAACAATTAAAAATTAGGTATTATCATCTGCTTTGTCAATGAATCCTGAAGAGCTTGGGACATTCCTTTGGACTTGCAACTGAAGTCTTCCATATTGCCTCCAGCAGAGTGCTGGTAAATATTTAAGGACTGATGGCACACTTTCATTTTAATTTGAATTATTAATATTTCCTCCATCACTTTCATAACTCGGGACAATCAACTAAACAATATATCAAGTCTTGATTTGTATCATTTGCCAATTCCTGAGGCATAAATGCCCACACTGCAAATTTAGCAATTAGATATCATGAGATGGTTGGAGCTGTCTCTATTACACATTAGTCATCTTGCTCATTATATTATTATATGCTTGAAAGCAGCCTCCATCTTACTTTCTTATTTGTAGATATTGAATCTATTTGTATTCTATTTGTGCCTTTACCTCCATACTATACAAGCACATAATAAATAATTCATTCATCTATTCATTTATAAAGACTAGCTGAAAACTGTATCTAGCACCCAATTTTACACTTGCAGAGAACTTATTACAGTATACATACCTGGAACTTCCAGTCAGTTGGTACTTTCAAAGAAATACCTTTGTTTGTCATCCTCAGGAAGCTCTCATCCTTGCAAAAAAAGTAATAGGACAGGCAACAATTGGAAGATGTTTGAATAAATTTTGTTTTATTAATGTAATGAAACATAAAAAACATCATAATAAATGATGGGTATGAAGTGTTTAGAGAAGTATAAGGGATTTTGTACAACTGGTACAGGTTCAAGTAAACACAACCAAGAGAACATGTTTCATTATGCAAATGAGGAAAACACTAAAATAAAGTTAAATGCTACGTGGTTATAGTGGCTAATCTTGATTGAAATGAGGATGACTGCTTTTCTCCCCATTTCCTTGGAAATTATGGAAATATGAGTGTAGTGTTCAATATTCTATCAGACATGATGTGTCCATTGATATTTTTTCCTTTTGTTTGGTGTTTTGTTGTTGCTTTGTTGATGTTTTAACACAAGAAAGTTCATTGTGGGATTTATAAATGGACACATTAAGAGGGGGAAAACCAAGAAAACATTAATTTAAAACTTGGAACCTTTACTAAATGAGGATACGAAAAATTCAATGCAACAGGGGAATTTTTGAAGTATAATAGAAAACTTAACTGGATTGGATTCAGAGGAACAGGGTTCAAATTAAAGTTCCTTTGTCCCTTCTGTGATTTTGACTAAGTCACTTAACCTCTTTAAGTTTGTTGGTTGAATTTTAATGATAAGAATAACAAAATAGGTTTGAAAGATATAATTTTAGGGGACCAGATTCCCAGGTTACTTTGAACCTGGTATAGTAGCCAGTCCTCTATGAAATCAACCATCAACTTAGAAATAGTATATTAAAGAAGGAAAAACATAGGATTATATAAATTATATAAAAGGAAACAAAAAAATAAAATGAAAAATCTTCTACTAAATTGTGATGACAAATTCTGGCACTAGAGCACTGATGATATAGACATTCTTACTTTCAGCGCAGAAATATAGACGCCAAATACAGTTTTGAAATTCTTGAATATTACATTTTTTCTTTGTTTCACAGAAAAGTTCAATAATAGAAAATTTGAAGGAGATGCTTCATGGAGTAATGGATAGAGGGCTGAATTCAGAGTTAGGAAACATGGAGTTCAAATGTTACCTCTGACACATACTGACTCAGATGCCTAAATGGTTTACTTAATTCCTCAGTATCCCAGACAGTTAAGATTGCAAGCTGCAGAGGTGACAACTGGAATTGTTACAGAAAGTTCTTCAATAGGAGCTCTGTAATTCAATAAATCACAGAATAGTTTAAACAGAAAATCAGAATATGAAAATTGTTACTTAAATTACTACTGCACAATAGGACATGTGCATAAATAATTATGAGTTCTGGAAAACAATTTCAGATGACAAAATATGGTAAAAAGTATCCTGAGAGCCACAGTGGGAATGTCATACTCTTAGCAACGCACAGAGAGAAGAATGTCTCTGAAGGTGGCAAGCAGATTACATAAATAACAATACAGCACTTCGTCCTTTGGGAGCCTAATGGATATGGTTTGACTGTTCTATGGGTGTACCCTCAAATGATCCAGAGAAGCACATAAAACTATTACCTAATCAAAATGCAAAATGCATTGATGTGGAATGCAATTAAGCAATAAAGTTTGAATGCATTCATTAAAAAGGAATTGAAAATAGATATGACTTTCGGGTCAAGTCCTTCCATAGCCAAGTCTATCTCAAAGCTTAATCTAATATAGATGCAATAATTAACTTAAGACTTTAATGAAAACTTACGAAGTTAAAAAGAAAGATAAAAGTTTAATATATGTTTAACAATGTTCTTTCTCATCAAATTATACTCACGTAAAGATACTCATCACCAGGAAGAAATAACATGCATCTGTTTCAGGAAAGAGAGAAAAATGTCTAATTGTAACTCAGGTTTTTAATGGTTTATATAAAAAACTCACATAGGCTGTGAGTTGCCAAACTAAATTTTCTGTGAATTTCAATACCCAAATAATAGAAAGTAAAAAATATATATAGGTAAAAGTGATCTGTTTTGAATAATAAACACAATCTGAATTGGAAATAATCTTTTCTCCCTGAAAAAGCAGGTAATTAATACTTTTGAAGTACTCTTTTTCTGTTTAAAAAATAAGTAAAATATCTCATGTACTTCTAACTTTATTAAATATATGATTGCCAGTACAATGTTATGTCTGAAATAATATTGAACCAAAAAAATATGAATAGTGATGTAGATATGTAGATACATCTTTAAATACATATGCATGAGAGGGAACAGTCAAGATGGTGGAGTAGAAAGACACACATACTCTAGTTCTTCCCCCAGACTCTCAATAAATTCTAGAGTAGCAGAAGCCACAGAACAACAGAGTGAAAGATTTCCAGTAACCCAGAAGGCCAACAAGAAAGGACGATCCCACAGGACACAGAGCAGAGCCCAGCACTGGCCTTGCAGCACCTGCACCAGGAAGAATAAGACCAGAACAAGCCTCTGTGGCAGAATCCCCAGCAGGGAGTATCTCAGATCCCTCAATCCAAAAGCAATAAAGAAAGCTTCAAAGGTCAGTGAGATGGCTTTCCCAGCTAGACAAGCAGAGAGCAGGGCCCCCCAACCCTCAGCATTGGCCCCAGGAAGCAGGAACAGCAGTGTCAACAGCTGCCGCAGCAGTGGTATCAGCAGCTTCAAGCATCCATCTGTGAAGCACTCGGGCCTAAAACCCCTGGAGGAATTGAGCAGCTGATCTGAACTTCAGCCCTGAGTACAGTCCTGGGGTGAGAAGGACCATTAGGATTCACCTCTTGTCAAAGGACTCAGAAGTCAAGTAACTGGCTGGGAAAATGCCCCAAAAGGGGGAAAAAAAATAAAACCATAGAAGATTACTTTCTTGGTGAACATATGTTTCCTTCAACCTTTTCAGATGAGGAAGAACAATGCATACTGTCAGAGGAAGTCAAGGCTTCTGCATCCAGTACGTCCAAAATGAATATGCAATGAACTCAAGCCATGGAAGAGCTTGAAAAGCAAGTCAACAGTTTTCTAAAGGAGACTCTACCAAAATAGTGAAGAATAAAACAACTTTCAAAACAGGCAAGCTCAATTAGAAAAAGAGATCCAAAAAACCAATGAGGAGAAGAAGGCTTTAAAAAGCAGAATCAACCAAATGGAAAAGGAGGTTCAAGAGCTCACTGAAGAAAATACTTGTTTAATAATGAGAGTGGAAGTGAGGATGCTAATGACTATATGATAAATCAAGAAATTACAAAACAAAAGAATTTAAAAAAATAGAAGAAAATGTAAAACATCTCATGGGAAAAATAGCTGACTTGGAAAATAGATCCAGGAGAGACAATTTAAAAATTATGGGACTACCTGAAAGTCATGATCCAAAAAAGTCGACACATTATCTTTCATGAAATTATCAAGGAAAACTGCCCTGATATTCTAGAGCCAGAGGGCAAAATAAATATTGAAAGAATCCACCTATCACCACCTGAAAGAGATCCAAAAAGAGAAACTCCTAGAAACATTGTGGCCAAATTCCAGAGTTCCCTGGTCAAGGAGAAAATATTGAATTAATACAACCAAGCGTAGTAGGGAGTTACTACCACTCTCAGATAGTACAGTAAGAGTTAATACAAAAACTTCACCTCCTGAAAGGGACCCAAAAATAGAAATCCCTAGGAATATTGTGGCCAAATTTCAGAGATCCCAGGTCAAGGAGAAAATATTGCAATGAACTAGGAAGAAACAATTCTAATGTTTTGGAAATACAATCAAGATAACACAGGATCTGGCAGATTCTGCAGTAAGGAATTGAAGGGCTTGGAATAGGATATTCCAGAAGTCAAAGGAACTGAGATTAAAACAAAGAATCACCTACTAGACAAAACTGAGTATAGTACTTCAAGGGAAAAAAAATGGTCATTCAATAACAGAGAACTTTCAAGCATTCTTGATGAAAAGACCACAACTGAAAAGTAAATCTGACTTTCAAACACCAGAATCAAGAGAAGCATTAAAAGGCAAATAGGAAAGAGAAAGCATAAAGGACTTTCTAAAGCTGAACTGTTTACATTCCTACATGGACAGATAATATTTGTAACTCTTGACACTTTTCTCAGTATTTGGGTAGGTGGAGGAATTACACACACACATACACACACACACAGATAGAGAGCAGAGGGTGAGTTGAATCAAAAGGGATGATATCTATAAAAAATATTATTAAGAGATGAGAGACGAATATATTGGGAGGAGAAAGGGAGAAACGGAATGGGGCAAATTATCACTCATAAAAGAGATAAGAAAAATCTTTTTCAGTAGAGGGGGAAAGGGAAGAGGTGAGAGGGGAAAAGTGAAGCTTACTCTCTTCACATATGACTTAAGGAGGGAATAACATGCTAACTAAATTTGGTATGAAAATCTGACACTACAGGAAAGTAGGGGAGAAGGGTTCAAGTGTGGTGAGGGGGATGATAGAAGAGAGGGCAAATGGGAGAAGAGAGTGAATAGATGTAATTCCTTTTGTGAAGGGACAAGGTCAAATGAGAGAATAGAATAAAGGGGGGGCAGGGTTGGATGGAGGTAAATATAGTTAGTCTTACACAACATGAATATTAAGGAAGTCTTTTGCAAAATGACACATATATAGCCTGTATTGAATTGCTTGTCTTCTCATTGGGAATGGGTGGGGAGGGAGGAAGGGAGTGAAGTTGGAATTCAAATTAGTGGAAACGAATGTTGAGAATTGGTATTGCATACAACTGGAAAATAAGAAATACAGGTAATGAAGTATAGAAATCTGTCTTGCCCTATACGAAAAGAGAGGATAGGGAGAAGGGAAAGGTGGGGTTTGATAGAAGGGATGGCACATTGAGGGAAGGGGTAATCAGAATGCAAAGTGCTGTGGAGAGGGGGGAGGGGAGAGATGAGGGGAAAAATTGCAACTCAAAATTTTGGGGAAATGAATGTTGTAATCTAAAAATAAATAAATAAATACCTATGCATCCTTCTAGAAATAAAAAGTGGGTAGAAAAATTCATTAAATTAAAATAAATTTAATATGATATATATTTTTAAAAACATATGTATGTATAAACTACATTATTGTCCTCCAGAGATCACCCTTGTTTCTTAAAAGCTATGCAAGAAAAGTGCAGACATTGGTAAACTCTATTTCATCTAACAACAGAAAGAAGTTCACATGAGTCTGTCTGTCGTTATCAGACACCCTTGAATATGAAGATTTTTATCAAGTTCAGTTATATTATTGGAAGTAAGAGCATAAAGAAAACATAATAAAAATTGATGCAATGAAGTATGAGGAACTTATTAAATAGCTTCAAAGTATCTTGTCAGAAAATTCTTATATTTTAAAATAAATTGTGTGTGTGATGATTATAAAAGACACCCTTGAATCCTTCTAGTAGAAGAGAAATTTTCTTTTTCATATCTTCAAAGGCTTTATAAACTTCATAAAAATTCTTTCTCTCAACAAATATTCATTGAACACTCTCCTCGTAGGGAATACAGAAAAGGATAATATATAATACTTGTCCTCTAAGAACTTACAGTCTAGTAAGTTTGGCCAAACAATTCAAGGCCAGACTTCCACAATTTACATAGGACAGACTATGAAACTGTAACAAATAAATGAATAGATAATTAAAAATGAATGAATGACTATATATATATGTGTGTGTATATATTTATATCTATATGAATGTGTGTGTATCTCAATATATGTGTGTATGTAGGTTTATGGAGGGAGAGAGAAGAGAGAGAGACAGAGACAGAGAGAGAGAAAGAGAGAAAGAGAGAGAGAGGTGGTAGAGAGAAATTTTTTTTTGAGGGAAATGGAAAGGGTTGATTCAGGGAATGCTCCCAAGAAAAGATGAAATTTGAGCTGTCTTGAAGAATAGGTAAGAATTAAGCACAAGTAGTGCAGCATACTTTTAAAAGTAGGTTTGTGTGCCAGATGAGTTTCTGTGAAGCTGATAAACAGCGCCTCAGTTGTGAAAACTCAGATGTTGGTGCTTCCCTTTCTGTAAATATGCATGTATGTAACTGTTAGACAATTGGAAGCTATCCTGTTGGTCTTTATTTCTCTTCTTGTATTTTTCTGTATTGGTGAATGATATATGTGCTTTATCAGAGAAGATCGTTAACTACTCAAAATTAAGAACAACTAAGGGAAGGGCATTCTAGGTAAAGAACATGAACCAAAGAACAAAAGCAAGAAAGTATTCCCAATAAAGGGGTAAGTAGTTTGGCAGAAATGTAGACTGCGTGGTTATAGGTTCATCCAAATGATGCTCTCTAAAACTGTAATCCTCTAATTAAAAATAAATGTTGTCATTGAGAGGTACTTCTAGAATTTCAAACTGAAGGTTTGTGCTCAGGACTCTTGTCATTCTACCAATAATTTTTATGAAGTTTAGCTTTGGACGCAGGGATAACATACCTGTGAGTGTTGTTTTAATCAGTCTATATATCACTATTCCCTGTCAAAAACGAGAGGAAAATAAAAAAAATTAAACAAAAGCAATAATAATGAAAAAATTCTAAGTAAAGAAAGACAAACTTTAACCATCGATGACTTCATAAAAAAGGTGAACTTGGGTTGAGGGAAAGAAATGTTGAAAAGTATTTTTGAAAAGGCAACTCAAGATTAAAAAAAGAAGTCAAAAGCTTGTAGGGTCCATGGATGCTTTAAGTCTAGGTTCTATGAAAAATTGCTCTTCCAAAATATTCTGATGATATTGAACTTAGAAAAACAAAAACGATGGGTGAGAAAATACATACTGTTCAACTAAAACACCTCCCCACTGACCTACTAGAAGAATAGAGGAGAATGAGAAATAGATGAAGAAACAGACATTTATATGAACTATAACTATTTCCCATAAGAGTTTAACTCATATCCAAAAGTCATGATAAGGAGTATGTGTGTGTGTGTAAATGCATATATACACTTATGTATACACATATGTACATATGTATTTGTGTGTGTATATATACATATCAAATATATATATGATATGTATATATACATACGTGTGTGTGTGTGTGTGTGTGTGAATGCTTAACTGCAGGCCTCTTGAGGGAGGGGATGAATAAAGGATATAAAGAATTAAGTCGCAAGTACACAGCAGAGAATATAAATTTTCTTTTTTTGTATTAGCATAATGTATAATATTTATTATAAAAATTTCTTGAAATGGAAGTTTATCACTATATATTTTGAATCATCTCATGTTTTGCTGTGCACATGGCAATGCCTTTTTTCTTTTCCTAATTTGCATTTAATTATCAGAATTTGAGTTTATAATATGTTTTTTCTTTTCATATTGTGTATTTATAAGTTTTAGTATTTAGAAATAAAAATTTTAAAGAAGAAGCATTGTTGTAAAACACTGTTTAAAGAAAACTTTGAGGCTTAATTGATCCAGGTAATTCTAATAACAGAAAAAAAATCTGGAGGAATAATAATTAGAAGTGAAATAGTGAAGATTTATCAATATTTTTGCTTTTTTATTCATAAATAACAGCAGAAATGTTATATTTTTGTTCCAATATCTTGGGGTCCAGTATTCTGCATAACCAAATTAATGCAATAAAAAGAAAAAAAAGAAGGCAGAAGAAATAACTCAATCAGAGCATTGATTTGTTGAGTAAAGTAAACACTAAGAATGTCTGCACTTAAGGCAGAAGTTTTAAAACAATTAGGAATAGAAAAAAAGTTGTGTTTTCATTTTCCCAAAAAGATATCTTTATATACTTCTCTCCATAAATGTCCTTAAAAAATATGTAGTATCTACTACAATGCCCAGATTTGCTAATCTAGTGATCCTGTCACAAAAAATAAATGAGACTAACTTGGCATGACAAATTTAGGAAGAAAATAAAAACAAATATATTGGCTTTTATTAACGACTGATTCTTTTAATGAGGTCTTACTCATTATTCCATCTATTTTTCTCCTTAAAAATAGATGGCATAATACACTCCTGAGATATATTCTTAAAACTCTCCACCAACACAGATTCAGTAGCAGTTGAATTAATACAACCAAGCGTAGTAGGGAGTTACTACCACTCTCAGATAGTACAGTAAGAGTTAATACAAAAACTTCCCCTAAGAACCTGATTTACTCCTTACTACAAACACACACAGCATCCATGGAACTAGTAGACTGTAACAGTAAGCACCCTAAGACACACAGGGGCTCCTGCTATCACAGGTTCTTTGATCTACTTTTCTAAAAGGAAAGGCAACTTTTGAGGGATTAACAATCTCCTTTCATCAAGCACATGTATCGTTCACTTAATTCAGGAAATCAACAAACAGTACCTCTTAACTGTTTGACATAAGCAATACATATATCACAAATCAACTGACAGGTCCAGCTGTGTGACCATAGTTGCAGAGAAGGAAGTATCAACATCCATGTTTTCAAAGCTTGAGAACTCAGAGAGGTTTCCCAGAGTTTCATGTGACACACAAAGCTTCTTCCAAAATTAAGCTCCAAAGTAAAACCTCACCCTGAGAATATCTTCACCTTTTTCAGAGCCAGAGGGTAACCCAACCCTTGAGAAACAGTGCTTGATTAATAAAATGTGGGCATTTCTACAAATCTCCCCTAATCAAACTCCCCTTAATGGGCAAACCCATTAATGGATGGGAAAGACCTTTAATTATATTAGCAATATAAATATATATAGTTTCTAGTTAAAAAAAACCAAAACTCTTGTTTCTGTACTTTACTCCTAGTAAAGACTCTTGGTTGATAAAGGCAAGATTTAATCAGAGGCATTATACTTCTTGATTATACTAAAACAAAAAGAGCAAAAGATCCTACTTTGCTTGTCTTTACATCGACTGGAACTTAGACATTAATAGCAGAAAGGCTTACATGTAAGAAATAAGTGTGACAAGGTTTAACTCACATCACCTACTCTGAAAGTCCTATCCATGGAAAAACTTCATACAAAACCCTCGTTGTTACTGTTCCAACAGGGAAATAATCAATTAAAGGAGAACATATTATTATTAGAATTCTTAATTGATAAGTATACACATTTTATGTCCTTTGTCCAATATAATTTGCAAGTATATGATTTTGAATTGATATATATATTGAAAAATCAAAAGATGATAAATATAAAAATAATCTCATTGTGAAAAGAAGAAAATTGAGTATTTATGCTTAGAAAATACCTGATGAACAGCAATTCTATACTGTCTTGTGCTTGATGGATCGTAAATAAATAAAATAAACATTCACAGAACTATTTGAATAATGGTAATATTTTATTTAACATGCAAAATATATTAAAACTTACTTAATTTGCTACTTACCATTTTTTCCTGATATTTATCAGTTTAGTTTTGTCACTAAAAAAGTTAATATAAAATTAAGGTGAGCACCATTGAAGAATACCTAACAAAATCAGAGAATTTATAACTGGAAGGGAACTTGGAGTAGCTCTAGTCTAACCCCTTAGTTTTACAAATTGAATCCTAATACAAGTATGTACTTTCTAAGTCTCTCAAGTTTTGATTTTAACATAGAATGTTCTCACTTCATTCTAAGTGAATTATCCACTAGGTCACCCTGCCTCTCTAATAAAATCTACTATCATAATCCTTAATTTATGCTCACTGTTTAACATCCTTTGCTGTCTTTTTTCCATATGTGCCTTGCCTTCATTTTCATAATTTATAGATTTATATTTTTTTCAAAATTCATAATTGATTTTATAATTAAAAATAACTAAATTTTCGTGTTTAGTTTTTACAGTTTTTTCCTTATAAAATATTTATTTACTTTCCTTATTCTTTTCCTAAATAGTTTTCACTAAAATTTCTGGTGATCAAATTGTAAATATTAGTGAATTGCTAATATTTCCTGTCATCTTTAATTTTTGTTCCTTCTTTTTGTGTGTCATTTCTTATTACCTAATACCCTCTGTCTCAATTATGATTTTTTCGGTTAAAATGTGCAATATTTTCTTAATGTGCATATTTACAATGCTCTACAACTCCATAGATTATCATTGTGAATTGTACTGATTCAGGAAATTGAATTTTTTTTCAGAGCTAGTTACCTGAATTCTCACCAAGAATTCTCATGCCTCTTTTTACATTGATACATTGCTGATATTTGGCTTATGGGAAAAAAAAATGAAGATGGAGAAGAATGGAATAGGATATAAGAATATCATTTTTCGATATGAATAAATAAAAATATTAGAATTATGAAATTAAAGAAAAATAGTTAGTGGAAAGGAAGTATCAAAAAGGATAGAGATCCAAGAAAATCAACGACTTATAAAGAGGCTAGATCATGTGCTGTAGTATTCTTTAATGTAGTTCATGTTAATTCTGCAAAATGCATTTTGTATTGAGTAGTGCCTGGATCATCTTTATTTTCATTGAAATGATGATGATGATGGTTCAGGGAGTGGACATTTGGTTTTTTCTTTGTATGCAATCCAGAAAAGGTAGAAGAATAATAGAATTCCCATGCTTCTTCCATTTCCTGTACCAAGACTCAAAAACCTTTTCTGGTAACATCATGAACTTACATTATAGCAAAAATAAGATAATTTATGATAAATTCCTTTGAATTGCAAAGTATAAACATAAAAATAATGTAAGTCGTGATTGTTATGTTACTTTTTCTTCATAAAACAATTTAATGAATATTTACCATTGTGGTCATTCTCCTTTGGATGCCTTCTAGCTTATGTTTTCCTCCTATTGACCATAGTACACAAAATTAACCATATTATAGATTATGACAGAGGAGAGCACCAAAGATAGTGGCTTCTTTACATTCTCTAATATGCATGCAGATATCTCCATACATCTCCATATATACATATACATATATATCACACCATTTCATTAAAATTCAACATATATTTATTAAGTGCCTTTTTACATGCAAAACCTTATGCTAGATACCAGGACATTCTGCTCAGTGCTAGAAAGAATTATAATAATATTTATACAGTCTATGATTTAACATTGAAGAAGAAGAATATCTCATCAAAGAATGGTGGTGAACGCTGGATTTATTTATTTAATGGAGGATAATCAGTCCCTGCTAAATTCAGAAGACTTTTATACAAGTGTCTCAATAGACTGTATGTTACTGGAGGATGAACTTATCTGAGAGGTTTTTTGTAAAAATAAACTGCTCAGTCCTTTCCTCAGAATTGTTACCATAGAAACTTGACTCATTAATTTGACCGGTCATGCAGAAGCAGGCATTTCCCAGAGTTCATCAAGAGTCCATGGTTTTGATCTTGTCACATTTTCTAGGGAGAAATCAAGGAGATGGAGGGACCAAAAAGCATCTGTCAAATTGTAAATGGAGAACGGTGGCAGAATATTGTTCTCCACTAAAACTCCTGAGTGATCATATAAATGCAGAGTTGGAAAGAAGTTTATAAATCATCTAACTCAATTTCCTTCCATTCCAGCCCTATCCAACCTCCCCCTACAAATATTCCTGTTAGGAGGTCAATTGGACTGTGAATTATTTCATAGATATATGAAATTACAATATCGTTGAAAGGGAATCCATTCTATATTAAGAAAAATCTATATTTTGGAATGTTCTAAGCTGATACCTTACATCTTTGGGCATAATTTTAACTAAATATTTATCAATTATTATGATGCTATAAACATTTGATAAAAAAATTTTTTTAATTATACATGTTATCTTCTTTTCAGATCAAATATCTGTAACTCCTTAAATTATTCCTAGGAAGATTTGTTGTTGTTCTTGCTGCTGCTTGCCAAACCAGCTACATCATGGCTCCCCTGCTTTGGATGGATATGATCTGTTTTGTGACTAATCCTTTTAAATTGTATTTTAAAAAGCTAAACAGAATATAATTAAATGTTTTAAGATTTCTGTTAAATGGGTTGATGTGAAAGATCCTAGAAGATCCAGTCTTTCTCACACAAACATCAAGTATCTGGAAGACTGTATATAGCAATATATTTTTTTAAAAATTGAGGAGGTAGAGTCAAGATGGAAGTTGCTCTCCTCAGTTTCCCTCTGGAACAGAGCTCAACTTTAAAAGTCATAAAACAATCAAACAAAAAAAGGACCAGAGCTCAACTTTAAAAGTCATAAAACAAACAAAAAAAGGACAAGAAGCAAAAAACTCAATAAAACCTTAACCATAGAAAATTACTATCCTGACAGGAAAGATCAAAACACAAACTCAGAAAAGGACAACATTGTCAATATGCCTATATCAGAAACTTGACAAGGTAATATGAATAGGTCTTAAGCCAAAAAACCCTTCTACTTTTTAAGGAATTATTTTCTTCAATCATTTATTTTTCTTCCTTTTCCAAGCTGTTGTCTGTCTCTTGCATACCTCTCATTTATCAAACCAATTCCATTATTACCAAGTCAAAGAGAAAACCCTGTAAATGACCAGAAAGAAATAATTTAAATATTGTGGAGTCACAGGACTCAGCAGTATCTACATTAAAGGATCAGAGGGCTTGGAATATGATATTTTAGTGGGGAAAGGAGCTTGAATTACAACCAAGAATCCATTACCTAGATCATAATCTTTTCGGGAAAATGATGAATATTCAATGAAATAGGAGACTTGCAACTGTGTCTGATGAAAAAGAAAAGAGCCGAACAGAAAAATCAATCTTCAAACTTAAGACTCAACAGAAAAATAAATTGTGGTATATGAATGTAATGGTATACTATTATGCTATAAGAAAGAATGAGTAAGAAGACTTCAGAGAGGCCTGCAAAGACTTAAATGAACTGATGCTGAGTGAAAAGAGCAGAACCAGGAGGACTCTGTATAGAGCAACAACCACAGTGTGTGATGAATTTTTCTGGTAGACTTAGTACCTCATTACATTGCAAGGACTTTTATAATTCCCAATGATTTCTTAAGGTAAAATATCTACCACATCCAAGGAAAGAACTATGGAATTCAATTACAGAATGAAGCAGACCATTTTCTTTTGTATTATGTTTTGGTTTGTTTTACGATTTCTTCCATTCATTTTAATTGTTCCTTGCAAAATGACTAAAGTAAAAATATATTTAATAGGAATGTATGGGTGGAACCTATATAAAACTTTATGCCGTCTCAGGGAGAGAATGGGGAGGCAGTGGGGGAAGGATGGGTGAGGAGGGGAAAAATCTAAGGTATATGGAAGTGAGTGAGGAACACAGAAAACAAATTTAAAAAATTAAAAAAAGAAAAGCCGGGGGGATTGATAGAAGAGGGGGCAGAATGAGGGAGACAGGGATAAGGAGCAACACTAATAAGGAGGGAAAGGCTAAAAAGGAGAAAAAAGCATAAACAGGAAGAAAATAGGATAGAGAGGAAAGCACAGTTATCATAACTATGAATCTGAACGTGTTAAACTCCCCCATAAAATAAAAATGGATAGCATAGTGGATTGAAATCCATAATCCTACAATATGCTTTCTACAAGAAGCATATCTGAAGCCAAAAGATGCACACAGAATAAAGGCTGTAACAGAATACATTTTTCTTCAGTTGATGTAAAGAACAAACAAACAAACAAGAAACAAAACAAAATAGGGGTAGCAGTCCTGATCCAAGAGGAAGCAAAAGGAAAAGTAAATCTACTCAAAAAGAGATAGTGATGGAAACTACGTCTTGCTAAAAAATAACCATAGACTATGAAATAATGTTAATATTAAACGTATATGGACACCTCAACCTCCACCTCTCAAAACTAGTTAAAACTAGCCATAAAACACAAGAGAAAGAAGTGAAGGATATGATTAAACTTTTTAGGAAAGTTAGATACGATAGACCTCTGCAAGGGACTAAATGGGGATAGAAAGGAACATATATATGTATATGTATATATATATATACATATACATATAACTTTTTTTTCCTCAGTGGAACATTACATATACATAAAACTTGATCGCATATTAGGGCATAAAAACCTCACAATCCAATGTAGAAAGGAGGAAATATTGAGAATGCATCCTCTTCAGATAATGACACAATAAAAACATGTATAATAAAGGACCGTGGAAAAATAGACTAAAAATTAATTGGAAACCAAATAATCTAATCTTAAAGAGTGAGTCAAACAACAATTCATAGAAAGAATTAATAATTCCATCAAAGAGAATGAGAATAATGAGATAATATACTTAAATTTATGAGATATAGACAAAACAATTCTTTGCGGAATTTGATATCCATAAATGCTTACATGAATAAAATAGTGAAAAGGAGATCAATGAAATGGGTATGCAACTAAAAAAGCGAGATAAAAGAACAAACTAAACATATCTAACTAAATACCAATTTAGAAATTCTGAAAATCAAAGGAGAATTTAATAAAAATGAAACTAAAAGAACTATTGAGCTAATAAATAAAACTAAAGCTGATTCTATGAAATAAAACAATAAAATAGATAAACTTTGGTCAATATTTATTTAAAAAATAAGAACAACATATTACCAGTATCAAAAATGGAAAAAGAGAATAAACCACCAATGAAAAGGAAATTAAAACAATAATTAAGAGCACTTTTCCCAACTGTATGCCAATAAATATGATAATCTCAGTGAAATGGATAAATATTTACACAAATATAAACTTCCCAGATTAATAGAAGAGGAAATAGAATGCTTAAATAACCTCATTTCAGAAAAAAAAGAAATTGAACAAGCCATAAATGAACTCCTTTAGAAAAAAAAAATAATCTCTAGGACCAGACGGATTCACAAGGGAATTTTACCAAACATTTAAAGAACAATTAATTTCAATACAACATAAACTATTGGCGTAACAGGAGGTGTCCTACAAATTCTTTTTTATGATACAAATATGATGCTGAAACCTAAGTAAGGAAGAGCTAAAACAGAAAAAGTCATTACAAATCAATTTCAGTAATGAATATTGATGTAAAATTTTATATGAAATATTAGAAAAGAGATTATAGCAATTTATAACAAGGATGCTACTTTGTGATCAGGTTGAATTTATGCCAGCAATATAGAGCTGGCTAAATCTGAGAGAAACTATGAGAAAAATTGACCACATCATTAATAAAAATAACAGAAATCTTATGATTATCTCAATAGATGCAGAAAAAGCTTTGGACAAAATAATACACACACACACACACACACACACACATTCCTATTAAAAACACCAGAAAGCAAAGGGATATATATATACAGTCTGCCATAAAATGAAAAGTAGCAACTATTTAAAGTCATCAGGAAAAATTATATGTAATGTGCATAAGTCAGAAGCTATCCAAATAAGAGCAGAGGATCATACAAGGATGTCTATGATCAGTGCTGTTATTCAGTACTGTATTAGAATATTAACCAGTAGTAAGAGACAATAAAGAACTTGGAGGAGTTAGAATAAGGAATGAGGAAACAAAACCATCACTCTTTTGAGAAAATAATGGTAGGCTTCGATAATCACAGGGAATCAACTAAAAAAAAACTACTTGAAATAATTACCATTTTAAAAATTTATTTATTTGTTTTAAATTTTAAGCCATCATTTACATAAGTTCCAAAGTTTCTCTCCCTTCCCCTGATCTCCTTCCCTAATATGGCATGCAAACTTATATGGATTCTATATATACATTCTTATTAAATAACTTTTCAGGGGGCGGAGCCAAGATAGCAGACTAGAAAGACACACTTAAGCAGAGTCCTCCCCACAGCCCAAAAAACACCTGTAGAGAGGGACTCTCAAGAAATTTTGGAGCAACAGAAGTAGAGAACAACAGAGTGGAGGAGATTTCCAGCCCACGGTGACATAAAAGGCCCACGGAAACGTTGGTTGCTCCTGGATGCAGAGCTGAGCACAGAGCCCAGCTCAGCCTTGGCTTTATGGCAAGATGAGAATCTGGGAGGAGGACACCTCAGGGGAGGAATCTCCAGTAGCAGTAGTGGGTTCTCAGATGTCTTGGCCCACAGGTGTCAAAGGTCAGTGATAGCATTTTATCAGCTAGCAAGGGAGAAGGGCCTTCACATAACTCTGGGAACCAGCAACTACCACAGAGCCTGCAGAGAAGCCCGTATGGAAGCTCCATTGTTAGCGTGTAAAAACTCCTGGGGGAATTGAAGAGCTGAGTCTTACCTCAGCCCTGGGTGGAGGCCCTCGCCACACTGGTCTTTGTCACAAACTGAATGGTGGTCTTGCCCATCCAGCTTATCTGAAAATCAGCCCCTGTGCTGAGTGGAAACTGAAGGCCAGGTGACTGTGGAGAGGTAATGCTTAAATTTCAGGCATAAAAATCCCTCTCTGAGTCCAGAACAACATGCTTGATTGTGCCACCTTGGAGGAACTGAGATATCACAGATTCCCAGAGTGTACCCGACTCTTGACAAAGGACCAAAAGTCAAGTAACTGGTTGGGAAAATGCCTGAAAAAGGGAAAAATAATAAGACGATAGTTTATTTTCTTAGTGAATAGCTATCTCCTCCCATCCTTTCAAATGAGGAAGAACAATGATTATCATCCGGGAAAGACATAGAACTCAAGACTTCTGTACCCCAAGCATCCAAAATAAATATTTAATGGACTCAGGCCATGGAAGAGCTCAAAAAGGATTTTGAAAATCAAGTAAAAGAGGTGGAGGAAAAAATGGGAAAAGAAATGAGAGATGCAAAAAAAGCATGAAAAACAGGTCAATACCTTGCTAAAGGAGACCAAAAGAAATGCTGAAGAAAACAACACCCTGAAAAATAGGCTAAGTCAATTGGCAAAAGAGGTTCAAAAAGCCAATGAGGAGAAGAATGCTTTAAAAAGCAAAATTAGCCAATTGGAAAAGGAGGCCCAAAAGCTCACTGAAAAAATAGTTCTTTGAAAATTAGAATGGAACAGATGGAGGCTAATGACTTTAGGACAAACCAAGAAATTACAAAACAAAACCAAAAGAATGAAAAAAAGGAAGAGAATGAGAACTATCTCATTGGAAAAACAACTGACCTGGAAAATAGATCCAGGAGACAATTTTAAAATTATGGAACTACCTGAAAGCAATGATCAAAAAAAGACCCTAGACATCATCTTTCATGAGATTATCAAGGAAAACTGCCCTGATATTCTAGGACCAGAGGGCAAAATAAATATTGAAGGAATCCACCTATCACCACCTGAAAGAGATCCAAAAAGAGAAACTCCTAGAAACATTGTGGCCAAATTCCAGAGTTCCCTGGTCAAGGAGAAAATATTGCAAGCAGCTAGAAAGAAACAATTCCAGTATCGTGGAAATACAATCAGGATGACACAAGATCTAGCAGCTTCTACATTAAGGGATAGAAGGGAGTGGAATATGATATTTCAGAAATAAAAGGAACTAGGACTAAAACCAAGAATCACCTACCCAGCAAAACTGAGTATAATACTTCAGAGGAAAAAAATTGTCTTTCAATGAAATAGAGGACTTTCAAGCATTCTTGTTGAGAAGACCAGAGGTAAAAAGAAAATTTGACCTTCAAACGCAAGAATGAAGAGAAGCATGTAAAGATAAACAGCAAAGAGAAGTCATAAAGGACATATTAAGTTGAACTGTTTATATTCCTGCATGGAAAGACAACATTTGTAACTCTTGAAACGTTTTTCAGTATCTGGGTAGTTGGTGGGATTACACACACACACACACACACACACACACACACACACAGAACACAGGGTGAATTGAATAGGATGGGATCGTATCTTTAAAAAATGAAATTAAACAGTGAGAGAGAAATATATTGGGAGGAGAAAGGGAGAAATGAAATATGACAAATTATCTCTCATAAAAGAGGCAAGTAAAAGACTTTTCAGTGGAGGGAAAAAGAAGGGAGGTGAAAGAAAAACATGAAGCTTCCTCTCATCATATTTGACTAAAGAAAGGAATAAAATGCACACTCATTTTGGTATGAAAACCTGTCTTACAATACAGGAAAGTGGGGAAGAAGGGGATAAGCAAGGTGGGGGAAATGATGAACGGGAGGGCCGTGGGAGGAGGGAGCAATTTGAAGTCAACACTCTTGGGGAGGGATAGGATTCAAAGGGAGAACAGAAGCAATGGGGGGCAGGAAAGGGTGGAGGGAAATATATTTAGTCTTACACAACACGACTATTACAGAAGTCGTTTGTAAAACTACACAGATATGGCATATATTAAATTGTTTGCTTCCCAAAGGGCATGGGTGGGGAGGGAGGGATGTAGTTCAAAATTGCTCTGCAGAATGGTAGGATCGACTCATATCTTCACCAACAAAGAATTAGTGTTCTGACTCTCCAACATCTCCTAAATTTATCATTTTCTGTTTTGTCATGTTAGCCAATCTGGTAGGCATGATGTAGTACCTCAGAGTTTTTGGGTTTTTTTGTTTCTGTTTTTGTTTTTGTTTTTTTTTTACTTTGCATCTCTCTAATCAATAGTGATTTTGAGTATTTTTTTCATATGACTAGAAATAGCTTTAATTTCTTCCTCTGAAAACTACCTATTCATGTCCTTTGACCAATTATCAAATGAGGATTGACTTGTATTCTTGTAAATTTGACTCAGTTCTTTATATATTTTAGAAATGAGGTTTTTATAACAGACACTAGTTTCAAAAATTCTTTACCAATTTTCTGCTTCTTTCCTAATCTTGGTTACATTGGGTTTGTCTGTACAAAACATTTCAATTAAGTGTATTAAAAAATTATCAATTTTGCACTTCACAATGTTCTATATCTCTTGTTTGGTCATAAACTCCTCCATTCTCCATAAATCTGGCAAATACACTATTCCTTGATCACCTAATATTTCTTATAGTATCAGTCTTTTTACCTAGTTCATATATCCATTTGGACTTTATTCTTGTTTATGGTGTCAGGCATTGGTTTGTGCCAAGTTTCTACCACACTGTTGTCCAGTTTTCCCAGCAGTTTTTTGGTGAAACAGTGGGTTCTTATCCAGGAACCAGGAGTCCTTGGGTTTATCAAACAGAATATAACAGTAGACTGTTCTACTGTGTCTTGAGTATCTAAGCTACTCCACTGATCTAATCCTCTATTTCTTTTCCATTACCAAGCGGTTTTGATAATTGCAGCTTTATAATACAATTTAAGATCTGGTAAGTAGGCCACCTTCCCTACCATCCCTTTGCATTAATTCTCTTGATATTCTTGACCTTTTGTTCTTCCAGATGAATTTTCATTATTTTTTCTAGCTCTAAAAGATAATTTTCTGGTAGTTAGTTTGGTAGGGCACTGAATATGTAAATTAATTTAAGTAGAATTTTCAATATATTATATTACCTCTGCCTATCTACAAGCAACTGATCTATTTCCGGTTACTTACACCTGACTATTTGTGTGCAAAGTGTTTTGAAATTGTGTTCATGTAGTTCCTGTGCTTGATTTGCAAGATAGAATCCCAAATATTTTATAGTGCCCACGATAGACTTAAATGGGATTTTTCTTTCTGTCTCTTGCTGTTGGGCTTTGTTAGTAATATATAGAAATGCAGATGATTTATGTGGGTTTATTATATATACTACAACATTGCCAAAGTTGTTTGTTATTTCAAGTAGTTGTTTACTTCATTCTCTAGGATTTTCTAAGTATAGCATCATGTCATCTGCAACGGGTGTTCTGTGCCTATTCTAATTCCATCAATTTCTTTTTCTTCTCTTGTTTTTAAAGCTAAAATTTCTAGTACCAAATTGAATAACAGTGGTGATAATAGGCATCCATGTTTCACTTTTGATCTTTTTGGAAATGCATCTAGCTTATCCCCATTGCATACAATGCATGCTGCTGGTTTTAGATAGATATTGCTAATTATTTTTAGGAAGGCTACATTTGTTCCCATACTCTCCAGTGTTTTCAATAGAAATGGATGTTGCATTTTGTCAAAAGCTTTTTCTGCATCTAGTGAGATAATCATGGTTCTCTTAGTTTTGTTGCTGATATGATCAATAATGCTGACAATTTTCCTAATATTGAACTAGCCCTGCACTCCTGGTACCAATTCCTACTGATAATAATTTATTATTCTCATGATAAATTGATTTATTCTCTTTGCTAATGTCTTACTTACCATTTTTATATCTATATTCATTAGCGAAATAGATTTATAGTTGTCTTTGTCTGTTTTGGTTCTTCCTGGTTAGGGTGTGAGATTCATATTTAATTTTTTACATAGTAAAGAATTGTTTATTAACTGAATCTAAAGAACTTTTACATAACAGAATTCATATATCCTCTGAAATGAAAGGATTTAAAAACATCTTGGCAAAATACTACATTTTAGGAAGTGGTGACTAAAGAAGAGATGTGCTACTCTTGTGAAAACTGATCTGCAGACACTTTAAAACACATTTACTATTTTTAATTCAATTGTTCTATTTGTTTTCAATGTTCTACAATCACTTCCATATGTCTTAGACTTTTTCTCCTCCCTCCCTCTCGTTCCCCACTGCCTTCCCACTCCCTTCCTGAGACGGCATACAGTTGATGGGTATCCACTTGATTTCCAGGTTTTGGGCACCACAAAGAGAGCTGCTATAAATATTTTTGTACATGTGGGACCCTTTCCCATTTTTTTGATCTCTTGGGGATACAATCCTAGAAGCGGTATTGATGGGTCAAAGGGTATGCACATTTTTGTAGCTCTTTTGCATAGTTCCAAATTGCTCTCCAGAATGGTTGAATCAGCTCACAGCTCCACCAACAGACCCATAATTTATCCTAAAAAGAATTTGGAGAATTCCTTTGCTAATTTTCCCAAATACTCTTTATAGTATTGAAATTAACATTTTTTTAAATGTTTGATAGACTTCAGTTGTAAATTCATCTGGTCCTGTAGATTTTTTTCCTAGGGAGTTCTCTGAAGGCTTGTTCAATTTCTTTTTCTGAGATGGGATCACTTAAGTATTTAACTTCCTCTTTTGTTAATCAGGTTAATTTGTATTTTTTTAAATATTCTGTTTCACTTAGATTGTCAAATTTATGGGCAAACAGATGGGCAAAGTAATTATTAATTACTGTTTTAATTTCCTCCTCATTGGAGGTGAGTTCACTCTTTCCATTTTTGATATTGCAAATTTAGGTTCCTTCTTTCTTTATTTTAATCAAATTGACCAAAGTTTTATCAATTTTATTGTTTGTTTCCTAAAACCAACCCTTAGTTTTATTTATTAGTTCAAAAATTTTTTGTAATTTTAATGTTATTAATCTCTCCTTTAGTTTTCAGTATTTTTAATTTGGTATTTGCTTTGGGATTTTCAATTTGCTCTTTTTCTAACATTTTCAGCTGCTTGCCCAATTCATTGATCTCCTTTCTCTATTTTATTCATGTAAGCATTCAGAGATATAAAACTTCTCATAAGAACTGCTTTCGCTGCATCCTATAAGTATTTACAAGTTGTCTCAGTATTTTCATTCTCTTGAATGAAGTTATTGATTGTTTATGTTTATATGATATGTTCTGTTACCCACTCATTCTGTGGGATTAGATTATTTTCCAATTAATTTTGGTATACAATTCCATGGCACTTCATTACATATAATTTTTAAAGCATCAGGATCTGAAAAGGATGCCTTGAGTATCTTTGCCTTTCTGCACTGAATTGTGAAGTTTTTATGGCCCGGTACATGGTCAATTTTTGTTTTTGTGCCATATACTGTAAAAAAAAAAAAAGCGTGTATTCATTTCTACTCCCATTCAGTTTTCTCTAGAGGTATATCGTATATATGTTATCCAGAATTCTAGTCTCCTCCTTAACTTCTTTCCTGTTTATTTTGAGGTTAGATTTTTCAAGTTCAGTGAAGGGGAGATTGAGTTCCCCCAGGAACATATGTTTGGTCTATATCTATTTCTGTAAATCCCTTAACATTTCCTCTAAGAATTTGGATGCTGGTGCATGTACATTTAGTAATGATATTGATTCATTATCTATGGTGTCTTATAGCAGATTATACTTTCCTCCTATATCATTTTAAATTAGATTAATTTCTGCTTTTGCTTTGTCTGTGATTAGGAGTGCTATCCCTCCTATTCATTCAGTTGAAACACAAGACATTCTATGCCAACCTTTCTCTTTTCCATGCAGATATCCCCCTGTTTTAAATGTATTTGTTCTAAACAACATATTGCAGGGTTATGTTTTTATAACCTATTCTGCTATTTGCCTCCATTTTGTGGGGCAGTTCATCCCATTCACATTCACAGTTATAATTACTATCTGTGTCTTTCTCCTCATCCTATTTATTGTCCTGTTTATGCTTTTATTTCTCCCTTCTCCCGTCCTCTCCTCAAAAGTGTTTTCTTGGGGGGCAGAGCCAAGATGGCAGAGTAGAAAGACTCACCTATGCTAGGTCCGAACCCAGAGCCCATAGATTTCCTGTAAAAAGAACTCCTGACAAATTCTGGAACAGTGGAAGCCACGCAGCAACACAGTGAAGGAGATTTCTGCTGCAGAGAGCCCTGAAAAACCGACCGCAAAGGTACCCCGGATGGGAACGGAGTCCTGTCCTGCCAAGCGCTCCCCTCTCCGGCCCCGGCCACGCGGCACTGAGAGGAGCGAGCAGAGCCCAGCAGGCAGCAGGGACCTGAATCTCTGGAGACCACGAAGGGCCCTCCACCCATAGACGCACAGGTCAGTGAGAGAGACGGGCTGAGAGGGGAGCGGGGGATCTCCGGGACTCGGACCCCCTGGGAGGCTGCGGCCGCAGCAGAGGCAGCTACGGGCAGAGCAGGCTGGAGCTCCACCCCAGCTGCATTACAAAAGTTCTCAGCATAAACCCCCTGAGGGAACTGAGCCTGAGAGGCAGCCCTGCCCCCACCTGAGA
>CM053770.1:190055013-190082023 GCA_028658325.1 Potorous gilbertii | reverse complement strand
CAAATGGGGAGAAAATTTTGGAACCCAAAATCTTGTGAAAATGAATGTAAAAAGTTAAATAAATTTATTTAAAAATAAACAAAAAAAAAGTGTTTTCTTTTTGACTCCCACCTCCCTCAGACCCCCCTCCCTTCTATCAGCCTCCTTCCTTTTTCTATCCCCCTTTTCTCTTTGACTACCTATAGGGCAAGTTAGATTTTTATGTGTAGATGAGTATGTTGTTCCCTCCTTGAAGCAAATCCGATGTGGGTTAAGCTCGAAGAGTACTCATTTTCTGCATTTCTTTCCCTCTGCTATCATATGTTTTTGTGGCTTTTTATGAGATGATATAATATATGCTTTTCTGCTCCCTCCTTTTCTCTTTTCCTGTTACAAAACCTTCATAATCTTTAATTATGGTTTTATGTCATCACATCATTTTATTTATATCCACTCTCTTTATGTATATCCCTTTTAAATATCATAATAATTATAAAATTCTCACCATTGACAAGTATCATTCTCCCATACAGGCATGCAAACAGCTTGCCCATATTGAATAATGGGTGGTTTATTTTTTTGCTTTTCCCCCTTTTTACCCTTTTATGCCTGTATCTAATCTTGTATATGGAAACCAAATTTTCTATTGAGTTCTGATTTTTTCAACAGTAAGGCCTGGAAATCCCTTCTTTCATTGAATGCCCATCTCTGACCAGAAAGATTATGCTCAGTTTTACTGAGTAATTGACTTTTGGTTGTAATCCATGTTTCTTTGCCTTACAGAATATCATATTGTAGTCCTTCCTATCTTTTAGTATAGAACCTGCAAAGTCCCATGTTATCCTGACTGTAGCTTCTCAATATCTTGATAATTTCTTTCAGGTTCCTTGTATTGTTTTCTCTTTAACCTGATATTTCTGTAATTTGGCAAAAGTATTAGTTGGCGTTTTCAATTTTGGATCTCTTTCAGGGGGTAATTGATGAATTCTTTTGATGACTATTTTGCCCTCTACGTCTAGAACCTTGGGGCAATTTTCCTTAATGATTTTTTTAAATTTATTTTAAGTTTTCAACATTCATTTCCACAAAATTTTGGGTTCTGAATGTTCTCCCCATCTCTCACTTCCCCCCACTCCAAAGTGTCTTGCATTCTGATTGCTCCTTCCCTTCTCTTATCCCCATTTTCTCTCGTTCTGTAGGGCAAGATAAAGTTCTGTACCCCATTACCTGTATTTCTTATTTCCCACTTGCACGCAAGAACAATTCTTAACATTTGTACCTCAAATTTTGAGTTCCAGCTACTCTTCCTTCCTCTCTCCTCACTCATCCTCACTGAGAAGGCAAGCAATTCAATATACGCTATGTATGTGTAATTTTACAAATGACTTCCATAACAGTCATGTTGTGAAAGACTAAGTATAGTTCCCTCATCCTATACTGCCCCCTATTTATTCTATTCTCTCTTTTGACCTTGTCCCTCCCCAGAAGTGTTTGCTTCTAATTACTCTCTCTTCCCATTTTCCCTTCCTTCTATCTTCCTACCACCCCACTTATCCCCTTCTCCCCTTCTTTCCTGTAGTGTGAGATGGATTTTACCAAATTGAGTGTGCATATTGTTCCCTCCTTAAGCCAAATGTGATGACAGTAAATTTCACTTTTTATCTCTCATTTCCCCCTTTTTCACTCTCCATTGAAAAAACTTTTTGCTGCCTTTTTTATGAGAGAAAATTTGCCCCATTCCATTCCTTCCTTTCTCCTCCCATTATATTCCCGTCTCACCCTTTACTGCTATTTTATTTTATTTGTTTTAGATATCCCTTCTTATTCAACTAACCCTGTGCTCTGTGTGTATGTATAGGTATTTATACATGTATGTAGGTATATATATATATATATATATATATATATATATATATATGTATATATATGTGTGTGTGTGTCTATGTATGTATGTATGTATAGTCCCTCCAACTACCCAAATACTGAGAAAACTCTCAAGAAATACAAATATTATCTTTCCATGTAAGAATGCAAACAGTTCAACTTTAGAAAGTCTCTGATGATTCCTCTTTCCTGTTTGCCTTTTTATGCTTCTCTTGATTCTTGTGCTTGAAAGTCAAATTTTCTATTCAGTTTTGGTCTTTTCCTTGAGAATGCTTGAAAGACCTCTATTTCACTGAATTACCAATTTTTCCCTTGAAGTATTACACTCAATTTTACTGGGTAGGTGACTCTTGGTTTTAATCCTAATTCCTTTGACTTCTGAAATATCATATTCCAAGACCTTTGATATCTTAATGTAGAAGCTGTTAGATCTTGTATTATCCTGATTTCTCTTTCCACAATTCTCTAATTGTTTCTTTCTGGTTTTTTACAATATTTTCTTCTTGACCTGGGAAATCTGGAATTTGGCTACAATATTCCTAGGAGTTTTTCTTTTTCTGATCTCTTTCAGAAGGTTATTGGTTGATTCCTTCAAATTTATTTTAGCCTCTGGTTCCAGTACATCAGGGAAGTTTTCCTTGATAGTTTCAGGAAAGATGACGTTCAGACTCTTTTTTTGATCACGACTTTCAGATAATCCCATAATTTTTAAATTGTCTCTTCTGGATCTATTTTCCAGGTCAGTTATTTTTCCAATGAGATATTTCACATTCTCTTCCATTTTTCATTCTTTTGGTTTTGTTTTGTGATTTCTTGGTTTGTCCTAAAGTCATTAGCCTCCGTCTGTTCCATCCTAATTTTGAAAGAACAATTTTCTTCAGTGAGTTTTTGAACCTCCTTTTCCATTTAGCTAATTCTGCTTCTTTAAGTATTCTTTCCCTCATTGAATTTTTGGACCTCTTTTGCCTTTTGAGTTACTCTGTTGTAAAGGTGTTATTTTTCTTCAGCATTTTTGGAGGTGTCCTTTAGCAAACTGTTGACTGGTTTTTCAAGATTCAATTGAATTGCTCTCATTTCTTTTCCCAATTTTCCCTCCACCTCTCTTACTTTATTTTTTTGTTTTGTTTATTTAAATTATTTTATTTGCTTTCAGTGTTATACAATAACTTCCATATGTCTTAGATTTTTTTCTCCTCCTTGTCTCCTTCACTCCTACCTCCCCAGTCCCTCCCTGAGATGGCATAGAGGTTTAAATAGATTCTACACATACATTCCTATCAAATACATTTTCACTTTAGTGCTATTGCACAGAAGAATGAAAATGAGTGGTAGAAGTCATTAAACAAACCAAAATATAATACAAAAGAAAATTATCTATTTCATCCTGCGATCAATTCCATAGTTCTTTCCCTGAATGTGGAAGACATTTTGCCTTAATAGACCATTGGGGATTATTTAAGTCCTTGCATTGCAATGAAGTACTAAGTCTACCAGAAATATTCCTTGCACAATGTGGTTGTTGCTGGGTACAAAGTTCTCCTGGTTCTTCTCCTTTCACTCAGCATCAGTTCATGAAAGTCTTTCCAGTCCTCCCTGAAGTCTTCCTGTTCATCATTCTTATAGTGCAATAGAATTCCACTGCATTCATATACCGCAATTTATTCAGTCATTCCACAAATGATGGCCATCCCGTAGGTTTCCAGTTGTTGGCCACCAAAAAGAGACCTACTATAAATATTTTTGTATATGTGGGGCCCTTTACCATTTTCATTATCTCTTGAGGATATAGCCCTAGAAGAAATATTGCTGTATCAAAGGGTATGCACATTTTTGTACCCCTTTGGGTATAGCTCCAAATTGCTCTCCAGAATGGTTGGATCAGCTTACAGCTCTACCAGCAATGATTAGCATTACAACTCTTCTGCATCTTCTCCAACATTTATCATCTTCCTGATTTGTCATGTTAACCAATCCTGTAGGTGTGATATGGTATCTCAGAGTTGTTTTGGTTTGCCTCCCTCTAATCAATAGTGATTTAGAGCATTTTTTCGTATGACTATAGATAGCTTTAATTTCTTCCTCTGAAAACTGCTTGCTCCTATCCTTTGATCATTTATCAAGGGGAAAAGGACTTGTATTCTTGCACATTTGACTCAGTTCTCTATATATTTTAGAAATGAGGCCTTTACCACAGACACTAGTTGCATAAATTCTTTGCCAGTTTTCTGCTTCCCTCATAATCTTGGATGCATTGGGTTTGATTTTGCAAAATCTTTTCAAGTAATATAATCAAAATTATCCATTTTGCCCTTCACAATGCTTTCTATCTCTTCTTTAGTCAAAAATCCTTCCCTTCTCCAAAAATCTGATAAATACTCCACTAATTTGTTTGTAGTATCATTCCTTATACCTAGATCACGTACCCATTTATTCTTGTGTGTGTGTCAGGCATTGGTCTATGCCTAGTTTCTGCCAAACTGTTATCCAGTTGTCCCAGAAATTTTTGTCGAACAGTGAGTACTTATCCCAGAAACTGGTGTCCTTGGATTTATCACAGAGTAGATTGCTATATCCGTTGACTACTGTGTCTTAAAGACGTAACTATTCCACTTTTCTACCCTTCTGTTTCTTAGCCAGTACCAAGTGGTTTTGAGAGTTGCTACTTTATGGTACAATTTGAGATCTGGTAGAGGTAGGCCACCTTCCCTAGCATTTCTTTTCATTAGTTCCCTTGATATTCTTGACCTTTTGTTCTTCCAGATGAATTTTGATATTATTTTTTCTTGCTTTAGAAAATACTTATCTGATAGTTTGATTGGTATGGCACTCAATAAGTAAATTAATTTAATTAGAATTGTCATTTTAATTATATTATCTTTGGCCTATCCAGAGCAACTGATAAGTTTTCCATTTAGTTAGATCTGACTTTATTTGTGCAAAAAGTGTTTTGTAATTGTGTTCATATAGTCCCTGGATTTCTTTTGGCAGGTAGACTCCCAAATAGCTTACTTGATTTTCAAAATCCTTTTTGAGCTCTTCCATGGTCTGATATCATTACATATTATTTTGGATGTTTTGGGTGCAGAAGTTTTGACTTTTGTATCTTTCTCTGATGGTATACATTGCTCTTCCTCTTACGAAAAGATGGAAAAAAAATACCTGTTCAACAAGAAGTTAACCTTCTATAGTTTTATGTTTTCCCCTTTTTGGGGCATTTTCCCAGCCAGTTATTTGATTTTTAAGTCATTTGTCAGGAGGATTGTATTTGCTAGAAACCTTTAAGTTTTCATGTCCTCCAAGGTAGCACAATCAAAGAGAGAACTTTACTCCTCTCCTGGCCTGTACTTTGGTCTGAGAGCAACCACAAGCTTTCTGCCCAGGATCTGCGAGTAGGGCTCCCTCTTCACAACTGCCTCCACTTCCATAGTGCCAGCATTCCTCCTCACCCTAGGGGTTCCCCTCAGGGCTGATATTGATATCTGTCACTTGATTTCCTCCAGGGTCTTTAAGCAGAGGGCTCCAAATATGGACACTGCTGCCTGAGGCCACCTTGGGCTGTAGCTTGGGCAGTAACCTGCTCCCTTCTCACTCAGAGGAAAGACCTTGTTCACTGAACTTTGAAGCTGTTTTTGGCATTTGTAGGGATCTGGAACTGAAGCTGATCCCTGTTATCTGTGCCCCAACTTGTTCCAGCCCTGTCCCTTGTGGTGGCCAAGAGTGCATTGTGCTTGTCTCTGTGCCTGGTGCAATAGATTTTTCCTTTCAGCCTTCCAGGCTGTCTTAGACTGGAAATCTCTTTCACTCTGTTGTCTTGTAACTTCTGCTGCTATAATTCAGTTTTAAAGCTTGAAGTTCTACATTGTCTCCCTTCCCCTCTCCCAATCTACTTTCAATGAGAAATCAAGCAATTTGATGTAGGTTATACTTGTGCAATCATGCAAAATACTTCCATAAAAATCATGTTGTGAAAGACGTACACACAATATAAATATGTATGTACATACATACATATACACATACATACATACACACACATACATATTTCCTCCAACTATCCTAATACTGACAAAGGTCTCATGATCTACAAATATCATCTTCCCACATAGTAATGTCAACAGTTCAACAAAGCAGTACCTTATGTTTTCTCTTTCCTGTTTATCTTTTGAAGTTTCTCTTGATTCTTGTATGTAAAAGTCAAATTTTCTACTCAACTCTTGTCTTTTCAACAGGAGTCCTTGGAAATCCTCTGTTTAATTAAAGATTCATTTCTTCCCCCTGGAGTGTTATGCTCAGTTTTACTTGGAAGGTGATTCTTCATTCTAATGTTAACTCCTTTGTCCCCTGGTATACCATATTTCAAGCGCTCTGATACCTAAATGTAGAAACTGATATTGTGTTTCCAGAATACTAAGATTGTTTCTTTTTGCCTCCTTATATTTATATTTCTCCTGGACCTGGCACCTCTGGAATTTGGCTACTATATTCCTAGTAGTTGTTCTTTAGTGATTTACCTCAAGAAGTGACTGGTGAACTCTTTGCATTTCTATTTTCTGATCTTGTTCTAGAACATAAGGGCAGTTTTCCCTGATAATTTCTTAAAAAGATGATTCCTATACTCATTTTTTATCATGGCTTTCAGGTAATCCAATAATTTTTAAATTATTTCTCCTGGATCCATTTTCTAGGTCAATTGTTTTTCAGTGAGATCCTTCACATTATCTTCTATGTTTTTCATTTTTTCTTGTTTTGTGTCATAATTTCTTGATTTCTCATTGTCATAAGCTTCCATCTGCTCTATTCTAATTTTGAAGGAACTCTTTTCTTCAGTGAGCTTATGAATATATTTTTCCATTTGGCCCATTCTGCTTTTCAAGGCATTCTTCTCCTCATTGGATTTTTGCACCTCTTTTGCCATTTGGATTAGTCAAATTTGAAAGCTGCTATTTTCTTCAGAATTGGAGGCAGGGTTTCATTAGCAAGCTATTGACTCATTTTTCATTATTTTCTTGCAACTGTCTCATTTCACTTCCCCTTTTTTTCTCTACTTCTCCTACTTGATTTTCAAAATCTTTCTTGAGCTCTTTCATAACCTGAGACCAAGTCATATTTTTCTTAGAGGCTTTGGATGCAGGAGCTTTAGTTTTGTTATCTTCTGGTTTTATATTTTGATAGTTCTGGTCATCAATGACCTAATAAAATACTTTTTCATTAAGAAAGTAAGAATCTATAGCCTATTTCTCTTTCCATGTTTGCTCATATCCCCAGACACTTACTAGGATTTTGAGCTCTTTATTATGTGGAGGGCTTCAGAAGCAGGTTCTGCTTCAACAGTGGTTGCCATAGTCCTGGGGCTCAGGCTATGACCAGACCATGCTCCCCTCTCAGGCATATGAGAGACACTTCCCACTAACCTTCAAAGTTATCTTTAGTTTTTGTGTGTTTAGAAGTCTGGAAACAGCAACAGTCACCAGTAATTCAGTCCCCTAAGGCCCATTCCAGTTCTGACTGGGCTGGTATGGCCCATACCAAATGGCACTCTGCTCCCAGCCTGGTGTGATAGACCCTTCCTGTAGATCTTTCAGATTGTACTGGGCTAAAAATTTGCTTCAGTCTGTCATTTTGCGACTTCTTCTGCTCTAAAATTTGTTTAGAAACATTTTTACTAGTTTTTTGAGGTGTTTAAGGGGAGAGGTCTAGCAGCTCCCTGCTTCTAGTCTGCCATCTTTGTTCCACACTTCTCCGTCTCTGCTTCTTGCTGAGAATATGTTTAATTTCCACTGCCTCTGAACTCTTTGCTTGATGTCAGATGCATGTCAGCTCAGACAAAATGTCTCTGCTCACTTATCGATAGAATAACTCTTCCTAAGCAAACCTTTTTTTTTTATCAGAGAAATTTGCCACTAAGAATCATGGTAGTTTTGGATGGTATCATCTCTTCTTCTTAGTCTATGCCAAAGTGATGATCATGCTAAGTAACTGGTTGACAACGTGTTAGGAGGCAATAAATGTGCAAAATTAATTTTTGCTTTGTCCTTGCTACCAGTGGTTATCAGATCATTCCATGGTCAGGAAGAGCAGCCAAAAATAATTAGTTTCTCCATGCAGAAGAATAGAAACATATCCCCTATTCTTACCAAAATATGTTGGACCTCACAGAACTTACCAAAGATAACAGACATTTGTCCATCAGTCACTTTATATAAAGAAGAATTGCCAATTTCTCTAATTGCTAAGTACAACTCAAACTGACCAATGACTTCAAAAGATATCATCATGATGGTATAGTAGAAAATGGATTGGAGATGAAATAGACTACATTTAAGAGATATATAAGGTTAACTAGATAAAGGGAAACAAGAAGTCTTGGAGGATTGCTTAGAGCAGTGGCATCAAACTAAGCCCTCTGAAATGCAAACACTGATAAGGATGCTGCTGGAAACAGATTAAAATGCAATTGGGAAATGTTTAACAAAATAAATAAAATGTATTACAAGTTAGATAATTTTAATTTGTGGTTTTCTAAGGCAAAAAAAAGACCTGAAAGAATCTTCTATTTGACTGTGACACACCTGTCTTAGAGGACTGAGAAGGTTTCCAGGGTCACACAGGCTGTATGTGGGTCAGAGACAGAACTTGAAATCCAGGTCTTTTTGGTTCTCAGGATGTTGGGTCTCTCTCCCCTACACCATGTGATAACTTAAGAAATGAACTGTGAAAGTAACATCAGATATTGCAGTGTGTCTTAAAATTTTTAGTGGAGGTTTAATTTTTCACAGCTTAAACATTTACTCAGTAATCCTAATACTAATATTTATATAGCCTTTATTATATGTGTCAAGCACAATACAAATATTATCTCATTTGATCCTTGCAACAATTCATCGAGATAGGTGCCTTTATTACTCCTATTTTACAGATGAGGAAACTAAGGAAAACAAAGGTTAAGTGATTTTTTTTCAGGATCACACAGCAAATAAGTATCTGATACTGAATTTTAAGTCAGGTTTTCTTGACCTGATGAGTTCTCTATACATTGCCTCACCTAGCTGCCTCTAAGTCTTTTGTAGCACCCTATATTAATCTATACATTGACAAAGCATATTTTTCCTGAAATTTTAATCTCTTCTATTTTTTGATGTAATCAGAGGTAAGAGATGTTTCCAGGCTAACACAGTCAATTTTATTATTTTCAGTGAAACCAATTTAAATATAAAACTGTGATTTAATTTTATATTTCCATAGGACTTTCCTGTAAATTTATAAGTCTGAAAAAATTCCTATATTCTCATCTTTGGTTTAGAAAATATGATCCCTATTTCAGTAAAGATGGATTACTCTTTATTCTGTACACAGAACACACCCCCACACCCAAAATGCACAACCATATACACGTGTGTGTTCCAATAAACTAATTGAATTGTATTATCCCATATATTTGTGCTTTTGCATAAGAAATCCATTTACTTGATTCTAATGTTTTCTATTTTTCCATCTATCTCTGGGACCTGCTAGACTCCTTTAAGGATCAACTTACTATTGCCATACCTTTTTTCCCCAGTTGTTAATACTTCTCTGCTTCTGATTACTGGGAATTTATTTTGCATGAATTTTTTGAATTATAGTTATCTGCATTCAAATTGCTTCCCTCCCCCCTGATATAATGGAAACCTATTTTTTTATTGTCCTTGTGTCCTTAGAGCTTAGCAAAATCTCCGGAACATGGAGGCACAACTTGAACTGAACTGAAGGAATAATATAGGGAAGCTATCATACACAAATGTTAGTCCAAGTCTCTCAAAATCTATCTAATTGATTGATTGTTAGCTTTTCTTTCCTTTATAATAGTTATATGTGAAGCCATTAAAGAAAGATGTGTCCCATGATAGAGCAGATCTCCAGAAAATTTGAAAAAAAATCACCTGAAGAAATGATTCCTAAATTTGACGTAGATTACATATATACTATATGTGTATGCATAACTTGGCATAATCCCTGCTCGAAAGGATGTCACAATTTAATGATGGTTGGAGGAGCAGTCTAGACAAATTAATTAAAATAGAAGAGATTATTTTGGTGGAGGGAGGGGAAGAATCAGGGAGAACTGCAATGATGGTAGTTATTTGAGTTGATCTTAAAGGAACAGAATTTTTTCCAATTGGAATTATTGGGAAGGAAGTATATTTCAGCCATGAAGGAGAGGCATAGCAATGGGGAAAATGGAACAAAACTGAGAGATATTTAATAGTCTAATGTAAATGAGGTATAAATAATCTTAAGGAAGTATTGTTGAATAAAGAAGGTGGGAGGCACAGTGAATAAAGTGCCAGACTTGCAATCAAGAAGACCTGAGTACAAATCCAGCTTCAGATGCTTACTAGCTATGTGACCTTGGGCAAGTCACTTAATCTTGTTTGCCTCAGTTTCCTGTTCTGTAAAATGAGCTGGAGAAGTAAATGTCAAACCACTTCAGAATCCTTGCCAAGAAAACCTCAAATGCAGTTTCAAAGAATGAAATATGACTGAAATGACTGAATAACAAGTATAAAAGTAGACTACAGCATGTAATGGGGTAGAGGAGACCAACCAAAGAGCTCAGTCCTGATGAGAAAGCCAAAATATTCTTTGCTAATGAAAATTACCCTTGGACTTTGGAGAATTTGCAGTTATTGTGTCTGCTTGATTTATCATATTCAGAAGAGGAGCCTTTCAATTGAATCTTAAGTTAGTGAGGTTACTAGCAAAATGCACTAAACAGTCAAGTCATTCCTTCTGCCCTTCCCTTGTGGCTGATCTTTGACCATTTGATGGTTGGCAACATGCGTCTTGTAAGTAACATCATCAATAGGTGTTCCCTGTTCCTGCTTCTGCCTTTGTTCTTTCCTGTTCTTGGAAGAAAGAGTGTGGGATAAGCAGTAATCTTATAAGCTTTGAAAGTGTACAAAACAAACCAATTTGAAGTCTGGAAAGGTTGGCATCAGGTAATGGAAAACTTTGAATGACAGTTTAATGAGTCTGCATTTCCTTTGGGAAGGAATTTGATCAAGAGAAAGAGTTGATTAGACCTGTGAATTAGGAAGAATATGTTGGTATGTCTATGAAAGAAACATTTGAGGCAAAAACTGGTGAAGAGATATGGTGTGATAAATAAAGAATCCAGTTACAAGTAGAGTAGAAGAAGGTGGAGATAAATAAGGTGACAGATTCAAAAGGCAGATAATAAATATAGCTGATTTTCCAGTTCTAATTTATGCCACCATGAGGGAGATATTAGAGGGTATACCAAATCAATGGGGATAAGCACAAGGGAAAATAAAGTAGGTGGTACTTTCACTGGTGAAGTTGAAAACAAAGGACAAACAACAAGACAACAAGATTCAACAGAATAATTCAATAGAATGGATCATTGCCAAGGCAAATAGGATAGAGACAGATTTGAGAAGTATGGATATTTTTGGAGTTTTTCTTTGATTTTATCTCCCTTTGAAAGCCTGCTGGTAGAAGGTCCTGCAGTCTACCTGGCCTAGAGTCTTAGTATATGACTCTGCTATCCTGTATCCCATGAATTATCTATTCTAGGAACTGACAATGAAGAAAACAGTGCACTATTATTTGAACTTGGATCTTATAATTAGAGAAGAAATCATAAAGCTTAACTAGTATCTCTCTCTCTCAAGCATGCATTTACCCTCTTCAAGGCAATTTGATTTGGATGAATAGACCAAAGCTGGGTCAGCAGTAACCAATAAAATTTCTATTCATACTAATTGCGTGCTGAATTGAGATTATGTCTTGCACACAAGAAGATCATGATTATGTTCAGACCATGATTATAGTTAACCTCTTCATGTCAAGAACAATATATAACAGAAGACAAAATATCTTCTATGCTGAGTAGAGATTAGCTTTGTCAATAGATAGCCACTTCCATGGGATATAATATTAAAATCAATTAGACCTGGAATAGGAAACAGTTTGGAAACCCGTTCTGACACTTATTAGATAAATAATTGTGTGCAATTTACTTATCCTCTATTGAACTAGGTTTTCTAGCTTGCAAAATGGGGAAAGATAATCCTTATACTACCTAAGTATTATGAACTAAGCCCTTTGTTAATTGTAAAACAGTGTAAAATGTGAACTATTATTAAATTATATTAAAATATTATTCAATTAAATATTATTGCTGTTAAGTTGTTTCAGTTGTGTCTGATTCTTTGTGACTCCATTTGGGCTTTGCATGGCAAAAATACTTGTGTGGCTTAAAATTTCCTTCCCCATCTCATTTTACAAATGAGAAAAATGATTTGCCCAGGGTCACACAGCTATTAAGTTTCTGAGGTCACATTTGAATTCAGGTCTTCCTGACTTTAAATCCACTGTTCTATCCACTGCACCTGCTATTAAATGTAAATAGATTCTTATGTTATTGAACTATTATTAAAATGAATCTGATATCCACTGAGAAACTACTATGATAGAAAACCAGGCAAGTTACTGGGTTGAAATAGTATGGTCACTGATATTATCAACTTAACAGAAATTTTACAGAGATAAAATACACATGCAAATACCAATATTAAAAAAATAATTGTCAAATTAACATAGTTGTTCACAAAGGACTCCACTAAGTGCTTGGGTGAACAAGAAGACAAACAGTAGTCCTTGCCCTCAAATTTTTTTACAGTTTAATGAGAGAAAACATTCAAACAACTATGTCTATGATAAATGAACAAAAGGGACATAAAGTAATATTTCATGTGTGACTTGGAAAATGACATTATGAAAAGATCAAACATGTAGTTTGTCTTTGCATTACATTTTAAAAAATGTATTATTTTTCAATAGGTCAAAGGGGAAGAGATAGTTGAAACCAAAGAACATGTACAAAGGCATGAAGAAGAGAAAGGATATGGTTGTGTTTAGGAGGCAGTGTATATACTCAATTGATGGGAACATAGAATCAATAGAAAGGGTTAACATAAACGCTAAAATTATGAAGTGGGGGACTGAATTGTAAAGCTTTTCAATGTTTTTTCATAACCTTTTTTTTTTCTTGTAGGAGGCAATTATTTTGTATGTAGAGCTGTGTATATATTTCCTCTTCCTCATCCTTCTCCTACACAATCAGCTTCTAAATCTTAGAAATTCTACCTCCATAATATCCTATCGTTCCCATCTCTCATACAGCCTTACTCTAATATTGGCCTCATTCTGTCTCTCTTACATTATTTCAGTAGCTTCATAACTTACCTCTTTACTTCCACTTTCTCTTCTCAATAACTTAACCTCCACTCAGTTGCCAAAGTGGTATTCTAAAATCATAAGTCTGACAAGGTCACTCCCCTGTTCAACACTTTTCAGAAGTTCCTTATTGCCTGTAAAATAACATATGAACTCCTCAGGATAGAATTTGAATCTCTTGATAATTTTGACCTAGCTTGCTCTCCAGATTTAGTTTCATATTAGTCTTCCTTTTTTCTTTATGGGTTCCAGCTAATCGTATTCACTTGTTGCCCCCTAAATTCCTAATTCAATATCTCACTTCCATATTGATAATAAATACAAGCTTCACCCTCACCTGTTTGAGTACTTAGTATTTTTTAAGACACAGATTTGTTGAGGTTCAGTCATTTTTCAGTTTTGTCTGACTCTTCATGACCTGCTGGTGATTTTCTTTGAAAAGATATTAGAACAGTTTGTCATTTTCTTCTCCTGCTCATTTTATAGATGAAGAAATGGAAACAAATTGAGGTTAAGTGACTTGCTCAGGGTCACACAGTTAGTAAGTGTCAAAAACCAGATTTGAACTTCCTGACTCCAGAAGCAACACTCTATCTACTGTTCCACCCACTTGCTTAGAAGGTGCATATTAGGTACCACCCATGTTCCTCTAGATCTCTTCAGTTTTTAACATTCTGTCTCCTACAGATGACCTTTTATTTATCCTTCAGTGTACATGCTGTATTCGAGTAGAACATAAGCTCCTGGTGGACTGCTGTTTATGAATGTGTGGGTTTTGCATTTGCTTCTTTCTGTCTTTTTATTCCTAATGTAAGACACAATGATTTGTATTGAGTTTGCATTTAAGAAATATTTATTGGATTAAAATTGGAATCCACAGAACTTGGTAACTGGAGATGAAGGAATAAATGAATAAAAATATTTATTTCTATAAAGAGAAATCACAGCTTGAAAGGGGAAATATGAGAACATAGTTCTACCCTACCACTTTAAAGACTTTGAAGGTCCACAAACATGGTACATTATGCATAATTTCAGACTTTTTGATGTGTTGGTCAATTATGCTAACTTTTTTTTTCCTTTTTTAATCTTTAGCAATATCATCTTTGTGTCATCAACTATGGCTCTAAAAAAGATATTTGTTGAGTACTCACTATGTAGCAAGCACTGAACTAAACACTGGGGATATAAATACAAATCAAGAGAATCTTTAATTCTAAGGACCTTACATTGCAATAGGAGAGAATGGTGTGTGTGTGTGTGTGTGTGTGTGTGTGTGTGTGTGTGTGTGTGCTGTCTAGGAAAGCATAAGTCACAAAGGAGGGTGAGAGGAACCATAAGGGAATATCTTTATACTCTCTAGTAAAAATGACAGTATTGAGTTGATTAACATTCCAAATCTGCAAAGAAAACAGTATCAGGAACAGCAAGATAGACATAAGGGATGCCAAGGCAGAACATATCTGCATTGTAAAGTGAAATATGTCTGGAACTAGTCAGATATCATAGGTGAGGTGAGGTACTCATCAGTGAGGCTGGCAAAGCATGAGTACCAGAGTAATGATGGGTGGGGGCATAGTCAGGGTGGGGAGGCACAGCTACAGAGGGGACAGTAATGAGATGGTGGGCAAGACGATGTCTTTGGTATGAAAGTCAAGTGAAATAAAAAAGAAAAAATGAAGAATAACAACACTAAAAACAGTGAGTTTCGTACCAGAGCAACTGAGCGAATAGTGAATCCAACAAGAGTAGCTTTTTTTTTTGATGGGTTGAGTGGAATAACAGGGAAGAGATAAAAAGTTTACTTTGGCATATAGTGGCTTAGTGATGTCATTGGGAAACATATTTGACAATGACTTCTAAGTAAATAGAAACTTACAAATTAGAAGCATAATTCGGAAGAAAGGTGATGCCTAGTGATGAAGATTTAGGGGTCATTCCCAGAAAGACAATAGCCTAAGCTTCAAGAATAAAGGGAAAAACATAATGTCATGTGAGAAAAGAAGTGGTCCAAAGACCAAATCCTGGGGGGAGAAAGCCAAGATAAGAAGCCAAAGGAGGAAAGAGAATCAGGAATAGGGCCAGGGGTATTCAGCATTGTCAAATGATATAGGTAAAAGAGTTTGAGAATGGAGGAAAAGAGATGTAATTGAGTGTGGGGATTAGGAGGTTATTGATTACTTTGGAGATTAGAATTTCAGTAAGATGATGGGGTTGGGAAAGGGAAGGGAGGCAAAAGCCAGATATCAAAGAGTGGCAAGGAAAGATAGGATGGTGTGGAATGGCATAAATACATTAGTCAAAATCTTAGGTGGAGCAGTAGATAGAGAACTAGGCCAAAAAGTCAGAAAGTTCTGATTTCAAATGTGACTTCAGATAATTATTAGCTGTATGATCTTGAGCAAGTCACTTAACCATGTTTGCCTCAGTTTCCTCATCTGTAAAATGATCTAGCTAAGGAAATGGCAAACCATTCCAGTATCTTTGCCAAGGAAACCTCAAGTAAATTCTCAAAGGAGTTGAGAGAACAACAAGATTTAAATTACATAGGAGAAAAGAAACCAACAGTCATTTTTAAGTGATAAGAGATTTTGTAGTTGTTATTGTTTAGATGGGCTAATTTAGATGTTGAAAATGCTGTGATAAGTAATTCCATCTCGTTGTACATTGAATAAGTCATGCATATGAACATCTTACATTTATATAGCACTTTGAAATATGCTTGAAAAAATGACACTCCAGGGAATGGGTTAATTAGAAAGCATTAATTAAGCACTTACACTATTTGAGACCATGCTGTGCTAATTATCAGGGATAGAGAGGAAAAGACAAGATAGTCTATGCAATACAGGTGCTCATATTTTAATTGGAAATAAAATACATATGGGTTTGAGCTACAAATCTAATGAAAAAGTCCCATGGTGCTCAGTGGGCAGCAGAAAAGTAGTTCATAACGTAAACTATTTAATAAAATTTCTATTCATAATCCTATCCATTTTTATGTTGATCCATTTGATATACTTGTGGAAAATACTTCATGTTTTGGGGTCTTTAATAGATATAACTCCTAAGAAGGCAAGGGTTCCAGTACCCACAAGAGCAGTTGCTGGGTTTGATTGTCTCTGCACTATCTCTGACATCTGCCTGTTCTCTCTACCTAATGATATCATTCTAGTATCAGCTGTTATCCATGCAAATATGGGCAATTGCAATAATCTTTTAACAGGATTTAACCTTTGTTGATCCATCTTCACTACAATTCATTCTTCTTCCTGAGGCAGACTATTGCGATCCTATCACTGTATTTGAAATATTCACTGGTTCCATATAGCCTACCAAGTAAAGTGTGAACTTCACTTACCTTACATTTAAAATTCTCCAATATTTGATACATCTTCAAAAGAGGTACTTGCAAGTGCTCCAAAGTCATTTGAAGCAAATACTGTGGAGTACTTAAGAGTGGTCCAGCATCAAAGTCACCAAGGTCCTCCATGACATCTTGAGTCATCACTATCTGACTCACAGGAAAGTCATCACTATCTGACTCACAGGAAAGTCAAGACATCATCCATAATATCATTGGTCATTTTTGAAAATGAAGGATGAATAGCAACTTCCCAGATGAAACTCTATGGGCTCAGTTTTAAGCAGGACCAAATGGTTTGTGGGTAAACAGAGGAGCTGCCTGCCACTCTCTGAGTTCTTGGATTTATCTGTTGATAGTTGGTCAACAGTTGGTGGTTTTTGTAGACAAGGAGGATCTCTTCCCCATTGTGATTACTCCCTTCAATGATATCAGTGGGACATGGGCTTGAAGGGGCTGGGGCATGGAAATGGAAATGGGAGGTAGGGCAACCCATTCTTTTTCCTAGTATCCTTAGAAGGGTTCTTTGCTATCACCATCAAAGCCTGAAAGGAGGAAGTGACTGAATAATGAGACAATTAATTCAAGTACTACCATCCCCATTTTACAGATTACTATACTGAGGCTGAAGGGGTGAAAGGATTTTCTCATGGATTTGCAATTAATAAACCTTAGACTCAGTCTTCTAACTCAGTGTTCAGAATAGTACAATTTCAGAAGTTCCTTTCCACAAGGCCTTTGGCACCCTTGTGAGTAACTTTGTGTTGTTTGCTATTAAACAATGTCGGTAGTTCTCTTGGAATTGGATTTGGGTCAAAGTAGCTGCAATTGCTGCTTAACATGAATGTGACCTTGGGTCAGTGATTTCTCTGAACCTAAAGTCATTCATCCATAAAATCAAAGTCTGGACTAGATAACCTCTAATAATCGTTTCACTTCTGTATCTATAATTATATGATATTTTACAATATTATGTCAGAATTTACACCACCTTCCAATCACTACTGATCACTAACCAATGAAGTAGAAGGGAAACAAAACTGGTGCTCATATTAGGAAAAATATACTAAATGAAGCAAAGCAGTTCTTTTCTGAATATTTAATCATCATTTGCAATGATATGATTTGATACACCTCAGCTTATAAAATCCTATATTTTGTTCATAGTCTTCATTCTTTTTTTCTTGTAGGTGAATGACATTTATTTCACACATATAGCTGGTAAAAGGAATTTCTCATATTCCAAATTTTTTTTTGAGAAATGGTCCAAGCCTCATAATAATTTTGTCATTATTTTATTTTCCATACAAGGGGAGTGGGGAGTGAAAGAAGATAGGGCACCATTCATATGTTGACTCAGGATAAAAAGGGAAACAAAAAAATACATATAATCAGAAAGATTTATAGATGCATTCAAGCAGCTCTTAATTTTATTCTCTTTGGCAATCCCACTGCTCTATTCCTTCTATAGAACCATCACCCTAGGTGGTATTTATAAATAGTACACAGTGTGGAATGCAGTATTTCCTTTTACTCTTTCTAAAATTATCTCTGCCAGGTGTGGTATGGGCGAATCTGCTAAGGTAGAAAAATCAGAGCAGGTTAAGGTTTCCAGAGCTATTAGCAGTGGATCAGGTCTGCCAACAGCCACTGAACTTTTCAAGCTGGCAAGATAGATCAAGTAATAACAGCAATCACCATCATCGTCATCATCATATCTCCCTCAAACAATTAGTGGCAGCTCCTTGGTTTCAACGTCATAAGACTTGGTGAACAAATTTGTGTATAGGCTTTGTCTAGAAACAATTGTTAAAAATCACTTAGGAGTCAGGATGGTATAATCAGTTGCATACACTATTGGACTTGGAGTTCAGCTTCTGACTCGGTACCTTCTAGATATGTTTCATTGTTATTGATCATAAACATCACTCTGAGATTCATTTTCCTCATGTGTGAATTGCTGTTATAGTAATTTTTTTTTAATTTCCTTTTATTCTTTTTGTTTTTTTAATTCAAACTCAGGGCCATTCCTCTTGCAACTTTTGGTTAATGAACTATTAACATTAACTTCTTCTCGCCAAGATCTGATTCAAGATCTGATTCTTCTTAAAGGAAGAATATTTGACATTCCTTTAATAAAAGCCAAAGGGATTTGGGCTTCTCAAAGTGATTTAGTTATTTGTTAGCTCTCTTTGTTAACTGGACAAGGAAAGATTTCCCAGACATCCATTTTTTTGTTGTTTTGGGGTTTTTTTTTGGTTTGGATTTTTTTTTTTGGTTATCTGGGTGATATGTAAATCTTGCACCTCAATCAGGCCATTGTAAACCTCTAAATGTAACTTAATCTGTAACTTACCTTACATGTAAAATATTTAAGTTGGTTTGCTTCCTTTGGAGATGTATGAGATAGTGAATTTCCTTAAGTTTATTCCATTTTTATGACATTGAAGGAAGTATGGAATTATAAACCTGTCATTTCCTCAAGTTTATAGACTTAGAGAAATGTACAAGATTGCAATATGTAAAAAAAGAATCTTTTTTTCACTCTGATGTAATTTTGTCTATTAAAAACCCTTGTTAGAATCCTAGTCTTCATTCAGGTTTATATTTTATCTTCTGTGTAATTTCTGAGCCTGTACTTAAGCATAATGAAATCTAGGCTTTTCCCTCTATAATTTTTTGCATTTATAGCAGATAAATATTGTCAATGTTTACTTACCCCATGAACCCAAAAAGGAGATATTTTTCCATAATGGGGATAATATAAAAATAATGAAAATAAATGTTTTAGTACTGCAGAAATTCTGCTAATAACAATCTAATCCAACCCATATCTGAAAAGAAATCTCTTCAAAATTTGCTATCACAAATTTTCAGCCTCTGCTTAAGTATCTCTTAGCAATGACCAATTCTTTGGGTACAGAACAACTCATTTCACTTAACCACAACTCTCATTGTTAGGAAGATCTCCCAGATACCAAACCTAAACCAACCTGTAACCTCTATTGTTTCCAATTCTTCACTCTGGAACAAATGGAACAATTCTAGTATCTCTTCCTCATAGTGGCACTTCAGATACTCATGACAAGGTAGTCATCTCCAGGTTTTATCTTCTCCAGGCTGAACAAAAGTTGTTCTTTCTGGGATCTTTCTTTTTTATAGTTGTCAGTCCCATCACTGTACTCTTAACAACTTTTATTTTTCTCTTTTTGCCCTCTGTTTCCCTTTCTTCTTCTTAGACTTTAGTTTTTCCTTCTTGTTATCTTCCCTTTTCTCTTTTTAACTGCTAGTTCCTTATTGCTCTTTTCTTCTACTCTTTTCCCTCTTATTCATTCTTCTGTTCATCTGCTTTTAAAATTCTTTCTTCCATTCTCTTCTTTTTTTCTCTTGTTTGCCTTTTTTACTTTTTTTCTTTTCTCTCTATTTGTAGTTTCTTAAATCAGATGAAGACTTCTCATTTCCCTGGACCTACTTGCCCTCTTTCTATACTTCCAATTTAGATTTTTTCTTTTACAGCATGAAGCTATTGGAAGTGTTCATAATATTCCAGGTTCAAATGTGCCATGGCTTTAATAAGGGTGACATAACATTATCAGATACATTTCCAATATCCAAAATTTACTGGTTTGTTTGGCCAAAGAACCATGTTTGACACACATTTTGAAGGAATTGCCTACAAACACCATTTTGGGGGTTGTAAAAGCTCAGAATCTGAAATAAAGTCCCTTCTTCAACTCATTTAGGCTACAAAACCCAAGGCAAACCACTGGCAAAGCACTTAATGTCACAATACTATCAGAACATCTCTGAGGCTATAAGCTACAAAAAAGTTACATTGGTAGAATTTTCCTCCACCTATTGCATATTTGAACTATTTATTGAAAAAAATAATTTGTGGGTGGCCTTAGGTGATGTCCCACTTCTTACCCCATTGGTCTGTCTGTTGGGTCAGTGGAGCCCCGCAGGAAGATGAGAGGTGGCCTTGATCCCTGCCAACATGATCTGTTTCATATTTCTGTACAGGCAACAAGGGAAATTAAGACTATAGAAATGGTATATCACATTCCCTGATAAAGAGAGGAAAAAGATCACCCGAGAAATTGTACATATGATTCTGTCTCGTGGTCAAAGGACAGGCAGTTTTGTTGACTGGAAGGGTCTAAAACTTGTTTATAAAAGATATGCTAGCTTACAGTTTTGTTGTGCGGTAGAAAATCAGAACAATGAAGTGTGTTGATGCTAGATATTGTACAGCATTATGTGGATTTACTAGAAAAATATTTTGGAAACATCTGTGAGCTGGATATTATATTTAATTTTGAAAAGGCCTATGTTATCCTTGATGAGTTTATAATTGGTGGAGAAATCCAAGAAACTTCGGGAAAAAAAAAACTGCTGTCAAAGCTATAAAAGACGCGGATATGTTACAGGAGACAATGGAAGAAGAATACATAAGCAAACCTGTATTTTCACTGAAAAACCTACTTGATAATCCAATGATGCTGCATGTCATATATCTGTAAAACTTCAGCTGGGTGTGGTTCTTTTCTGATGTACCAGAGCCTTATGCCAAAAGTAACTTAAATGAATTGTTTGTGAAATTTCTTGCACATTTTGGGATACTGTGTTGAACCAACAAAACTTAAAACGAGCATATCTATATTATTCTCTATACATGAATTGTCTCAACTGGAACTTAAAACAACCACCATTCAGTAGATTGCATTTAGTTTATATAAAGATTTTACCAGCAAAGTAATAATCTTAAAATATTTTTGAGAAATGGTCTATGCTATATTTTTGCTAGTATTCTCAAAAAACAAGGTAACTATTTTGTAAAAAGTTATTATGAATGTACTACTTATCTTGAACTGAAATAATACTATTTTCTAACTGCATGGTTCTTTTTAAATGATGACTTCATATATGTTAAAGTAATATAAAAGGTCAGTTATTAAACAACTGTAGCCATGTTTTATATGTCTGTGGGTGTATACATATACACATATCCCCATATTTTTGTACATATGTGTAAGATTTCAACACATTTTCAACCCCTTCTATCTTCAATTTTTTATTCAGTTTTGACTTTGAGGAAATAACAGCAATGACAAAAACACAACTACCTATCATTTAAAATAAAAATGAAATCTTCAAGAGCAACTGTCTAGTATAAAATTGTTCTAATAAACTTTTGGCTATTAGAGTTATAAAATACATAAAGTATCCCAATTTGTGTCTTCACCAGAATCATAGAATTTCAAATCAGAAGGGAGTTAGCTGAGTGTCAGTCAGTCCATCCTATACTCCAAACTTACTAAATTACAAGAACTTATTTTTTACAAGTTAAATGATTCAAGTGGAAGTGTCTATGACTTCCTCTGATATATGTGATAAGATGATTGAGTTGGCTTGCTTAAATCACACAGTGTAATTCACTGGGATTCCAATCAATTCTTGCTGTCTGTAGGGTCACCACTTCTCTCTTTGGACACATAGAAAATTCATGTCTGTAGAAATGACACATTTGCATACTCAATGGTATGAAAGTCTCCAGTTAGTATATATTTTGTAAATTTCAATCATAATTTTCTATTATCTTAGGACTTTGCTGCATTTTAGTTTATACCAAGTGTTTTTCTTAGTACCTGGACAGTGTTAATGAGTTAGTGAGGTCTAAGTTCACTCATATTGCAATGATTAGAAGGAAATCATGGTCAGTTTTCCTAGGAGATGAATCTGCCTACTATGTGGGTGCCCTCAAAAAATTTTGGATGGAATGTTTTCTAAAGGAATTTACTAATACTAAAAAATATTTTTTTTCTGCCTTAGTAGATATATGCACATATTTATTACAAAAATTCCTGGTTGACAAGACAGAAACATGCTAAATAGGTGAATTAATACATTTTATGTTTTTTCACCCAAATTGGCATCATTTATAAACATTATACACATTAGTACTAGAAATGTTTGCTGATTTTCAAATCTTCAGTAGTCACTTAATCTCAATCAACATATCAAGCTGAGATTTTGCTTTATATAGCTTTATATATATTTTTATATATTTGCTTTATATTCTCTGTGTAGCTTTATAGTCAAAAATCATCAACCAGGGCTTCATTACCTAAAAAAATAAAGATGAGATTTTCCAAAAATAAAAAATTGTGTCTCCATGTGTTTATTGTGTATATGTACCCATATACATTTGTATAAGCTTATTATACATGTGTACACACATGCACATATACACACATATATACATATGATCCATATTCCTAGACTAAAACTTATCAAATCAATTATCTATTATATAACTTTATTGTGCATCATTAACTTAATATTCTAAGTCACTCAAAGTGAGAGTCTGACAAAAATTTAGTCTAACACGGCCAAGGTCCCACATTGCATCCTGGACTATTTCCAGTTATATTGATGAACCTGAGGCCATTGGACCCAGATGCTCTCTCAGAGGAAGTGAGGCTAGTAATCTTGCACAGCTCTCCCTCACTCAAATCAAAGTCAAGTGCAAGTCATGTCATCATCTTGATGCCATGGTCCTCTTTGAGAATGAAGGACAAACACAGCAACAACAATAAATAATTTAATATGCCAAATCCCTTATTTTGCACATACCACTTAATTTAACTTCACAGAAACACACAGCTCCTTCAAGAAGTGTACCTGTTTACTTTTCCTCACATTCCCATAGCCTATATTACCATAGCCTATATTCCCATACTTCTGTATCTCATGCCTATTAACCTGAACTGAAAGAATCTGCAGCAAAAGACGTTTTGTGTTAACTGACCTGGGCCACCTATTTTCTGGAAACCAAACTTAAGCCTTTTTGCATAGTTGTGATATGATTTATTGATGTTTTTACAGTCTATTCTCATTATCTTCTCCCTATGTGAACAGTGTGACCCATGGGATTCTGCCTTAAAATTTAAGAGTAGTAATAAAATGTTTGGTTTTAATGAAAAGTTGCAGTGAGGGGTAATTCTCATATGACCCTTCTTTTCTGTTTTCTGCTCTAAGGTTCTCACTTTTAATGGTGTGAATGTTTTTTTTACAACATAGCAAAGGTTATAAGAACATTTTGCATATACTTCAAATGCAGTATTGCAAGTTATTAAACCATAAATTTAATCTCTTTCCTACTAGCAGGATGACAAAATGCTTTCATTCTAGCAAGACTGCCCATGAATAGTGTCTCTATGGTATATGTCTTATGAGAAAAATTTTAAAAAAAGTCTTCAGGCAGTTTTTATATATCCAGAAACTTTTTTTCCCCAATTGTTCAAATGTAGGAAAGACCATGAAAAGAAGCCTAACTAAATAGAAGGAATTATTTTTTCTTTTATTTTTGTATTCATGTATTATTTCATATTGTTTATTTTTGAACATATACATGCTCTCTTCCCTAACCAATGAACTCTCCATTGCAGTAATTTTTATGGGTAGCGTCAATAAGCTCAATCCCAACGAAGTTTTACAGAATGCATCATCGTGCTGTTGTTATGTGTTTGTCCTTCGTTTTCAAAGAAGACCATGACATTGGAGAGATGATGACATGGCTTGCAATTGATTTTGATTTAAATGAGGGAGGGCTGTACAAAGTCACCAGTCTTACTTGCTCCTCCAGAGTCATCTGGGTCCAGTGACCAGATATTCATCATGATGAATGAAGATGGACCAGGATGCAATAGGAGACCCTGGCCCTTTTAGGGATGCTCAGCTAACACAAATCCCTAATAGAAGCAGCTAGAAAGTCTGCTTCTGAGTTAGGTGTGGAAGTGTATAATGGAAGCATGTTAGAGAGACTTAGGAACATGTATATACATTTTGCAACTGGTTTCAGCAGGCTAAACACATGACTCTTTGACCGGATGTGGAGGTATTCAAAAGGGCATCAGTCAGCCTCCTCCTCCTCTCTTGTTTGGACCTTTTCTCACTCTTTTGTCTCCTCTGAAGCTATCCAGTAATAAACAATAGTTTGTGGAGAGAGATCTTTGACTTTAACCCTCCTAGAGCAAGATGTCATCTGGTGAATATGGGCTTGACTTCCTTATCTAAACATGCACTCTATTGTTTTAAGTGGAAAAGATTTATTTGGAGGTTATGACCTTGATGGTTTTCAAAGATCAGGAGAGCTGGTTATGTGGGAGTTCAAGAGTTGAATTCGTTTCTTATTTTCTTATGTCACCCTAGCCTTAATGACATGACAATCACATTTAGTATCCTACCCGGTGGTAGTTGAGATGAGGACATATGCAAAATTCAATGACGTCATGTTTTGGTACCAATGCTGCGTACAAAGTATACTAAGAGTGATACCGTTCTCTTCAGAACCTCGGATAGTATGTAGAAGAATGTGACCCGAAGGTTTTGGGAGAAAATAGTTATATCATTTTTCCTGTTGTATCTTCAAAGTAAAAACAAATAAATCACTTTATGAAACCTAAGTACTGTTAATCAACTTATAGAACTAGGTCACTAGTCACTGATGACTAGGGAGACAGTCTCACTATTCCAAAATTAAGTTATAACATCTTACCATCAGTGTTTTAGTAATATTTCAGAATGGAGGTATAGGAATATATATAAATGTGCTGACTGAGACCACTCCCTCCAAAGAATGAGATTGTATAAGGAATAGTATAACCCCAAGATCAGCAAACACAACACAGTGTGTTCATCATAACAGATTTTTAGTCTCATACCTAAACAAAGAATAGAGGTGGGATCAAAACTAAATTAGATATGCAAAAATTATACTTTCTTGTTTAAAAGATATAATAAATGTATTTACTTTTAGCTTTTAACATTCACTTCCACAAGATTTTTAGTTCCAAATTTTCTCCACATCTCTCCTCTCCCAGGACCACAAGATAGGATGTCTTCTGATGATCCCTTCCCCTAATTTGCCCTCCTTTCTCTTATACCCTGGTTCCCCTTCTCTTATCTCTTTTCCATCTATTTTCCTGTGGGGCAAGACTGATTTCTATAACCAATTATCTGAATATCTCTATTCCTAGTTGCATGTAAAAAGCAATTTTTACATTTGTTTTTAAAACTTTGAGTTCTGAGACTGCACAAGCAAGAGCAGTTTCTTCACTGGAGCTGGAAAGTTTCCAAGAAGGTGGAGCCAAGATGGCGGAGTAGAAAGATTCACTTATGCTAGCTCCGAACCCACAGCCCATGGATTTCCTCTAAAAAGAACTCCCGACAAATTCTGCAACAGTGGAAGCCGCACAGCAACACAGCGAAGGAGATTTCCGTTCCAGAGATCCCTGGAAAACCGATCCCAAAGGTCCATCGCCCACCACATGAGAGCAGAGCCCTGTCCTGTCCTGCCCCGGCCATGTGACACTGAGAGGAGCGAGCAGATCCGAGCAGGCTTCAAGGACAGAATCTCCAGTGGCCATGAAGGTCCCTCCACCCACAGACTCACAGGTTAGTGAGAGAGATTGGCTGAGAGGGGAGCAGGGTGTCTCCGGGACTCAGGCCCCCTTGGGAGGCGGCATCAGTGGCAGAGGGAGTGGGAGAGGCAGACGCAGCAGCGGAGGCTGAAGGCAGCCAGAGGCTCCCAGAGCAGGCTGGAGCTTGGCAGGAGCTCCCTTACAGAAGGTCTCTGCATAAACCCCCTGAGGGAACTGAGCCTGGGAGGCGGCCATGCCCCCACCTGAGTACCAGGAATTAAACTCCCATTGAATAGCAGCCAGACCTGCCACCAAAAGCCCTGAGGCTGGGGAGCAGCATTTGAATCTCAGACCCCAAGCACTAGCTGGGCAGATCTCAGTGGGGGTAGAGAGGACTCTCAGAAGTCAAGTAACTGGCTGGGAAAATGCTCAGAAAAGGGAAAAACACTAAGACCATAGAAAGTTATTTTCTTGACCAGATGATTGTGCCATTCCTCTCTGATGAAGAAGGAAACTGCTTACCATCAGGTAAAGACATAGGAGTCAAGACCTCTGTATCCTAAACATCTGAAATAGGTATCCCATGGGCTCAGGCCATGGAAGAGCTCAAAAAGGTTTTTGAAAATCAAGTTAGACAGGTGGAAAAAAAACTGGGAAAAGAAATGAGAGAGATGCAAGAAAAGAATGAAAAACGGATCAATACCTTGACAAAGGAGACCCAAAAAAAATGCTGAAGAAAATAACACCTTGAGAAACAAGCTAACTCAATTGGCAAAAGAGGTTCAAAAAACCAATGAGGAGAAGAATGCTTTCAAAAGCAGAATTAGCCAAGTGGAAAAAGAGGTGCAAAAGCTCACTGAAGAAAATAGTTCTCTCAAAATTAGAATGGAACAGATGGAGGCTAATGACTATGAGAAACCAAGAAATCACAAAACAAAAACAAAAGAATGAAAAAATGGAAGAGAATGTGAAATATTTCATTGGAAAAACAATTGACCTAGAAAATAGTTCCAGGAAAGACAATTTAAAAATTATGGGACTACCTGAAAGCCATGATCTAAAAAAGAGCCTAGACATCATCCTTCATGAAATTATCAAGGAAAACTTCCCTGATATT
>CM053770.1:190022769-190054513 GCA_028658325.1 Potorous gilbertii | reverse complement strand
AGAATGAGAAGAAGCATGAAAAAGTAAACAGCAAAGAGAAGTCATAAAGGGCTTACCAAGTTGAAGTGTTTACATTCCTACATGGAAAGACGATATTTGTAACTCTTGAAATTTTTCAGTATTTGGGTGGTTGGTGGGATTACACACACACACACACACACACACACACACACACATGCACACACACATGCACACACACAGAGACAGAGAACACAGAGTGAATTGAATAGGAAGGGATCATATCTTAAAAAAAATCAAGGTAAATGGTGAGAGAGAAATGTATTGGGAGGAGAGAGGGTGAAATGGAATGGGGTAAATTATCTCTCATAGAAGAGGCAAGCAGGAGACTTTTTAGTGGAGGAAAATGAGGAGCGCTGAGAAAAAACAAGAAACATGAAGTTTACTCTCATCACGTTTGACTAAAGGAAGGAATAAAGTGCACACTCATTTTGGTATGAAAACCTATCTTACAAGACAGGAAAGCGGGGGAGAAGGAGATAAGCATGGTGGGGTGGGATGTTGGAAGGGAGGGCAATGGGAGGAGGGAGCAATTTGAAGTCAACACTCGGGGAAGGACAGGATCAAAAGAGAGAATAGCAACAATGGAGGGCAGGATAGAATGGAGGGAAAAATATAGTTAGTCTTACACAACACGACTATTATGGAAGTCATTTACAAAACTACACAGATATGGCCTATATTGAATTTCCTGCCTTCCCAAAGGGAATGGGTGGGGAGTAAGGGATGGGGATTAGTTGTAACTCAAAGTTTTAGTAACAATTCTCGAGTATTGTTCTTGCTGCTAAGAAATAAGAAATACAGGTAATGGGGAATAGAAAGTTGTCTGGCCCTACAGGACAAAAGAGAAGATGGGGACAAGAGAAGGGAGTGATGAAAGGAGAGAGGGCAGATTGGTGATAGGGGAAATTAGGATGCTCACTGTATTGGGGTGGAGGAGGGGACAAATGGGGAGAAAATTTGGAACCCAAAATTTTGTGAAAATGAATTTAAAAAGTTAAATAAGTAAATTATTTTTTTTAAAAAAAGAAAATATATCTTACACTACAGGGACGTTGAGGGAAGGGGATAAGGATGGTGTTAAAAGGGAGGGAAAATGCAGGAAGGGGAAGTTAAAAGTAAATACTTTTGAGGAGGGATATGGTCAAAGGAGAGAATAAAATAAATGGTGGGCATGATATGATGGAGGGAGGGAAATATAGGTAGTCTTTCACAATATAACTTTTATGGAATTGTTTTGCCTAGCTATGCATTTATAATCTATATTGATTTGCTTGTTTTCTTAGCAGGGATGGGCACGGAGTAAAGAAGTGAGAGTAGTTGAAACTCAAAGTTTTAAAAATGGATGTTAAATGTTGTTTCTACATTCAACTGGGAAATAAGATATAGAAGCAATGGGATATAGAAATATATTTTGTCCTATAAGAAAATAGAAGGGATGAGGAAAAGAGAAAGGAGGTGTGTGATAGAAGGGAAGGAAGATTAGCGGAGGTGGCAATCAAAATATCATGGTGGGCAGAGGGGAGAGACATGGAGAAAATTTGGAATTCAAAATCTTGTGGAAATTTCTGTTGAAAACTAAAAATAAATTAATTAATTAAAAATAACAACAAAAGTGTTCCTAGGTGTTTTATTTTTGTGATCTCCTTTAGGAGGCAACCAGAGTATTCTTTCAAAATCTATTTTTCCCCCTCATTTTATAATATCAGGGCACTTTACCTTGATAGTTTCCTGAAACATGGTATCTAGGCTCCTTTTTGATCATAGCATTCATGTAGTCCAATAATTGTTTTATTTGTCTCTCCTAGATCTCTTTTCCAGGTCAATTGTTTTTCCAATGAGATATTTCACAGTCTTCTATTTTTTCTTTCTTTTGGTTTTGTTTTAAAATTTCTTGACTTTTCATAAAATCTTTAGCTTCCATCTGCTGCATTCTAATTTTGAAGGAATTGTTTCTTCATTAAGGTGTTGGACCTCCTTTTCCATTTGGCCAGTTCTGCTCTTTTTTAGGCATTCTTCTCCTCATTGACTTTCTGTATCCATTTTGGCCTTTGGGTTTTATTTTTTTTATTTTTATTTTTTAAGGTGTTATTTTCTTCAGCTTTTTTGGGGTCCCCCTTACCAAGCAGTTAACTCATTTTTCATGATTTTCTTATATCGCTCTTGTTTCTCTTACCTATTTTTCATCTACTTCTTTTAATTGATTTTCAAATTCTTCTTTGTTCTCTTCTGTGTCCTGAGACTAATTCATATATTTTTTTGGCTGCTTGAGATCTAGGAGCTTTTACTTTGTTGTCTTCTGATGGCATGCTTTGACCTTCCTTGACACCAAAGTAAGATTCTGTTCTCTGATTTTTTTTTTCCTTGTTCTGCTCATTTCTTCAGTCATTTATTTGACTTTTGAGCTATTTGTCAAGGTAGTTTTCCACTTCCAGTGCGGGTGGCAGGGTACTGTCAGCCATTTGATCCCCACCCCCGCCAACAGTCTGTGGGACCAGAGCTCCAGAAATGGCCACTGCTGATTCTAAGGCTGCTGAAGGCTCCTCTGATCCCTTTGCCTCCCTGGGACTGAAGCTGGGGCTGGATCTCACTAGCTATACTGTCACACAGTTCAGACAGGCTTTTTCCCCTGACTGTCTAATGTGTCCTTGATGTTTTGCCGTCAAGAAATCCAGAAACCACAACAGCTGCCAGTGATTCAGTCCTCTTCCCCTTATGCCAGTACAGACCCTGTCTGTGCCAGTATGGATCATGCTGGAGTGCTTTCCACTTCTAGTTTGGTGGGATTGAGGATTCCCATTCATGTTCCAGTCTCTCTTGGCCTGGGAATTTGCTTAGCTCAATCATTCTGTGGGTTCTGCAGCTCCAGAATTTATTTAGTTATTTTTGCAGTTATTTGAGAGGGTTCAAGACAAGGCTCAATCAAGTCCCTGCTTTTAATCTACCCTCTTGACTCTGCCCCCACAAATTATATTTCCTAAGAGAATTATGCAATACATTTCAAGAGAAGCAAGAAAAATTTAAGATTTTAGACCACTACAATAACAAAATGAGGCAGTGTGTTTGTATCCCACATGCTATTTAAAGATAGATGTTCTCAAGAAAAGGCAATCTTAGTAACAAATATTTGTGCTGATCAATAATACGGAGAGATGATTCTTACATATTGTGTACAAAATCTTATATGGTATTACAAAGGATACAAAAAACTTGGTCTCTACTATGAGAAGCAATAGATTAAGTCAATACATCAGTCAAAGAGCATTTTTAAAGTAATCTATTATGTTCCTGGTAGCATGCTCAGTCCTAGAGATATGATACCCTTGAAAGTAAAAAGGAAACTTATCAGAGGGGAGAGTTTGGAAGTGAGAATGAGTTTTGTTTTGAGTGAAACATTTCAGTTTAAGATGCAAGTGAGACACATAATTTTAGGGCTTATTAGGCAGCTAAAGATGTATAGTTTTGTTTTGTTTTTTTTTGACTCAACAGAGAGATTGAGGCTGGATGTACAAATTTAAGTAGCAGCTAAGAGAAGAGAGTGAAAAGAAAAATGGGCCCAAGATATAGGGGATACCCATGATTAGACAATGTGACATTGATAAGAGAATCAGCAAAAGTGGCTGATAACAGGTAGAAGGAAACACAGGAGACTACATTGTCAGGAAAACCTACAAAGGAGAGACTATTCAGTACTGTCAAGTGAATATGCAAAGAGGTCAGATCAGGATTAAGAAAGTCAATTAGATGTGACAATTAAGATATGAATAGTAATTTTGAAGAGGCAGTTTCAGTTTAATGAAGAAGTCAGAAGTCATATTGTAGAGGGTTTGGAATTGAGAAGAAATTAGAGTAATAAAAATAGAGGAGAAAGTAGGGCACCTTTGTATAGGTGGATTTCTTATTTTAGATATAAAGAGGGAGGGGAGATGTAGGAAAATAGAAAGAACTGTAATGTAATAATATTAAAAGAGGAAGAGAAAAATCAATAAAAATAGAGGAAAACAAAACTTATAACTTTAAACAAAATGGGATTAACAAAAGAAATTGTCAGATGAGTTAAAACATTTCAATGTATATAAAGAACATAACCAAAATTTCATACTCAGAAGAAAAATTAGATTTTGAATAAAATTTACTATTGGTCCTATAATAATAAAAATCTGGTAGGCATTGCAATCATGTAAGAAGAGAAAGCAAACATAAAAACTCAAAATACCAAGAGATGTGACATGTGACTACACTATATTCTGAACTATCATAGAAAATGAAAAAAAATATCAATAACCATATATACCTCAAAGAAAATGACTTCTAAATTCATAAAGGCAAATTATCTTATAATTTAATTTAATTAGTTTAATATGAATTAATTTAGAAATATAACAATTACATAATACAATAATTATAAAAATATTAATGCCCCTTTCCATAGCTTACTAAATATAATACAAATATGACTGAAAAGGAAAATCATAAACTGAACAAACTGTAATGTTAGCACTAAAAATGGCATATCTAAATGGGAACATTATTGAATATACATATTTCTTAGCATCAAATGAGACTTTTACAAACAGACTGTTAGTATACAGGAAAAGAAACATAGATATAGATATATTAAAATATACATATATATATATAGGTAGGTAGAGAGAGAGACAGGTAGATAGATATAGATAGAAATAGATATCTAGATATGTATATATTCATGTATGTATATTTATGTATGTATACATATATGTATATATTCAAATGTTAAAAAGTCATTATAGTGTAAATTCTTCACAAGTCATAATATGATAAAATACTCTATAACACAGAAATTTTAAGGAGGAAAATAGACCTAAATGGTTTCTAAGTGCTATCTTTAATAGAGTATGTCAAAGAATAAATTATATATCAAATAAATACAAAATTATATAAAAATATCAAAGGAACAAACAATTCTGAGACAATATACCACAATTCTGAGGATGTAGCTTAAGTTTTTTCTAAGAAGAAATAAATTATTTCTGAAAATATATATGAACACAATTGAACTATTTGAAATAAGCTGACTTGGTCAATTAAATATTCTTATTCACATTTACGTACTTATATTAAATGGAAAAAAGTGAAAATTAAATAAATAAGCAAAATTGAAAAAAATCTACAGAAAAGATAAACAATATGAACTACTCTGTGAAAAGTCTAACAAAGTTAATAAACACATCCAATTAGATAAAAAAGAAAGTAGAACATCAAATTACCAGTTTGTTTAAAAAAAGGAAAAAAGACACAAAGTATAATATGAATCTACTATATACAATGATATGCTGACAAAAATGAGAACTTAAAGGAAGTGGATAATTACCTAGAAAAATATAAAATGCCCTATTTAACAGACCATGAAATAGAATTCTTAAGCAACCCAATCACACAAAAAAATGTATCTGAATAAACCATAAAAGACACTACCAAAAGTGGGAAAAAAACCCTATTCTAGAGCAATGTAAGGCAAGTTCTTTTAAATATTTAGAATAATTAAAACATATGCTACAAAATTATTCTAAAAAAAGTTAGAAGGAAAATATTCTTCTAAATTGCTTCATTGAGAAAAATAGTCAATATTGGAGGAGTTGAAAATTGGCTTAATCATCCTGGAAAGCAAGTTGAAATTATGCTTTTAAAAGTAAAAATGTATATAAAATGTCTATACCATTTGACCCCTATTTTAGACATGTAGCTCAGGTACATCAAAGGCAAAAAGAAAGATTAGATACTCACAAATAGATTCATAGGAACATTTGTGAGATTTCAAAAAATTGGAAACAAAATATATTCCACTTATGTGGGAAATGGCTTATGATTGGTGGTACATAAATGTAATAGCACATTACTTTATCATAAACAACAAGAGCAAATATGGGAAATTTGGGTGGAGAAAAAGAAAAAAAATATATGAACTGACATAGAAAGAAGTAAGCAGAGCCAGTAAAACAATACACACAAATGTTGATTAAATGAGATTAAATAGGATAATATTTTAAAACACTTACTATAATCCCTGGCACAGAGTAGGTATTTTATTAATACTTTTTCTTTCCCTCATCTTGCTTTCCTTTAACACATGGAATTATGTGTTATTGTAATGATGAAGTTTAGCTCTGGAAAACAGTTGTGAAAATGTGCCTCTCCTTTCATTATAGAGGTGGAATATTATGACTGGGAAATGCTTCATTCATTGAATTGCACAACCTACAAATATAATCAAACGTTTATATAGAACTTTAAATTTTGTAAATATCATTTGAGCCTTACAAGAATCCTATCAGTTAGGTATTATTACTATTGTCCCCATTTTACAGATGAGAAAACTGTGGCTGTGAGAAATTAAATGATATGCTTAGGGTCAAACAGCAAGTGAAGGACTAGGCAGTATACGAACTCAGTTTTCCTGACTCTAAGGTCTATACTCTACCCAGTATGGCATATGCTACTTTGAGTTCAAAAATATATTGAGAATTTCTTTGTAATCAGCCAATGATTTCATTCTGCATATTCTTATTTATTTAACATTTTCTTGGTTGTTTGTTATCCTTTATTCTCAAAGAAGACCAAAATAACAGCACTATGATAAGCTCAAGTTTAAACGTGTCTAACTGTGGTTAATTATGTCAATACAAGCTTGGAATATTCTACCACAGACTGGACATAGATCGTCTGTGTGAACTTTGGGGTGGATACTCCAGATCTGTGCATCCTACATTTAATTTGTGCTGTCTTAATTCTGCTTTGCTCATAGAGCATAGCACCCTTTCTGATGTGGGCAGTCCATGATGATGTGGTAATGTCTCTCATATTGCAAAATTATGGAGAGAGGCCTTGAGAGTGTCCTTGTATCGCTTCTTCTCACCTCCATGTGATCACCTGCCCCATGTGAATTCTACATAAAATAGTCTTTTTGGCAAGTGTTCGTTTTGCATTCAAACTGTTAAATGAAGACAGTGTTGGTGATGAGACGGTCATATGATGTGCAATTCTTGAGGAGTAAATGATCATTGCTGTTGCTATTTCCAACACCATTCTTCCCTAGGACTGCCTGCCAAGTCTGATAGTCTGAGTCTACTGTAGCATGAAAGTCACCCAGAATTATAAGCTTGTCCTCTTTTGGCACACTGATGATAAGAGTCTCTAGGTCTTCATAAATTTTTTTTCTTTGACTCCATCAGGGTTCATCATGGTGGAACCATAGGCACTGATGATGGTGGCATGATGTTTTCTTGCAAATGGCAATCACTTTGTGATAAGCCTGTCATTCACTCCTTTTGGCAGGCATACCAATTTGCTGACTAGGTTAGTTTTGATTGTAAAACTGACAACAGTTTCACAGCACTCCCCTTCACTGTGGCCACTCCAGAAGAATTTGTGTCCATATCTGACTTCAGTAAGCTGGCCTTCATTTACCAGCTTTGGTTCACTCGGGGTTGTTATTTCGATGTGCTACCTGTTGAGTTTTCTTGTAACAAGAGCAGTTCATCTTTCAGGTCTACTGGATTTTGTGTTGCCTGTAAGTGTATGCACGTTCTGATGTGCTGATGACCTTTGCAGATGTTTTTGTACATTTTGTGTTTCTACCATAGAAGATTGCCCACTTGCTGCTATAATCAGGCCAGGGTTGGGTAAGCAGGCAATGTTTAGGACACCTTTTCTAGCCCCCTTACTCACACAAGGAGGTGAGCTGTGTGCTTCATAAAAGGCTGCTCAGACCCCCGGGGGTGCTGCTTCCAGTGAGAAATGACCTGATGGCCTAGGTCTTCTGTAGGCAGAGTTGTGACTGCAGGTCCCAATGTATCCACACCTACTGCTTCATCACATACCTGTCACCCCAGGACTTTGAGGTAAAATAGTCAAATAGTATGGGTGATGTCTTTTGATTCATGCATAACGTGGATTTAAGTGAGGCAGAGTTGCATGAAGTCATCAATCTCACTCTCTCCTCCAGTCTTAACAGTCCAATGGCAAGACAGAATCAAGAAGACTGGAGATAGCTCAGGAATTAGTGAATGACGTTGGCATCTTCGGTGTCTAACCAAGCTCTAAGTGTTCCACATCTCCTGCTTCAGCTGCCTTCACGGCTGTTGGAACAAATTGTTCTCATCTGTGCATTCCACCAGGGGAAGTCTTCATATGCTTGGGATAGACACTGCCCCCTGAAACTCACCAACAGATTTGAGATCCCTTTTTTACCCTTAAACTGGTCTGGCTCATCTGCTTAAACATTTTACCAGGGTGTGACTGCTATGCATGCTAAAGCTTCTTGGAGACACAGGTGGGAGTTTGGTGGGAGAAGTGGACACCAAAGGTGGACACCATAGGTGGAAAGGGCCCTGAAAAGGACTCAGCAGCCATCACACCAAATGTACTGGTCTTCCCTGAACACACCCTACATCCCAGATTTTTCTAGTGATCCATGGAAGAGATAACTATATTTTTAATAGTAAAATAAAATATTCTTGAATATTTTTATGCTCGTATATTTAATCTCATTTAAGAGATTTCCATGATCTAGTGGGAAAAGTTCTGAATTTTAAGTTAGAAAGGAAGGGTTTAAATGCTGGTTCTAACACTTATTAACTATGTTACCTTGGCCAAGCAAATTGTCTCAGCCTTAATTTCTTCAACTATGTTATAGATCATAACTCACTCACATATTCTTATCCTGTGTGATATTTATGTTTTCACATGGATCAATACAACTTATTATTCTTATTAATATTATCACCACCACCATCATTGTCATGATCATTGTTAACATTTAAGTGTTTTCCCTTTCTTGACAAGCCTTGATATCCTCATGCGTCCGATGCTAATCTTATTGCCACAGCAACTTGAACTTCCATTTTCCTGACCTGGTCCATTTCCCATTCTTTGGTAACCCAGTGTTCCTCTACTCCCAGACACTCTCACTATTAGCGCTGGACAGAGTGAGGACACTTAATTGACTTTAGTTATACTGCAGCCCAGAAATCCCTAAATTAAGTGATCCACCAGCCTCAGCATTCCTCAATAACGGAGATTTCATTGATGTACACCATACTTTATTCCCATAGATTCATCTAACATGATCTGCTAACTGTATTAGAGATATCATTTAATCTTTTATCTTTTCTATGGGTTTGAATGTATCATTTTGATTATTCATTCATTATCTCTCTGTGAATGACACAGCTTACTTTCAATTTTATACATTTTCTGGTACGTTTCTCTTATATTCCTCCTTGCATATGTGTAGTTGGAGCTGCACATGTTTTGGTTTGTTTGTTTACTTATTTTTTTCTTCCTTTAAAGGGAGAACTAGAATAATATTGGTCATCCTTAGGAATACATTATAGCTTATTTATGAGTACTTTTTAATTCTATTCAAATAATTAAAAATTTATTAACTTTGTCTCTGTGACCAGCCATCGTACTAGACACTACAGATGCGGAGACAAAAATGAAATCACCCTTGTATTTAAGGATTTTTTCATTATAGGAGAAGGAGGGATTTATACAAATGTTACTTTTTAAAATATATGAAAAAAATAACTATTTTTGTGAAGAGGGAATTTTGACAACTTCAGGTTCACAAGTTGTCACATGAACTAGAAGACATCTAAAATGAACTTTGAAGTAAATGAGTAATTCTATGAGGATGGGGATGAAAGAGCATATCCCAACTATGGCAAAAAGAATGGGCAGAAGCATAGGCATGAGTGATGGAATGATTGATGTTATAATGCATAACTGTTGGCTATTTTCAATAGAATATGCGAGGTAGTAGAGGCAAATTGGATCCAGATTGTGAACAGATTTAAATGTCCAACACAATAGTTTTAATTATATCCTAGAGGCAATAGTCAAAAAAAATCTTCTTTAGCTGGGTAGTATTATGATCAAGTTTTTGCTTTAGGGAGCTTAATTCAGCAATTTTGTAGACCATAGATTGGGAAGAAAGAAAGCAGGGATAGTAATTAACATCTGATTTTAGTTCAAGCTAGAGTACAGAAGGGAGAGATTGAACTAAACTAGGAGATTTCACAAAATTAAAAGATATGACTATGAGCAAATGACCAAGTCAGAATCCAAGCCTCTTGACTAGAAAACAAGAAAACTTGATTGAATATAAAAAGATGAAAACCAGTAGTGATTAATGTAAATGCCTTATACTTGGATATAAGAGCAGAAAAACTACTTAAAATGATATGGGGGAAAAAGTATAGGCAAAAGTGTTTCTGAATGTGATCAAGCACTACTTTAAGTGTGAGGTATCAGTTCTAGGAATAGGGAGATGATAGTCTTACTTTGCTCTTTGTGAGATCTCATTTAGAGTTCTGTATTAAATTCAGAGCATTATGGTTTAAGAAGTATATTGATAATTTGCAGAATGTCAACCAAAGGAAGCCAACCAGAAAAATGAAGGACCTTAAGTGCAAGACATATGAGGACTGGTTAGAAGAAAGGTGCATGGTTTGCCTAGAGATGACAATGATTCAATGATATCTATGTTCAGATATTTTAAAGGGCTTAGAATTATTCCTTTTGGTCTAAGAAGGAGAATAGAACCAGGAGCAATGTTAGAAGTTGCAAAGAAGTCAACTTGGTCTTGATTTCACCAAAAAAACCCTTTATAACTCATAACTGTTCAAAACTAGAGTAAGCTACTTAGATATCTAATGGTTTTCTTCTCTTTGGTGGCATTCAAGAAGAGGATGAAGGATCAATCGCTGAGTAAGTAATAGTAGGAATTCCATTTCTGTAGGTGGGTAGCTTAACCTGGGTACAAGAGAATAATTTGGAGAAGTATATATACACTGTTTTCAAAATACTGAGTTGCTCTTTAACTACTTTTTTTCTCTTTTCTCATAAATATCTCTCCTTATTTCATCATTGTAGATGTCCTTACTAGCATTCATCAATAAATATGGGTGATATTTTTTCAGTCTCAATAAGCTATAACCATTGAACAAACGCATAAGTATGCTATAAAATTTATAATAATTATTATTTTGAATGTATATGTATAATTTTATTATTATTTTGAAGAAAAAGAATGAAAACATTTAGTTGTGATCCTTTACATGGGGGCAAAGATATTCAAGTAATTCAATTATATAATCCAGTTTTTGAGAATCTGATATTGTTCTTACTTTCACTAACACTACTTTAAAATCCTATTTTTGATACGAATGAGGAATATCACCATAAGCAAGTTACTTTTATCTCTGAGGGTCTCATTAAAAACAACAACAAAACCTCTAAGCCTTAGCAGCGACTTGTCAACAAGCATCTGTTAAAAGAGATTCCTTGCTAATGGTAAAACATGCAAACAAAAGAAACAAGCCATGATACAAATGAAAAGGAAAAAAAAATCTATTTTTACATATTAATGTGTCACAGTTCCGTGTTGAAGAACCTGAATAGGATTCTGAAAGCTCAATGTCACAAACATGACTGTATTCATGCTACTCAAGTTAAAAATGTAGAGGGGGAAAGTAACTTCTCGAAATCAATACATGTATTTTAAATTTCTTCAAGGACTTTCCATTTCTTTCTCAGTAAAAGTGAAGGACTATCTTGGCACCCTTTGCCATTAATGACTACTTAAATTTTTAAGCACTGTGACAGACATACATAAAGTGTATGTTGCTTTCAGTTGTCTACATAGAAAGTCAAAAGCACCAAGATCAATATTGCAAAGAACTTCCTTTTAAGCCTATAATCAATGCTTGCCAATAATGAATAAACATTAATTATTAATCATGGATGTGGTCTGGGCTGTTTTACTTATGTCTGCTTTTAAAGTACTTGTAAAGGATTGCTACTGTCAAGTGCATCCATTAAATGGAGATCACAGCACAGAGATCACAAAAAGGGTCAGAATTGTTGACAAGAGAGGTTTATGAGACTTGGGTAACCTTTCTTTGATGCTACATCTCTCCCTCTATAGTATACCATACTGTTCAGCTCTGTCTGAATTTGCATTGTCCTATACGAAAAGGAAAGACATAGCAAAGCATAATTTTATTGAGCTCTCAACAATGGATTTGATGCAGTCCTAAATTTCATCTTTAACAAAATTGACTAATTATTAAAAGCTATGTATAATGGAGGATTTTTTCAATTCCTCCACTGAACATTTTGCATATCATTGTCAGTGTTTGGTAGTGAAAAAGTATGGGGTCCCCAGTGAATAACAAATATAAATTTACAGTTTTCTGGAGGATATTTATCTCCTAAAATCCTAAATCATGAGCTTCCATCAAAATGTGTATATTTAATGTTTACAAAAATGTCCTGAATTGGCAGATACAATTAATTCAAAGTAAAGGGTTCAATGTGCCTTGCTTTGCCAGATATGTAATTTCTTTCAAATACATGGTCTCCATTAGCTGTTGTTAAGTTGACCATTCAATCTCCCTGGTTTAAACTTCTGACTTAACAGAAACTCTTGGCTGTCTCATCATTTAGAGAACAGCAACATCATCAACTTACATCCCATCAATTTTCCTTTTGGGTACATTTCCCTTTTTTTGTCTTTTTCTCAAATTTATTAATTTATTTTTTTCAGCTTTCAAAACTCACTTCCATAAATTCCACATTTTCTCCTCCTCCCTTTCCCTGCCTTCCCCAAGATAGCATGCAATCTTATATGGGCTCCACACATACATTTTTGTTAAACACAATTTTGTGTCAGTCATTTTGGAAAGAAGAGTTAAATAGGAGTAGGAGAAACCATGAGAAAAACAAAACAAAGTGTAGCAAAAGAGAAAATGATTTGCTTAATTTTGTATTCTGACTCCACACTTCTTTCTCTGGATGTTCATGGCCTTTTGCTCCATGAATCCTTTGGAAATATTTTATGTCCTTGCATTGCTCTGAAGGGCTAAATCTATCAAAAATAGTCCTTGGACACTGTGGTTCTTATTGTGTATAATGTTCCCCTGATTTTGCTCACTTCACATAGCATCAGTTCATATAAATCTTTCCATGTTTTTCTTTAGTCCACCTGTTAATCATATCTTATATCACAGCAGTGTTCCACTACATTCATGTACCACAACTTGTTCAGTCATTTTTCAATTGATGGGCATCCCCTTGATTACCAGTTCTTGACCACCGCAAAAAGAGCTGCTACAAATATTTTAATGCATGTGAACCATTCCCCATTTTTATGTTGTCTTTGGGATACAATCCTAGAAGTGCTGTTGCTGGGTCAAAGTGTATGCACACTTTTGTAGCTCTTTGGGCATAGTTCCAAATTTCTCTTCAGAATGGTTGGATTAGCTCACAGTCCCACAACAATGAATTAGTGTTCCAACTCTCTCACAACTTCAACATTTATCATGTTCCTCTTTCTTCATGTTAGCCAATGTTGTAAATTTGACTTAGTTCTCTATATATTTTAGAAATAAGGCTTTAATCACAGATATTAGTTATAAAAATCCTTTCCCAGTTTTCTGCTTCCCTCTTAACCTTGGTTGCATTGGCACTGTGCAAAACCTTTTCAATTTAATGTAATCCAAATTATTTATTTTGCATTTAATAATGTTCTCTCTCTCTTGTTTGGTTATAAATTTTTCCATTCACCCTAAATCTGCCAAATAAATTCTTCCTTGGTAATTTGCTTATAGTATCAGCCTTTATACCTAGATCATGTACCTATTTGGACTTTATTCTATATTGTATATTTATTCTGTATTCTATATTTATATGGTATAAGATGTTGATCTATGACTAGTTTCTGCTACACAATTTTTCAGTTTTCCCAGCAGTTTTTGTCAAATAATAAGTTCTTATCCCAGAAGCTTGGATCCTTGGGTTTATCAATTGTGTATATTTCTTTTGGAAAATGTAGGATACCTGGGATCAGCAAAACTCTTTCCCTTTAGACTCACCTCTCTTGTTTTCTCAGAGTTTTGACACCAGGAAACTTCCATCTCTCCAGAAGAAGATTTTCAGCCCCATGCAGTGAGATCTTTAGAATAAATACCAGGATTCTCCCAGATAACTAGTTGTACTTTTGATTTAATAAATTTCTAAACACAGGGACTGAAGTCTCCAACAACTCTAGCTCCTCATAAGCATTCTACATATTTACCAGATTTGTTATCTGAAGGCTAAACTGCATTAAGCAATGACCATATGCCCAGAGCAAAACAGTTCTGGATTTATGGTTTCTCAGTTTTCAATGCTCAAGCCTAATTCATTCTCTCAAGTAAAAGAATGGGAGGTAGGAAGAACACATAAAATACTGACCACAGATATGAAAATCTTTTCCACCACCTCAGCTGCATTCCTGGCCCTTCCACATGCAAGTACTGCCAGATAAAAAGTCTTGAGTGGGTGAAGGGTAGTTGTGCTATGAAAGTATTTTTGCATATTGGTGAATTTTTTGAAAATCTAGAAGATTAATAGTTAATTTAGTAGACTAAATATCAAGGATCAACTTAATAAAATCTTGGATATCGCTAACCAACTCTACCATCACATCCATCTCTCTCTTATCCCTGGAGCCTCCAAAGTCCTTTGTAGACCAGGTTGGGCTTTTTCTTGCCTGGAATCGGGCTTCCACACCACTTCTCAGTCATTTTCAATCCATGCTACTACTCATACATGCTTCCTTCAGTTCCCCTTTATATGTTGTTGTGGGGTTTTTTTTCCTCACTAGAAGGTAAGTACTTTTTCACTTAATCTCTGTATTCCCTCTTTTTGTCTCTGGGTCTCTGTCTCAGTCTCTATCTCTCTGCCTCTCTTGACTCTTCAAAAAGACCAGCAAATCTATATTTTCCAAATTTATTTTTTCAACCTTTTCCTTTTCTAATTCTGTGATATTTCAGTTCTAACTCTGTGACAAAGACTTCAGTCACTTACACACCCCTTACCTATTTTTGTCTGTTCGAAAGACTTTACAGGTTGAAATGGTTTCAACAGGAAAATACCACCCATCATAAGCATCTGTATCAGTCTTCACAGAGTTTTGCAATTTCATAAAATTAATATTTGGTAACATAAGAAAAGAAAAACACTTGAAAGCCCAATGAAATGTTCAAAGCCAAGTCATCTAATTCATCTGTCATTACTGTCCATGAATGCCAGATGGTGTAGTGGAGAGTGCCCTGGACTAGGAGTTAGTAGACTTGTGTTTTAGCCCTAAGTCTGTACTGTGAGACCTAGACAAGTCCTTTCACTTCCAAGGACTTTGGTATCACTCCTTAAGGACTTGAACAAGGTAATATTTAAGGTCCGTTTCAACTCTACTATTCTGAGATCTCAATATTTTCTTAGCCTTTTACAAGAAGTGATGTAATTTGGATTTTTTTTCAGTTTGAATGCAAGGTAATGCCTTTGTGAGCTTGGTTACTTAAATTTCTATGGAGTATTGAAGAATATATAATAGAAGAAAAGCAACAACTAATTTATCCAAGAGATAGACATCTCAGAAGTACTTAATATGAAATCTTTGGAGGATTTTCTGACCTTTATAGGTAATACAAATAAACTCCAAACATTAACAAAATAAACAAAAAAAAATAGCATCCTAACATCCTGATAAAATCTTTTCTTTAAAATTTGAATCACTGATTAAGAATTTCCTGAATTAAATGGAACTTAATTTGAAGGTTAGGTCATTGCTCAATATCCCTAAGATTAGATATCTGAAAAGTTTGTATTTTCAAAGTAGAGAAGAAAGTGCTTTGCTATTTACCTTTTAGCAATAACAGGGCATTTAACAGCTAATATCCCATATTTAACAGATTGAGAATGTGTAATCTGAACCTTTTCTTTTTGATAATATTTTCTTACTGTCTTAAACTGAAAGAGTTTGACAATATTTCCTTTAAAATTATCTTGGAAGTTTAAGTACTATATCACTCTAATTTTTTCTACATATACTCATTCCAACATTACATATAAGGTTCCCATCTAATTGCCTCAGCTTCTTAGTAACAAGAGTTCTTGTGTAAATGCTGAAAGCATGTAAATGAGATGAAACTGAAAACTTTTCATTCTAAATGCAACATAACACAAATTTTAAAGAAGCCAGGTTTAAAATAATTATCAAAGACAGTACAACCAAGAAAATCACTGTCCTACTTATTATTTAGCTGAACTTTATGTTTATTATATGTTATAATAACTTTCAAAATTCAATTTTAAAAAATTAAGTACTACTTGAAGAAAACATTCCAAAATAAAACTTGAAAATTCCAATACTCTGCTATTGTTGCTAGTTATTAGACAACAGTGAACTCTTAACAAGCATGGCAAGATTAGTAATTCTTGTAAAGTTGAATATTTTGTCTGGCTGTATTTGATAATTAAATAGATGATTAATTTTCGCATTGAGTCAAAAGTAATGGGAATTTTTGCAAAACAAAAGAGGGAATCAGAAAGACCAGACAAATAAATATGTGATGTGAGGGTTAATTATTTGTGCTGCTCTATGTGCAAATTCCTTTGTAAGGCTGAGCTTTATTCCCTTTTTATTTCCTATAGGGGATGCAAGATGTTTGCATTGCCTCTAGTTATTTTCCAGTTATTAAATCTGTGTATGTCTTATATTCCTAGACAATTCCTTTTCATTTATTTTTATATTCAGTCATAGTGATCTTCAGTCACAGGATACACAGTAATAATAAATAATTGTCCTATAATGCCTACGTGAATTGACCATACACACTGCATGGATTCATAACTCACATCTATGCATGGAGCTATCTCTATACTTTTCGGCCTGGCTCCCTTTTAATTTGATCTGTTTTACCACTGTTAGGTCTAGATTAACAGAGAAGGACTACCAACATTCAGTCACCCTCAAATTTTCTAAGAGGTTCTGCTGGTGTACTTCTAGGGGAATATAATTTCACTACTCATTGCTTTAGTTCACGCCTCAACCAATGCATTTTTGCTTATGTAAATTATTCACACTAATGACACTTTTAAGTCTTAAACACAGTAAAGCAAACTGGCAATAGAGCAAACTGAATAACATAATTATTTAATAAGACAAATTCATAAATAATAAAATATATCACAGTTCACAAATAAACCTTTTCTTACACTCTTCCAAGAATGTATTCTCTTTCTGAATGGAAGAATATGCTCATCTTTATAGAAAACTACTAGCAAATCATATAAGGGAAGCTACTTCTCATTTTCCCTTTAGTATACTTTTATTCTGGTGATGAGTCAGATAGAAATGCTTCACTTGGTATTTATTGATTTATCTGCCTTACATCTGAACTAGTTGATGGAATAATCTGGCTGTAATTCTTATCAAAGCTATAAAACAACACTCTCAATCTGAATTAGAAGATATCTCTACGTGATTAGCAGGGACATAATACATTTTGGGGGATATACCTAGACTAAAGGATTATTTGAAACTGAAACTGTAGATTGGAAAGTTTTGATTCATAGGTTCAGTCCTCTCTATTTGAATTAAAATCCCCTAGAAGAATTAGCCTCTTTTGGAGGCTGCTAGGTGACACAGCTTGGAAGCTTGGAATACTGCTCTTGGAGTTGAGAAGACTTGAGTTCAAATTCAGTCTCAAAGTTTTACTAGTTGTGTAACCCTTGGCAGGTCACTTAACTACATATAGCCTCAGTTTCTTTATCTGTAAACTGTGGGTAATAATACATCTACCTCACAGGCTTGTTGTGAGGATCAAATGAGACACTATTTCTAAAGCATTTCGCAAAGTGTCTGGCACATAGTAGGCAAGATATAAATGCTTATTCTCTTACATTCCTTCCCCCTTTCTTGTCCACTTGAATAGTTTTATTTATAAACCATTATCTGATTCAGACAATCTTTGAAGAAATGGTAAATGATATTTTCTGCTTAGAATCCACTGTTTTGAGTATCATTTATTTTATGCTACTTATTTTGGAATTCAACTTATATATTGAGTGGTAGTAGCTGTAGTGAATAATTTTCTATAAGGCTCCCACCAGTTTTTAGGATTATTATTTTGTTCCGGAGTTGTTTCAGTTGTATCTGACTCTGTTATCTTTCTGGGGGTTTTATTGGCAAGGATGCTAGAGTAGTTTGTCATTTCTATCTCCAGCTCACTTTACAGATGATGAACTGAGGCAAATAGGTTTATGTGATTTGCCCAGGATTACACAGTTAGTAAGTGTCTGAGTCTGGATATAAAATCCTGAAGATGAATTTTCCTGATTCCAAGCCCAGTACTCCTTCCACTGCACCATTTTGCTGCTATTCTATAAATAGAAAAAAAATTCGTCTTCACAAAAAAGTGCTAAGAATCTTTCTATTACACTGAAATCATGTATTCCATAAATACTCAAAAACTCAACTAATTTGGGCACAATACCAGTTTTGTTTCATATGCTCTTCTGAGCAAAAAGGTAGCATCTTTTTCATCAATCTGATAACTCATGTGTCTCATAAAAACCAAAATTTCACATGAAAACTATTCCATGTTAAAAGGTTTTGAAATGGAATTTGAGCGTCATTTGTTTCTGTAAATGCTCATCTGAGCTAAACTTGTAGCTAGGTGATCAACATATTTCTGCATTTCTTTCAGTCCCAATATGTACCAGGTATGAGGGTCTATGGTCTCTCCATAGTCATAGACTTCAGGGAATCATTGAATAAGCAGGTGTGGCTCTTGCTAAATATAAGCTATTAAGATCATAGATCACTGTTCCTGGTAGAGTTATAGACTTGAACTAACAATACCACAGATTTATTCCACTGAGATTTTTGCTCTCCTTTCATTTTTTCCTAATTTTACTTTTGCTGCTGCTACTTCCACTGTTGCTCTTGACCAATTTGATTTATTTTGTTACTTTGTGTTGCTATCTTAAACCATTTTTACAAAAATAATCAATACCACTTTGGTCTTATTCATTCTTGTTTAAAAAATATCTGCTCAATAAGATAGATTCAATAAATGTGAACATGTGTTAAAAGTCAATTCTATAAAATGTGTTCTATATCAGGATTGTACAATTATACTATTTCTGGAATGAATTTGTTGCACACTAGTTTTGCCTCCTCCAGAAAGAATTTCATTTCATTAAGTAGTTTTCTTTGTGATTTATTACAAACCAATTTTCCCTCAAGTGTACTTTGTTTTTTCCTTTACAGGTTTGTTCCATAGCCTCGTCCCATGACCTACTTTTCTCCTTAGCCAAAATCTAACAAACGATAAAAGAAACCTTAAAGAAAACAGTTGTATTTTTTCTTTTACCTTTTTCAGGTTGTTAAGTTAAAGTGTATTCAAGTTCTTACCAATAAATTTCAGATTGTTGGAAGCAAAGTGTTCACATTATTAAGATTTGCTAAGGGATGCCCATATACCATATTTTTAACATGTGGAAATAGTTTGGCAGTTGGCAGTTGTACAAACCATAGTGCTTGATTATATCTCAAATGTCGTTCAGATAATGCAGAAACTAGATGGCCTGTTTTTGAACAGTTTTAAAAGCTTGAAGAAACTAAAATTTTGTTGAGGTAGACGATTCTTGTGACAGTCTGCCCATGGAGGCTACCTGTTCCTAACATGTTCAGTAGTGTATGGTTGAAGCATCATCACTGTCAATCCTGTCCCAGTCTAACAACCCTCCATTCCTCAATGAGGCAAAATGTAGTTCTAATTAATCTTCTAATCTACCTTAATTTTCAGCCAAAAGTAACATCTCCTTCAGCACTTTAAAGAGCCCTGCCTTAATCTAAATTAATTTTGACAAAAAGTCCATACACTGGGAAATAATCATTTTGGCTAACATATAAGTTTTCTGATTCCTGAGAATACTTTGGTAAATGATTAGTCACAAACAACATATGCCTTATAATGTTTCTATTTTTTCAAGAAATATAAGTCCAAAGCAGATAATTTTCAAAGGTTTTATATTCTCCAAATATAAGAATTGTTGATACCACAACTGAGTTGGTACTACTTTTCTTTGAACACATGGGCAAGCCTCACTTTATTTGCTGGAACCATTTGGAGCCAGCAAAATATGTTTCTTATATGTTCTTGGTCCTCTTTTGACTAATACTTCAAAAGCATCATGTAAAGTTTTCCTGGCCATCAAACAGTAAGTGCTATGGCATCATTATACCGGGCAAAATATTGGAAAGACATGGAGAAGCTGATAAAAGTTTCTGATACTTTAATGAAAATAAGCTTACTATTACCAAGTGTGGAATTAGTGAAAGGTTAGTATAGTGTTTTATTAAAGAGCTCTAATTTATGTCTTTGTCTCAACAGTAGTAAGCCTTACATGAACTGGAAGTGACATTCTTTGGTAGGACCACTTCTGTTCTTTACTTGCATGACTTCTCAGTCTCTTAATAGCCATTTGATGTCATCCTGAGTCCTCCATAAACAACTGACCACAAATATATAGTTGAATGGAAAGTTAAAAAGTCTACAGACATGATGTCTGGTGGAAGTCTTGGAGTTTCAGCTACCTTGACATTTGCTTAGAACCCAGTTCCTTATGTGTCACATATATCTTTCATTCTTTTTTAGGTAATATCATAATTGTGTCTCATGTAATTTTCCAGTCTATATCAGTATCCCTGCTCTCAGGTTGGTAGTATCTGCTAAATTCAGAGGTGCCTAGTGCTGCTAAATACATCCAGAAAACATCAGACAACTTGATACTAGTGAGTATATATTAATGAGTTTCTAGCAATCTGCACACATTCAATGTCAACCCATACACATAGTCTTTGAATGTCTCAGCAACAGCTCACTTCCAAGTTAAAAATTCCAATTCATATATTGAGTAATGCAGCTTGCTGCCATTCATTTTCTGTTGGCAAATTAAACAAGTCCTTGTTTATTATTACTAGCAGAGTGCACGACACCTTCTTGCTATTATCAGGCTAGCATTTACATGCAATATAAAAAATCTTGTTTGCACCTATACAGACTGATACTACTGCATATTTGAGACAATTAATCTTGTCTTTGACCTAATTCATAATTGCCTGTCATTTCATTTCCAAAGGATTTTATGGGATTTAAGGCAACTTTGCATTTCTTATCTTTTTTACTTCTGGATCTCTTCAGTCAAGCATTCAAAGCTGAGTTCAATCAAAACTTCAGCCATAGAAACATAGTTCTTAAACTTGAAATGATAACCTACAAATCCTAGAAAAGTCCTCATATGTCAAAGGCTCTGTAGACATGAAAATATCTGAAACTCTCTTATAGAAGTCTAAGTTAATGACACACATCTTATTAAGATGGCAGATAACCACATTCCTGGCAGAGGTGCTACAAAACTAGCATTTGTCAGTTGAAAACCAGTAATTTTCTTCTAACTGATCAGACACTTGCATTAGTTTCTCCACATGTTCTTTCTTCAAAAAATGATGTCATGAAGGTACAACAAAACTTACAAATAGTTCATAAATTAAAATGTTTTGTCCATTTATCTTTGGAAAGTGGTCTCTGACTCTGGGAGGCCTTGGGGAATTCATTTTGGTAGGTAAAATTCAACTGCGCTTATTAAAACTATCTTCTTATTTTCTGCCATAGAATCTGTACATAGAGTGAGAAAAACAACAATGTTGAAAATCACAGGTTGTCTGATAAAAGTCCAGAACATCTTGAGCTCCTGACATTACTCAATCAACTTTAGTTGTTTTGTTTGAAGTCCAGTAGTCTATACACATTTGCATTTTTCCATATTTCATTGGTACCATCATGACACCTGTAACCTACTCTAATGATATTATTAAGAAGAAATTTCAGTGGTATATGAGCTCATTCATCACAGAAAAGGAATAGATAGGTCTGGGAACAGTCAATGGTCAGTGAGCTAGACCTTGCGAGTGGCTTTCTGAGTGTATCCAACATAATATGCATGTAGGGAGAACACAGTTGTTGTCTTTATAAAAAACAAATTGTATGACATTTGAAAATTTTGTTTTATTTTATATATTTTGCACAATTCCTTGTTATTATTGAACTTGACAAAGCCAACAGACATGAACATTTCTTTATGCAAAAAACATACAGAAAATTGCATATGCAATTACAATTTTCTATTCTGCATTTTTTAATTTAAAAAATTAGGAAAAAAAGACCCACATGTACAGAAATATTTATATTATTATATTTATTTTTTTTAATTTTATATATTTATATATAATACATATTTATAAATTGTATATTATATATATTTTATTATATTATATATCATTATATATATATTATATTTTGTGGTTACCAAGAACTGGAAATTGAGGGAATGCCCATCAACTGGGGAATGTTTGAACAAGTTGTGGTATATGAATGTACCATGCTGTAAGAAATGACAAATGGTCGAACTTCAGAAAAACCTGGAAAGACTCATATGAATTGATGCTGAGCGAAATGAGCAGAACCAGGAGAATAGTGTATTATACACAGTAACAGACACAGTGTGTGAGGACTGTTTCTGATAGACTTTTATCCCTTTACAGTAATGCAAGTACATAAAACATTCCCAAAGGACTTGAGGTAAAATGCCATCCACCTCCTTGGAAAGAACTATGGAACTGGAATACAGAATGAAAAAGACTAATTTCCCTTGTGTTATGTTCTGATTTGCTTTAGTGTATCTCATGATTTCTCTCATTTGTTTTAATTATTCTATGTAATATGACTAATATGAAAATGTGTTTGATAAGAATATGTATAGAAACTATATAAGAATGCATGCCATCTAGGGGAGAGAGGGGGAGAAGATATAAAATTTATGGAAGTGATTGTTGAAAGCTGAGAGCAAATAAATTAATTAAATTTTAAAAAATACGGTTATTCCATCAAAGCCCTACTTGATTCTGTTCCCTTCAGTATTTTATTCTGTTCTCCCCATTTTAAAAAAAATGATTCACTGATATACTTTTCTTTCCTTTTCTCCTTTTCTAGCATCACTGTCATCACTCCTCAATTTTCCTTTCAAACTCCTCCCCTCAACAAAAATCCTCTATCCAGGAACAGATATAATCACAAAAAACAAATTCACATAATGGCTATGTCAGAAATTATATGCTCTCAGAAAAGATGTGGAGTACATGATTCTTCCTCAGTCTTCTGTAGTTACAATTGCTTTAGTCATAATTTTTTAATCTCATCACTATTTTCCTTTAAAACATTATAGGAATTTAACTTTCATATAAAACAGTTCATAAAAGTTGGGTCTCACTGAATTCATCCTTTTTCTTATTATTCCTTATATAATAATAATATATTAAATTTATATATAATAATGTATTCAGTTGTTCTCAGATTTATGAGGATCGAGGTATCTTGTTTTGCTTTGGTTCTTTACTATAATGAAAAAGGATACTGAAAACAGTTGTGTACACATAGGTATTCCCTTCTTTCTTTGTTGTCTTTCAGGTATTATCCTATAGTGGTATTACTAGAATAACGGGGATATAGTATAAATTTTGATTGTTTTAAGATTGATTTTGTTATTGTTATTGTTTAGTCATTTCAATCATGTCCAACACTTCATAACCCTATTTTGGATTTTCTTGGCAAAGACACTGAATTGGTTTTTAATTTCCTTCTTATAGGTAAGGAAACTAAGGCAAAAATAATTCAATGACTTGCCTAGGGTCACACAGCTAGTAACTTTCTACAGATGAATTTGAAATTAGGTCTTCCCAACTCCAAGCCTGGTGCTCTATCCACTTAGTCACCTAGCTACCAAAACCCTCCAATTGCATATTATATGCCTATATTCCTACGGTACTCCAAAAATTTAACTTTCCTTCTTTGTCATCTTTGGCAAACTAATGGTTATGGAGTAGGATATGAATTGTCTAATTTTCATTTCTCCTATTTCTTTTTGTTATTTGTAGCATTTTTATGAGATTGTTGATAGCTTGGCTTTAATTCTTTTGGAAAGTCAATGTTCTTATCATTTGATGATTTATCAATTGTATATGACACTGGTTCTTATATATTTTTATTGCTTCACAAATGTATTGGATATCAGACATTTAAAAAAGAAATTTGCTCTAAATCTGTTACCCCCTCAGTTAGATATTTTCTTTCTAATTTTAATTATGTTGTGAGTTGTTTGGGGTTATTTTGGGGGGAGAAGAAACTTTGTGAGGGATATACTCTGAAGGTGTGACTAGTGTTTCCCTATGTTGGATAATCATGCATCATCTTTATGGAGAAATAAAGCATAGTATTGACTTGATGCACTAGATTATGTTTCAGTAATTTCTATATTAAGCAAAGCTAGGCAATGATACCTTGGATCCATCTTTATGTTCCATTTCAATCTTCTATAGAACATAGTAGCCTAATGCAATAAACTGTTGTTATTTTTATTTGTTGTTTCTCATATAACATACAAGAAGCAAATACTTTCTTTGGTTCTGGTAGTCATTCTAAAAATGATTCTAATATATCATTTTATTATCTTTTTTTGCTTTATTAATGATTTGGTTCAAATTTTTAGTGTATGTCAAGTTGGGTTTCATCATAAGCTCCTTTGTTGTTCATTGTAAGTTATTTCATTCTCTCCTATGGTTTTTAGTTGATGTAGAATAGTCTTGCAATATACGAATTTCCTTTATATATAAAAATATTTCTACCGTTTACCTGGAAAATGTGTTGGTTGTGAAATTCTTAAATTTCACTACATTGCGTCTTGAAATTTGTGGCACCATTTTATTTTACTTTTTTGGCATTGCTCTGTAAATTCTTTCTAGCAGGACTTTATTTTCTCTGTTCAGAAGTTCTGCACATTTTTCTTGCATCACTTCTTGCATTATAGTGTCTAGATTTTGTTCCATTTATTGGGGATTTGTATTATTTTTACTTGTCATCTCCTTCTGGAGACCTAAAACCCTCAAATTCTCTCTGTGTATTGTGACTTCAAAATTAGTTTATTTTACTTGTAATGAAATCATGTTTTCTTTTTAAAACTGTTATTATTGTTCCTATCTTGCTTCTCTTCTTTACTGTCCCTGACTTCCGTCTACTTCTATTCCCAGTCAGTTATCCTCTTTTTGGTTTCTTTGGTGATATCTGAATTCAGGTAAACACATACATATGTATATATGTGTGTATGTGTGTGTATGTAAGTATATGTGTACGTATGTATATGTATGTGTATGTGTGTATATATATATATATACATATATATGCATATATGTGTGTGTGTGTATTTCACAATAATTATTCCTTTTCTAAACCATTCAGAAAGATCCCATTGCCATTTTGTTGCTTCCTTGGAAAATCACTGGTCTCTGCGCTATCATTTGTTCTTTCATTTTTTTTCATTTCCAACTTATTTATTCAAAGATATTTAAACTTGTTTTAGATTATCTAGAAACAATATTCCTTTCTGTTGCTGTTATAACTCCTTCTGGTTTATTTGTTTATTGTTATTATTTATTTGTTTATTGTTCAAGTCTTCAACTGAGTTTTCTTCCTACTAAGATTTTTGATAATTTTAATCTCTTTTTTTCCCTTATTTTCCCCTATTGCTTCCTTTCTGATTCCTTCTCCTTTTTTGGTGGCCTTGGAGGCCCAGACTTGAAGTTTTCCCAACCTTCTATCACACTTAGTAATTTTCATTTCTTTGGCCTCAATCTCTTTCCCCTGTGTTTTTTTTTTTCTGGGAGAGAAAACTGACCCCATTTTCTTCTGAGGGGACAGAATTGGACCTAATTGGATTCTTGTGTGTGAGGAAGGACAGAAAATTATCTCAGTTGAATTCTAGTCTCTTTCCTTCAGGTTTAGTTGACCACTGCAGAGTCACATGTGTGTCCTGACTTAATTGCCTCTGTTTCTCAGTTCTTCAACTAAGCTCACTTGCAGCACAGGTCACCATGATATTGAGTCAGCTAGGACAAGTTTCTTTATCTTTTCCCTAGCAGTGGGAGAATAGAGAAGTAGGATTAATTTCTTTCTCAAGCTCATGCTGAGACTTATGCTTCCCTCCTTGTGTTATGGTTGGTCAGATAGAAGCTGTAGCAGGACATATTACAAGGTAGAGATTAATCTCTATCTTTTCTTCATTGAGTTGTTACCTCATGTGGAGTCTTGATGTTCTAGACTGTGGAGAAAACTAAAATAGTTTTATCACTGCATAAAATTCCTCTTGCATAAATATATTTGACAAGTGATAAGAATGTTTCTTTTTTGTAAGGCAATTGGAATTAAATGACTCGCTTAGGATCACATAGCTAATAAGTGTCTAGCATCTGAGGTCAGTTTGAACTCAAGTCCTCCTGATTCCAGGATGAATGCTCTATCCATTTTGCCACCTAGTTGTCCCAAGAAGTGGTAAGAATTAAAGAAAAAGTCTAGTCCTGCATCTTCTTGAATGTCCTAATTAAGTTTTAAGAGTAGTTTCATTATTTTTTAGGGAGTGAGGCAAAGAAACTAGCCTAGTCTAAGTCTTCAGAAGATATTACTCTTACTTTAAATGCACTTCTGTCAACATATTATAGAATCTTCCATATCATCATTTTCAGTTTAACTCTTTTAAATTCAATCTAAATGTGTTTTTTCTTAACTTATTTTTGTGTATTCTTGGAACCATTTAACATATATCTAAACTTCAGTATATATTGTTGAGTTGTTGAATATGGGAAAATTCCTCTCTCTCCCTTGTCATCTAAACCTTAAAAAGAACAGTAAAAAGGAAAAGTTATATACTTGAGTTAAAGACATCTTCAAGTGGAACACTTATTTAAAACACATTTTTATGGTCATATTTTGTTTCTATATCTCTTAGATTTTTCCTTTCATATCTCTCCCTTCTAGAAAGAGATTTTTTTTAAGAGAAGGAAAAAATTATCTGAACTAGTCAATGCATTCTCTTCAAACCCACCTTATATGTAGTGTTTCAACATTCCCAAGGACTGCCACTGTCAACATCTAAAGATCAGCGGGATGGGATATATATATTTGTGTGTGTGTGTGTGTGTGTGATATACACACACATATACACACACATATATATCTATACATGTGCATGTATGTATAGGTATATCTCTCTGTGTATTTCTATTTTAAGGCTAAGTTTGTCCTTCATAATTTAACAACTTTCATTTTTTTGTTAAATATTTGTGGTTCATGTTTTATTTATTGCTGTTGTCATTGTATATGTTGTTTGCCTGACCATGTATTTCACGCTGCATCAATTCATGAAAGTTCTTTTCCTATATATTGTATATTCTGATATATTACATTATATTCATCATGCACACTTTGTTTACCTATTCCCCAACAAATTCTATCTATTTATTTTCACTTTTTGGCTACCATGAAATCTGTGGTTTTATTTTTTTTATGCATATGGAATTTTTCTTTTTTATCAATAACCTCCTTGGAACACTGTTTAACAGTGTAATCTCAAAGAATGTGTATATTTCATTTATTATATTTTGATAATTTCATACTGTTTTCAATAATGGTTGCACTAATTGCCATCCAGGAGAAACATTCAAGGAAGGCTCATGGTTGTGATGTAGAAAGTCACACACCTTACCCAAACTCTACTAGTGGTTAAAGTGTTCCTGAGCATAGCTCTCATGAATTATTGGTACACATGTCCTGTAACTCTGACCTTATATTTACCCTTGTGTCTCATCATTCTTTCTTTAGGTCATATACAATACAACAACACATACTTCTATGCACAAACATTCATTGGTTATCCTTCTTCCTAGCCTGCTCTCCACATCTCAGAAGGTAAAATAAACAAAAAAAAGCCTCACCAGTTGTTTTATTTCCTCCATACTTTTATAATTACCTTAAGGTGTGTTTCACCATGCTAGGTACTGGAGGGGTAAGGGGATGTTGTTATAGAAGTACCATCTTGGTAAACTTACAAACATGTCTCTTTTCTTTGTTTTACTTGGTGATATATTTTGAATTTTTTTATCTCCCACTTAGTGTAAAGAGCAAGGGTAATGGATATTTATATATCTTTTTAAAAAAAATCCATATTCACAGTCAAATAGATTATAATGTAAATACATGAACATATTTTCATAGTATTAATTATAGTCACAAATACATGGCCTAAATTAAAGAGAAGTCACATTGATCCTTATTGTCTTACATTATATTCATATTTATTCTGAGTTTAATAGTAATATCATAAATATGCAAAATAGAAACACATCAGCCTAAACAAAACCAATAATCTGCCAGCTTACACTCAATTGAAAACCACTAATGGAATACAATGCAGTTTCCTTTCTGTGAATAGTCAAATGTCATGCATAATGGAAAAGTGTAACTACTAATATCAAGCTCAGACCAGATCATTTCAACTTGTTATTATGGACTAGAGGAACTGATCTTTGAAGTGGCCTAAGATAAGATCCTTCTGGCCTTTGCTGTGTCCTCATTATTCAGGTTTTCTTTGCTCCTTAGTTAATATCTAGAAGAGGCTTTAAAATGGTAAATATAAAATGGGGGTGAAGCTCCTGCTTCATCAGAAGAAGGGGAATGATTGACCAATGAGGACTTCAAAAAATCTGAGGTAAAAGATAAATACATGTAAAATGCTCTCCAAAGCACTGGATGAACAGCCCATTGTTCTCTATTTTAGAATGCGAGGGCCCTGTTGCTAACTGCGCACACTCAGAAGATTTTATTTTGAAGTTATCTTTTGCAAGTGGCTCTGGTTTGTGGCAAAACAAAACAAAACAACTAAAAATCAATGAAAAGGCACTTATTAAACATACAATACATGTCAGACTCTAGGCAAGCTTCCCAAATGCAAAGACAACAGTAAAAAAGTCCTTGCCTTCAAGGAGTTTATATTCTTTTGGGCAAAAGTAAATGTATCAAAAGAAATCCCAAATAAATATATATAGTAGTTTGAGGGGAGAGCTCATACACTTGTAGTCCATTTTCTTTGTGAGACCAAAAGTCAAGTTACAAGAAACCTTTCTGCTCATTCAAAAATATGTGAGAGAGGTAACAAATATGTCTTTCTTGGGCTAGTTAAAGCAGGAGCATGAGAGAAAGAACAGGGGAGAAGGCTGCATTCCTGTTTCATTCCTTTAGATATTATGAGAAGCAGATCTAGACAATTGGGATAACTAAGTTTATTCCAAAAGCAATTCACAATTAATTGGGGAGAAATTTGGGTCCTTTTTCTTATCTTTAGGACTTTTGATTCATGTCAAAAAATGCTAGGAAGACCCTAACTGATCACCAGAGAAGAGAGAGAGGAGAGAGAATACCAAACTGAAAATACCACTTGATCAAATCAAATACATGTAATAAATAAATAAATGCTAGTTATCACTATTATTTCAAAACTTCTTTGATGTGGGAGGGAAAGATGATTATTTAAAGGTTTTTCTCATGAATGTCAAAATCATGCAATATATACAAATATAGAAGATTCTTTCCTGAATGATTTCCTTCCTTTCCTTCTCTTTTTCCTTCTTTTTTCTTTCTCTCTCTCTCTCTCTCTCTGCTTATCACTCTGCATGGATTCAATCATCTCTTATGCTGATGACTCTAAGACAACCTTTCAGATCCATATAACCAAATGTATATTACACATCTAGAAGCAGATATCTCTATAGCTTGCAGAAGGTTTAGATTCAAATTGTAGGGACATTGGGAAAATCACAAGCAAAGTGAGATAGTAAAAATAATTTTTATCAAATGGGGATGCACTCATATTTCCAGCAGCACGGGAGAAGGCCCTGTAGAGACACTGCAAAGTAAAACTCTTGCGATAATTGTGATTTTTGAAATATGTTATTGGTTGTTGTAATTATAAATGACAGTACTCCCATATGGAGCCCCCACTGTGCTAAGAGCGTTGCAGATGTTCCCCTTTTGATCCTCATAATAACTGTAGAAGGTAGGTGTTATAATTAGCCCCATTTTACAGGTGAGTAAATTGATCCAGACAGTGTTTAAGTATTGCGCCTAGAGTCAGACAGTTAGCAAATGTCTGAGGTCAGATTTAAACTTGCATTCCTGAATCCAAGCCTAGCACTCTAATTACTGTATCACCTAGTTGTCTTATATAAATTAGTCCCTTTTATGAAGATCACTGCTGAATAGGCAGCCACAAGTTTTACACAGGTCTTCAAGCAGTTATTATAGATTTGGGGGTTCTACTAGCTGGAGAGGTCAAGCTATGGTTACTGCCAGAATGAATGGAACTTTCTAGTTCTCCTGACTGTGTTCAGACAGTGTTTATCACTTTAGCTGGAAAGAACTGCTTTTATTTTCCCTCTCTTTCTACATAAAATCTTTCAAAAATTCCAGATCTGTCAAATTCATGGCCAACTAGTCACTGTAAAAGGACCAGCATTGCCCAAATCAAATTAAAATGCAATTGGGAAATGTTTAATAAAATCAATTATGATACAATGTAGATGATGTTAATTTGCGGCATTAGCAATCATTAGAAAGAGGAGGGAAGGGCATCTAATTCTATTTGTGTTTGATACCACTGTCCTAGATTACCATATAGGTATCTCAAATAAAACATGTCCTAAACAGAACTCATTGTTTGTTTGGGTTTTTTTGTCTCAGAAATCCACATTTCCTTCTAATTTCTAATTTCCCTATTTTTATTGAAGACACCTTCACACTTCTATCATTCAGTTTTGCAGTCTTGGTGTCATTTTCTTTTACATATCCTTACTTCAAATATCTAAACACTTGTTGAATGCTAACATTTTTACCTCTACAATCATTTAACCCCTTGTCCAAAGTTATACAACCATCACCTGTGTTCAAATACTTAACACATCTCATTTTAGCTATTATAATAGCCTAGTTTTCCTACCTTTAGCTGATGTTATTTTTGTAAAATCTTCATATAGCCCACACCAAAGTAGATCTGATCATGTTTTCATCAGTCTCAATTTTAGCAAATGCTGTGTTTTTTACACTCTTACCTTTAGGATCAAATAAGAACTCATTTTTTTCGTTCAAAAAATTTCATTTCCAAGTGGAATACATACAATCTTTCCAGCCTCCATGTACATTACTCTATTGCATACAGAACTGAATAATATGTTCCAGCAACATGTATTATCTATGCATACCAACATATTTTCTCTTCTTTCTCTGTGTCAACTCAGTTAATAATGCTCATGCCAGCAGTTAATAAATATAGCAATCTACTATTAGATAAAATCCAATGGCTCCAGTTTGTGGGATAAGAACTCACTGTTTGACAAAAATTGCTTAGAAAACTGGATAACAGTGTGGCAGAAACTGGGCATAGACCAATGCTTGACATGACAAGAATAAAGTCCAAATGGATATGTGATCAAGGCACAAAGATTGATTTTATAAAGAAATTAAAGGAGGAAGGATTGTGTATTTGTAGACTTCCAGGATTTATAGAAATTTATGCGCCCCCAAAAGATAGAGAATGCTATGGAGTCCAAACTGGATAATTTTGATTAAATTAAATTGAAAAGTTTTTGCACAAACAAACCTAATGCAACCAAGATTAAGAGGGAAGCAAAAAAATTGGAAAAGAATTTTTGCAACTAGTGTCTGGGATAAAGGCCTCATTTTTAAAATATATAGAGAACTGATTCAAATGTACAAGAATACAAGTCGTTCCCCCATTGAAAAATGGTCAAAAGATGTGAACAGGGAATTTTTTTTTGCTTTAATGTAAATTTATTTATTTAACTTTTTACATTCATTTTCACAAAATTTGGGGTTCCAAATTTTCTCCCCATTTG
>CM053770.1:189994134-190022269 GCA_028658325.1 Potorous gilbertii | reverse complement strand
GGAATGGAAACAGATCAACTTTGGTAAGTTCCTTATGACTTCTCTTTGCTGTTTACTTTTTCATGCTTCTCATTCTTATGTTTCAAAGTCAAATTTTCTTTTCAGCTCTGGTCTTTTCATCAAGAATGATTGAAAGTCCTCTATTTCATTGGAAAACCATATTTTCCCCTGAAGTATTATACTCAGTTTTGCTGGCTAGTTGATTCTTGATTTTAGTCCTAGTTCCTTTGCTTTCTGGAATATCCTATTCCAAGCCCTTCGATCCCTTAATGTAGAAGCTGCTAGATCTTGTGTTATCTTGATTGTATTTCCACAATATTGGAATTGTTTCTTTCTAGCTGCTTGCAATATTTTCTCTTTGACCTGGGAACTCTGGAATTTGGCCACAATGTTCCTAGGAGTATCTCTTTTGGATATCTTTCAGGCAGTGATTGGTGGATTCCTTGAATACTTATTTTGCCCTCTAGGTGTAGAATATCAGGGCAATGAACAGGGAATTTTCAGAGAAAGAAATTAAAGCTATGTCTAACCATATGGAAAAATGCTCTAAATCACCACTGACCAGAGAGATGCAAATCAAAACAACTCTGAGGTATCACATCACACTTATCAGATTGGGTAACATGACAAAACAGGAAGATGATAAATGCTGGGGCTATGGGAGAGTTGGAAAACTAATTCATTCTTGGATGAGCTGTGAGCTGGTCCAACTACTCTGGAGAGCAATTTGAAATTATGCCCAAAGGGATATAAAAATGTGCATACTCTTTGACTCAGCAATATCACTTCTGGGAAATGAGGAATAGGAAGACTTCAGAGACTTATATGAACTGATGCTGATTGAAAGGAACAGAACCAGGAGAACTTTGTAGACAGCAACAATCACAGTGTGGGAGGAATTTTTCTGGTAGATTTAGTACTTTACTGAAATGCACGGGCTTAAAAATTTTCCAGTGGACTCTTGAGGCAAAATGCCTTTTACAACCAGAGAAACAACTATAGAACTGGATCACAGATAGAAATAGACCATTTTCTTTTGTATTATGTTTTGTTTTAAGGTTTCTCCCATTAATTTGAATTCTTTTATGCAACATGTATTTAATAGGAACGTACGTGTAGAACCTGTATAAGATTGTGTGCTGTCTCAGGGAGGGAGTGGGCAGGGTGGAGGGAATGAGGGGAAGGGAATGAAAAAATCTAAGATATATGGAAGTGATTGGCAAACACTGAAAACAAATAAAATAATTCAATTAAAAAATAATGCTCATGCCATGAATGAACTGGACCTTTTCCACTCCACATACACTCCACATGTCATTTGAAATAGAGGGAAATTATTCTAATCTGCTAGTGGTTTTAAGGTTCATTTGGTTCTTGTTGCCCAGTAAATAGAAAGAGGCTGTTGCTACCCACATGGTAGGGGCCACAAAGAATCTTTTTCCCAAAGCAAGTGCCTCCACTGAAATGATCTGGGAACATGTAAGCTCGATTATGCCTATATGTGTTCATACTCTCTCCCTGATTAGAATTCAAGTACCTGGAAATTGGGGACTATTTTTGTCTTTTCCTTATTTTCAGCTATACCTACTCAATGGAGAATAAGGAAATTCTTTGTTCATCCCAAAGATCTGAACCCCATATATTCCTGGATGTTGTTAGAGGAGTTTCAGTGAATATTCCAGGGAATAAGCACTGAAGGACCATTTTCACACATAGTTTATGGGACATTATTTATACATATTTAATTAAATGAGTTAATAATTATTTGGATTCTTATTATAATAGATTGGATAATTATAATAGATTATAATAGATGAATAATGGCTCAAGAGAAATCACATGTGATTTATTTCATCTCTGTGGTACTGCAGCTAAAAATAAAATTTTTTGATTCAATATCATTTAGAAATGCATTTCTTTAATTTCTCAATGGTAACGAACAATATAAATTGAGCAAGACATCTGTATCTTCTTGGAATTGAATTTTACTGAACTTAGTTACAGAATATAGGCTGCCTTCAAAGAAGTCTCATATATTTTTAAAAAGCTGAGTGTGTGTTTTTATTTAGCTATATTACCAACAACTATAAATAGAAATATTACCTATATTACACAGTGACATTTGCATTCCCTTTCAATACTGCATTTGTAGAAGGATTTTTCTCATATAAAATGTAAGAACAGGGAATGATTTCATTCCGTGTTAAAGGTATATATTCATTGCATAAAATTTAAAGGAATGGGAAGGGAATTTTAATATGAAAATAAAATGCACAGAAGAATTTGAAGTACCAACCATTCTTGTCTGATATTTGTTGCCTTCTTATCTGGAATATATGCTCAGCAGTGATCTTCTTAATTGAAAATATATGCATTATTTAGTGACTTTTGGAGTATAGTTTCAAAATGCCTGTCAGTGGAAAAAATATATTATATCATTGCTGCACTAAAAGATCATTAGTGTGCTTGCACCTCCACAATTCCTCTACATTACTATTTTCTTCTTTTATATCATTCTGTTGAGAAAAGTAGTGAGGTAGAGCTTCATAGGTTTTTTTTTCTTCAATTTACAATTCTCTTAGTAATAATATTTTCAAAAAATTTAAGTGGTTGCTCATAGCATTCATTTTCTTTTCTTTTAACTATATTTTTGATCATTCATTTAATATGAAATGGCTCTTATTCTTATATATGTTTTATGGATTCTATATACATCATGGGTACCAGATCTTTATCAGATAAATTTGCTCCAAAGCACAGAGTTTACTATTTATTCTCTAATTCTTACTGTATTGATATTGCTTTTACAAGAAATTTTTAATTTTATATAACTGTATCTGTATATATTTTATATGTACTAATGAGCTCTATCACTTATTTTGTTAAGAATTCTTCCTCTACCCAGGGTGGTAGGAAGGTATTATACTCCTCCTTAATTTAAAGAAAAATAATTTAACTTTCTATGTTTTTATAGCTTATTATGGTATATGGTGTGAAGGTTGATCTAAACTTTATTTTTCTTGGAATGCTTTCCACTATTTCCAAAATGTTTGAGGAAGAATTTACCTCAAATTTGATCTCCTCGAATTTATCATGTGCATGCTTATATTATTGCCTCCAGACTTTGTTTATTTAATCTGTTTTCATAGATTCACTTAGTTCTATATTGTGAACAGTGTCAATAATTTTGGTGATAACATAGTCTGAGATCTGGAACCATCAGATTCCTTTCATTCTGATTTTCTTTTAATTGAGATTATTGGTCTTTGTTACTTGAGATGACTTTTATTATGAATTTATGGTATTTTAACTCTAAAGTAAACAATTGGTAGTTGACTAATAAGAAATCAAATCTAAAGATTTATTTATTATCATTATTTATAATTTAGCATGATCTAATATGAAGTAAATATTGTCTCAATAATCATTTGTTTTATTTTTAGTTTTTCTTTATTAAAGGATGTTTTGTAGGTTGTATGCATAAAGTTCCTTTTTGTGTCTTCTTAGGTAGATTCTGAAATTTTATCCACTCTATAATTATTTTGAATGTAGTTTCCCTTTTTGCCTCTTTCTTCTGCTTTTTCTTTATAATATTAAGAATTGTTGATTTCTCTGTATCTTGTTTTAATGTTTTACTCTAATGCAGTTTTTGTTTCAATTATTTTTTAAATTCCAGATTTATCTAAGTAATTTGTATCTTAGACTGTGAATTTTTTTTCTCTTTTGTCAATGTTTATTTCCTCAATTCTTTAGTTTGTTTGATTTTAATAACCAGTATCTCTAAAACTATACCACACAATAGATTGACATTGTTTTTTATCCTTGTTCTTATTATGAAAGCTCAAATACTTTTTCCAATCTAGATGATGCTAGCTATTGGCTTTGGGGGAATGTGGTTTATCATATTAAGAAGATTACTACTCAGACTTTAGTGTTTTTTAACATAAATAGGTGAATATTTTGTTAAAAATACCTTCTACATATATTAAAATGAGTGTGAATTTTATTTTCTTTTATTAATGTGTTTTTTAAATTTTCCTTATTTACCTGGAAAACAATTTCTATAATAACAAAGATCATTTCTTTTTATCTGAATTTCCTTTCAAATTCATCTGGACCTGTTCCCTTTCTCTTTTACTACTTCATTCACTGCTTCTTTGTTTTTTCTCAAATCCAGTTAAGTCAAATATTAATTTCTTACTCTGTTAATAAACACATTTTCCTATTTTTTATGAATATTATTTTTATTTATGATCACTTTTTGAAACATAACTAGCTAAAACAGCTTTAAATTTTTTTTGTCTTTTTTTCTTCATTTGATATGAATTCTCTTCTTTCATTTTGACTTTTGGTGATTTAGTTTTCAAGTTTCTCCTTCATTAAAAAATAACAAATGAGTTGACAGTTTATTTTCTTCACTGTTTTAAAAATGATATAGTTCTTTTTTCATTTATTCATGCTTTTTTTTCAATTTTATGCCTTTTTTAATTTACTTACTTTTTATTTTTGTGTTTATTGGAGAAGAGGGTGACATTTCTCTTATAGGGGTTATTTTCATGTCATATTGATTTGCTCTCTGACCCTCTTTCTCATTTCCATGCTTGTACTCTATCCTAAACTTCTGGGTCAACTGACACAGACAGATGATCCTTTTACTTTGTCCTGCCACCAATCTGTCCTTCATACCACTTTCGACAGATCACACCGTGATTCCCTCTTGTAAAGTTATCAATTCAAATGTAAGTTCTTTGAGGATAGAGACTGTATTGTTTAAACTTGTATCCTAAGTGTTTTGTATAATGCCTGACATATAGAAAACATATAATAAATGGTGCTCTCTTTCTGTTACTTTTTCCTCTGTCTCTATTTCTCTGTGTATAATGAAAGAACTTAGAGATAAAACAAAATTCCCCTTAAAAATATTCTATCTATATACAAATTTTTGCTGTGTTATATATTTGTCATTTTTGCATTCATTGTCTCAACAATTTATTTTTGACCAGTCAGTTATAAAGCATTAACTTTTTTCAGTTGCTTTTCAGTCAATATCTTTCTTTTGAATGCACCTTATTGGTTTTTTTTTCATACACGACCATCTTAACTCATTCATAATCATCTAAGCAAAAGCAACATGACAGAGTAGCATAGAAAGTACCTTGGTCATGCAATCTGAAAATCTGAGCTGAGGTTCTTTCCGCACCAGTTAGCAGAATTATTTCCAGTACATGTTTGAGATTGGATTATGTGACAGATTTTCAAGCACCAATTTACTTAATTTTGGAGTTGGTCACCACCAGTTAGGCTATACTTTTATCAAGCTTATTCCATTTTCTTATTTTTCCACTAATTAATTAATTTTTAGTTTTCAACAGTCACTTCCACAAGATTTCAAGTTTCAAATTTTCTCCCCATCCAATGACAAAGTGTATTCTGATTACCCCTTCCCCTAATCTGACCTCCCTTCTATCACCTCCCTTCTATCACCTCCCTTTCTCATATTCCCTTTTCCTCTATTTTCTTTTAGGGCAAGATAAATTTCTGTACCGCAATTCCCGTGTTTTCCCAGTAGCGCATAAAAATAAATTTTAATTTTGGTTTCTAAAATTTTGAATTCCAACTTCTCTCCCTTCCTCTTTCTCCACCCAGCCCCATTGAGAAGATACGTAATTTCAGATAGGGTATACATGCATAAACATGAAAAACACCCCTATAACAGTCATATTGTAAAAGACTAACTATATTTCCCTCCATTATACCCTGCCCTCCCCAATTATTCTATTGTTTCTTTTGACCCTGTCTTTCCTCAAAAATGTTTACTTCTAATTACCCCCTCCCCCCATTTGCCCTTTCTTCTATCATCACCACATTATCCTCTTCCCCCTACTTTCCAGTAGGTTAAAATAGATTTTCATACCCAATTGAGCATACATGTCATTCCATACTGAAGCCAAATCCAATGAGAATAAGGTTCACTCTTTCCCTCTCACCTACTCTGCCTTCCCCTTCATTGTAAAAGCTTTTCTTTGCCTCTTTTATGAGATAATTTATCGTACTCTATATTTTAGATATCATCCCTTTGTATTCAACTCATCTTGGGCCCTCTGCATATGTATGTGTGTGTGTGTGTGTGTGTGTGTGTGTGTGTGTATACACATACACATATATTCCTTCCAACTACCCTAATACTGAGAAACCACTCAAGGGTTATGAATATCATCATTCCATGTAGGAATGCAAACAAATCAATTTTAGTAAGCCCCTTGTGTAATCTCTTTCCTCTTTACCTTTTCATGCTTCTTTTCAGTCTTGTATTTGAAAGTCAAATTTTCTATTCATCTATTGACTTTTTATCAAGAATGCTTGAAACAGAATGACTATTTTTTTCCTTGAAGTATTATATTCAGTTTTGTTGCATAGGAGATTCTTGGTTTTAATCCTAGTTCAGTTGACTTCTGGAATATCATATTTCAAGTCCTTAGCATCTTAATGTACAAGATGCTAAGTCTACTGTTATTCTGATTGTGTTTCTGCAGTACTTGCATTGTTTTCTGGCTGTGTGGAATATTTTATCCTTGACCTGGGAACTCTGGAATTTGGCTACAATATTCCTAGGAGCTTCCCTTTTGGTATTTTTTTCAGGGTCAATTCATGGATTCTTTCCATTTCCATTTTATTTTCTGATTCAGGAATATCAGAGCAGTTTTCCTTGATATTTTCTTGAAATATGTTATATGGGCTCTTTTTTATCATGGCTTTCAGGGAGTCCAATATTTTTAAATTATGCCTTCTGGATCTATTTTTGAAGTGTATGGTTTATCCAATGAGATATTTCACATTTTCTTCTATTTTCTTTCTTTTGTTTTTATTTTATAATTTTTTGATTTTTCATAAAATCTTTAGTTTTATCTGCTCCATTCTAATCTTTAAAGAATTATTTTCTTCAATGAGCTTTTGGACCTCCTTTACCATTTGCCTAATTCTGCTTTTTAAGGCATTTGTCTCCCCTTTGGCTTTTTGTATCTCTTTTGACATTTGGATTAGTCTATTTTTAAGGTGCTATTTTCTTCAGATATTTTGGTTTCCCTTTTACAAGCAATTTACTTACTTTTCATGATTTTCTTTCATCACTCTCATTTTTCCTCCCAATTTTTCCTCTACTTCCCTTACTTGATTTTCAAAATCCTTTTTGAGCTCTTTCATGGCCTGAGAATAATTCACTTTTTTTCTTGGAGGCTTTGAATGTAGACGCTTTAACTTCGTTTTCTTCTTCTGGTTGAAAGTTTTGATCTTCCTTGTCAACAAAATAACTTTCTACAGAATGATTTTTTTCCAGTTTTTGCTAATTTCCCCAGTCAAATCACTGACTTTTGAGTTCTTTATCAAAATATCCCTCTGCTTCCAGAGGAGGTGATGGGGTGCACTTTCAGCCATTTGATCCCCCCACAATCTGTGTTCCTACAACTCCAGAAACAGCCCATACTATTGCTGCTGAGGCTGTCATGGGCTCCTCTCTCCCCTTTGCTGCCCTGGGCTTAGGTCCAGACAACCCTACTCTCTCACACTTCTGAAAGGTTTTTTTTTTTCCACTGACCTTCCCGGTTTTCCTTGGTATTTTGGTGTCCAGAAGTCTAGAAATCATCACAAGTTTCAGTGATTCAGTTCCCCAGACCAACTCAGACATTGTCTGTGCTGGTGTAGCCCACTCTCAATTGTACTCCATTCCCAGCCCAGCAAGATGGATGTTTCCTTTTTACCTTCTGGGTTCTTTTGGGCTGGAGATTAGCTTCATTCCATCTTTCTGTTGGTTCTGTACCTCCAGAATTTGTTTAGAATCATTTTTACAAGTGTTTAGGCACTTAGGGAGAGAGCTCAAGCAAGTTCCTACTTTTACTTTGTCATCTTGGCTCTGCCATTTTATTGACTTAAAAAATATTTTGTTATAGTAAAGAATGACACATGAAAAGAGTTAAATAAGTGTTTGTTGGTTGTTTTTCTAAAAATATTGTATCACTGAATATATGAGAGTACACCATCTCCAAAAAAATTCAAAACTATGGATCTCTTAAAATCCATCTTGGTTTAATTATGTATAAAACAGACCTACTTATGTCCAAGAAGTTACAGAAAAGATATAACCTGGGAAATGTATAATCAAAAAGGAAATAGACTAGCAGTATAACATATAGCAAGAGGAGGATTCCTGACTGATATATAGGTCAAATTCTAGTCCAATACTGCTAATCATAATTATGTTAATAAGAGTTAACATTCTTCCAAGCCTGTTAATGGGCCTGCCCAGTAAGGGAAGCTTGATTCGGGGAGATTTGTTTTGTAGGAAGGCCCACACCTTTTGTTAATTTATAATGAAGTCCTGATTCTCAAAGATTGTGATGCCCTCTGGCTCTGAAAAGTTATATATACTCTGAGATGAGGTTTTATTTGGGGGAATTATTCATTTGAAGTGTTCCTTTGGACAGATTAGACTCTGCTTAGCTGCTAAGGAGCCCCCTGATGTTAAAACCCAAATGTTGGTGCTTCTCTCTCTGGTAACTATGTATGTTTGTAGTGATCAGACAGCTGAATCTGCCTATTGATCTGTTTTATATTTATTGCTTATGGTCAGACAGTGAGAAGCCCTGTCTGTTGGTCTTTATTTCCATGCTTGAATTTTCTCTGTTGATATATATGTGATTGAAGAAGGTTGTTTACCCCTCAAAAGTTACTTTACTTTTAGAAAAACAAATATAAGAAAATGTGCAGTAGGTCCTTCCATGTATATGGGAGTTACTTGCGAATCAGTATTCTTGATTGTAAAGGAAAGTTTCTGGTGTGTTAGATAGGGTGCATTCTACAGAAATTTATGAGAGAGTCTGGACAAGAATCAAATGTGAAGAAATGGATGAGCATTGTCATCACATAGCCATGAAAATAGTGTAGTGTATTAGATGTATATAATATTGCTCCGTTAAAGAAAGAGACTGACTTCCTTTCCACTTTTTCTTTAATTCATTTGGGCAACATAATACTTTTCCTTGCTCTGTTTTATTATATATGTTCAGTTAGATGTCATTAAGGAAGATCTAGTTATTTCTCTTCAAAATTAAATAGTATGAGTTACTTAATTTTCCTTAGTGGAAAGCAAAAGTCCTTTCATGCAATCTCATAGGTCAAAGGGGAAAATAAATTCCTTCACATTAATTCCTTCATAGATTCTTTACTGCAAGACTGCCAAGGCTGATTGGTAGTAAAGAAAACAATCCTTATCTTTAAGAAATTTTAGCTCATTCCACCTTACTTTTGTACACATATATTGAGGGAACTTTCTCCCAGATAAATTCAACATAACAAAATATGATTGTTGGATGTAGATTTTAGTCTCTTCATATCTCATACTCACCTCAACAACAAAGAACAGGCATTTATTAACTGTGTACTATGTGCCAGGGACTCAGCTAAGTCCTAGGGATACAAAGAAATATAAACAATACCCTTGGGTCTCAAAGTGTCTACTGAGGGAAAAATGTCAATAAGTATGTACAAATGAGATGTGTGCAGGTTAAATTGGAGATTATCTCAGAGAGACACCCCTAACATTAATGGAAAAATGGAGAAAAGCTCTTACAGAATGAGGAATCGTATCTAAAACTTGAAGGAAACAGAACATAGAGACAAACAGGGAGAGAATTTAGATTGTAGGGGACAGTCAATGAAAATGCAAGGATCTGCATCTTGAAGAACATGTAGGTGACCAGTGTCATCAGATTGTAGGGTAGGTGAGGGGTAAGAGAGGTAGTAATTTAGGAGGAGGCAGATTATTTTTTAAAAACTGTAAAAGACAAGTAGAGGATTTATATTTGATCTTAGAAGTCATAAAGAGCCACTGGACCCTCAAAGGAAAATGAAATTTCTTGTGGATCATATATTGATTGTTCATTTTGTACTATATATCTATAGTGATAAATGTATTCAGTCATTAGAGAGGATAAGAGGCTGCATAGAAATAGAATTGAACTTTGAATCTATAGATTTGTATTTTAATCTGTGATTATCTGGTTATCTGTAGTATCTTTCATATCTGTGGAATGAGAAGGGAATGGTGGAGGAAGCAGTGTCTTCAAAGAGAGGGTAGGTCATCATTTATTGGTGTACTGTTCAATTACATGTTAGACTGGTTGACTTTTGATGTCTTTTCCAAGGCTTTTATTGTGGACAGTATTTAAACTTAGGCCACATGACCTCAATATTCCTGTTTTCTAATCTGTAAAATATGATTGTGCAATTATATAGTCTGTTAGGGCTCTTGTAGGCTGAACAGTCTCTGAAATTTAATTTGTTTAATTTCCTTTTTTTTTTAAAGGATGAACTCTCTCCCTTATCTCTCTCTCTCTCTCTCTCTCTCTCTCTCTCTCTCTCTCTCTCTCTCTCTCTCTCTCTCTCTTTCTCTTTCTCATGAGTTAATCATCTAAAAACAGAAAAGTTGGATAACCCTCATCTGCATAATGTCCTGCCTGGATCTAACCATCATCATCTGGTTGTAGTGCAAGAAATACCTTCCAGGAGCCCCCAAACTACAAATCCTGTTTGTAATTTACTAGACTTCAAACCAAAGCAAACTTTTTGACAGAAATGTTTAAGTATGGCTGAACATTGCCCCACTTTCTCCATGGGTTTAACTATGGCTCAACTCCTCTCACACTTAGTAAGTACTTAATCAATACTCCTTGATGGGAATGAAGATAATAATGAAGATGATCTTCATCTCTGATAGGAGAAGGAGTCAGTTTCTGCTCAGAAAAGCAATATGGATGAGGAAAATAAATATGTATATACAGGATTTATAAACCTCAAATCGGATTCATTCTGTTTTGTTTTACCTTGGCCTAAGGCAAAGTCACAGCTTTTATCAATGTTCTGAATGGAGAGCACTAATCCCTTGCTTGGGTCAATACCTATAGATGTATATTTGGATACATCCACACACATGCTCATATATATTTATATATTCCTCAAGGACAGAATTTATTTTATTGATGAACAATTTAAGAGACCAGCTAGATGCCACTGGGCATCAATTACAATTTCTACAAGGATCCAGCTCAGATTTACAACTACAATTAATGGCATGTCAACATTGTTGGAAAAAACATATTGATGTTCAATAATACAGCAGTCAGATTCTCAGAAAGCCAGATAACTTGAGCATCTTTCAAAAAATGTCATTTATTTGAGCTGATGTGCAAAATGTTATTATATTTCAAATAGGAAAGGTGGAAGCTGTAGAGTAAATACACTTATCTCTATGACTGTTGTTTATGTGATGCTGGGGCATCTGGATGAAGAAGAAAGCATTCAGTGAATCATCTTTTTGCTTTGATCACCTTATGTCAAATGTTGGAAAATTGCAGTTTCATTATGCTGATGCAAAACGTTCAGGAGTTTTGCTGAATATTTCATATTACTCAAATGTTTTGCTATAATCGTAGATTTATTGACAAAAATAGTTTAAAATTAATAAAGTCCAAATATATTGCTTATTAGGGGATTGACTAACATGAGTAAGGAAATTTTTCCCTATCACTATCACTCTCATTTGATATAATCACTGAAAGCAAAGAGTAGATAATATAAATAATGAGGTGTTAATATTTTAGAAAGAAATTGTTGCTGTTCATTAACGTATGAATTGTGGTGATCCCATGGGGGACTGTTTTGGCAAAGACAAAAGTGATTTGGTATATCCTTCTTCAGCTTATTCAACAGATAAGGAAACTAAGGCAAACATGGATAGGTGACATAGAGTCATATACCTTGTAGGTTTATGACTCTGGATTTGAAGTCAGGTCTTCCTGACTCTAGGCCTGGTGTGCTACTCATTGTACCACCTAGACTACTAACAAGAGGTGCTTAATACCCAGAAATTCCTTTACAAAATGTGATCACCATTCTGTGTGATAATTAAAAATTACTTTTAGTAATTTGTTGAACTAAAAGTGATGGAGGAGGAGCAGTTTAAATGTGCAGTTCTTGAGAAAATACTAGAGTTTGAGGAAATATAGGCCTGCCTGGGATAGTTTGAATAGACATTATAGGGATGTGTGTGTGTGTGTGTGTGTGTGTGTGTGTGTGTGTGTGTGTGTGTGTGGCAGGGGATGAACAGATCTCTTTCCTCACATTGGAAATTATGTCTAGCAACATAACTGTTTGCCAAGAAAGAGTGCCCTCACACCATCCAGCAAGGTGAGCTATATGAAATATGATAGAGATGTTTGTTTCTCTGTTGTTACCATTGCCTGTTCTCTTCTCTTCTGCTAAAAGGTCTACTCTCCTAGAAGCATATAGAGTGTATCAGGAAACTGAGGCAAAAATGTTTAAAGGACTTTCCCCACTAGATGTCCTCTTGAATTCATATAAGATTCTATATTTTTTCTGCTGGAGGTCTCACTTTTTAAAGCTGGGTCTTTTCTCAAGTGATTAACTCTATCTTTGTCAATCAAGAGTATGTTTATCTTTTTTTTGTTGGATGATGTGTTTCAAACTGGTCAACTAGCTTTTTCAAAGCAATATGCCTCATGGTAAAGAGAGAAGAAAACCTCCCTCCTCCCTCTGGAAGATTTCTTTTTTCTCAAGGGTCAGGTTCTTTGCCACATAGTGTTATTCTGATCTGATGAATTATATGCAAAGGTAGCAATCCATTCTTCCAATAGCCCTCAGGGACATGGATTTATTTTCAATTCACCCAATTGCTTTCATTAATTCCTTCAGACAAATATGTTCAAATTTCATTAACAAGATTACAAGGTGTTAACATCTCATTAATATATTAAACCCTTTATCTAAAGAAAGCAGTTGAGGAAAATTCTCATCTCTATCCTGAGGAGACCACTCTCTTCCCTATTTATCCATGAAAGTGATGGTAAATGGGCACTTGGAAAACTCATTCTTCTGATAGTGTCTCTCAAAACTCCTGGGTAGAAATTTTATAGATTATCTAAGTCAGATAAAAAGGTTCCTCAAAATTATTAACACCCAAGATAGGAAAAATTACCCTCTTTCCCTTGTAACTCTAATATTCATATTAAGATCAATAAGTATTGGAAAAGGAAATGGACTCAGAGTCAAAACACTTGGGTTAAATTCCTAGCTCTATCAATTACTAACCTCGGGCATACCACTTCATTCTTTTCCAGATAACTTTCATTACCTGTACCATGAAGCAGTTGAATTAGATGATGTCAAAAGTTTGGAAAATTGCTGGCTAATGATTTTTATCTTTTAATAATCCATCATCTATAGATTTGTCATTCAATTATTACAGTCATGTCTGATTTTTTGTGACACCATTTGAGTTTTCTTGTCATACATATTCAAGTAGTTTACCATTTTTCCTGGATCATTTACAGTTTCAAAGAAACTGAAGCAAAGAGGGTTAGATGACTTTCCCAGGGTCACACAGCCAGTGTCTGAGGCCAGATTTGTACTCAAGAAGATGAGTCTTCCTGACTTCAATCTGAATACTCTAATGAGTCATCTAGCTGTCCCTATCTATGGATAGATTAAAATAATGCAATTATTTATTATATTTTCATTTTAAAAGGCTTTTCAACTATTTTGACTATGATGGCTCAGAAGACAGTGTATACTACTCAAATTCTATTCCCTATTAATTTGAAATTTTAATGTCCCAACAAGGAATTTAGGGACATTCACTTCATTCCATATATCAAGTTAACATTCCTCTAAATCTCAAATAACATTTTTCCATGTCTCATAAAGGTAAGTGTAGAAATGTTCCACAATGTACAAATGATCCATTCTATTACTCTCATAGGAAACTTTAACAAAATATTGAAGGCTTCAACATACATCAAGTGGTACAGTAGAGAAAATGGTGGAGCTTATGTCAGGAAGCCAAATTTGAATCCTGCTTCAGACACTGCTAGGAGAAGAATCATGGACTAGTCACTTATCTTAGCAAAGCCTTCATTTTCCTATCTTTAAAGTGAAGAGTTTCATTCAGTCTCTAAGGTTCCTTCTAGTGCTAAATTTATTAAATTCTATTATGATTATTTAAAGGAAGTAGTCCTTAAAGTATTCCTGTTACCCTTTTGATAAATGCTAGCAGTATCAATAAATTCCACTCAGAATGTCATAAAAATATGTGTAGGGAAAAATCTGTACTGGAACTTACAAAAGGCTCATTGGTTATAAATTCTCAAATTCATCAAAAGTACCCATTCATTTAAAACCTATAATAAGTAATTATGCATTAAAATCTCTTGATGAATTACCATTTTAGTGTCATCTAATTAAAATGGAAATAAGAAAGATATTCTTTGCATATGTTGGCCCATCAACTAGGAATGAAGCATCCAAATATCTTAAACTGCTTGATACAATGACTGGTTTTAAGGAAAATAGGTTAATTGATCCGACTTAAGTGTGTATGCAATTGTGTTTATTTGTTCATGTTTATTATTCTTATAATGAAAGATCTGACTTGTGACTAACTATGCCCTCAGGATGCATTTGAAAATGAGATAGTAAGTCTCAGTGGATTTTTCTAGTAAACACAGTTTGATGACATTTTAAATTAGCATCTTAAATAAGAACTGGATTCTCATACACTAGATGAATGTGCCTATTTTGGCATAATTTTCAAAATTAAAAACTTATTAAAAGGTATATAGTAATCCTTTAGCATTGGATACTGACTTTCTAAGACTGAATCTTTAAAATGGAAAAAAATAATCAAATATAAAAAATGTAAATAGGTGCTACTGAAGAGAAGAGAGCCTGATTTTGAAAGGTTTGAAGATAGGGAAGAGAGAAGAGGAAACAGATGGCTAATATTGTCCATTTTGTTTGTGTGAGGTTGAGGTCTTTTGTTGAAGAAGTTGAGATAAAATATGATGTGGGAGGTATAAAAGAGAAGGAATCTCTGTATTTCAGTAATATATGACATGAGGTCTTCAGCTGAGAAAGAATGTGGAAAGATGGCTGATGTATGAGGACTGAGGAGAGAAAAAGTTTGGAGCAGCCTCTGTTGGAAATTGGGTAAATAATCAATTAGGAATCCTTAAAAAGATAATTTTGCTCCAACATGGGCCCTGTTGATAAATTTGCAGTTAACCCCAGTTTGCACGGTTGTCTGATTTCCTCGGTCTCCATTTGGTAGCATGTGTGGATGAGTGAAGGAGGGAATGATGGCAGGAATAATCCAGTATGGGTCTTGCCAAGTCAAGAGCTTCAAAACATCAAGGAGAGAAGGGATTAAGGAAGATAAAAATAGACGAGTTGAACTATAGGGTTGAATGGGAGGGAAGAAAAGTGAAGGTAACTTCCCTTTTCTCTGAAGTTGTATTATAGAGATGCCTATTGAAAGAGAAATTCCAAATTCCACACTATACCAAACTGAATCAAAACAAAAGAATAACAAAAATAACAATATTCAAAGGTGTAAAGAAGAATTTATGATTGAGATAGCTGGCAATAATATTCATGGTTTCTCCGTATTCAATGTCTTCTTGTTTCTCTTGGTCCTGTGAGGTAAAGTTCACGTTTAGAAACATGGGTTAGGGAAGAATGAAATTTGAACTGGGGAAAAGCTAGTTTCATGCCCTGCTTTTGACAATTATGAAATGTGTAATGTGATGACATTCAAATGGTATATGAATATAATGGAATACTATTGCACTATAAGAAATGATGAACAGGAAGACTTCAGAGAGGACTGGAAAGACTTATATGGTCTGATGCTGAGGGAAAGGATGAGAACCAGGAGAACTTTGTGCACAGCAAGGACTACAGTGTGTGAGAGTTTTTTCTGGTAAACTTGGGGACTTAAAAAAATTCCCAATGGTCTTTCAAAACAAAATACTTTCCATATTCAGAGAAAGAACTATGGAATTCCATTGTAGAGTATAGCAGATCATTTGGTTTGTTATATGATTTCTCCCATTCATTTTAATTCTTCTATGCAACATGACAATAGTGAAATTGTATTTAATAAGAATGTATGTGTAGAACCTATATAAAATTGTATGCCATTTTGGGGAGGAAGGGGGGAGGGAGAAGGGAGGGAAGGAGAAAAAAATCCAAGTTATATGGTAATGATTGTAGAACACTGAAAATAAATAAAATTAATTTAAAAAGTAAATTAGGGTCTTTTGCTCTTTTTGGTTTACTAAAAATATCTCTGATTGAATAATGTGATTATTTCCTACCCACTGATGGTCCTGCTCATTATCGGAAGCTTGATTAGGAGATTTGTTTGTAGGAGGGTCCCAAGTAACTTTTGTTTTATCTATTGAGGCACTGGGTCAGAGGGTTATGTCCTCTGACTCTAAAAAGTATATAAATAATCTGAGCCTGAGGTTTTACTTTGGGGCTTAGTTTTCGTAAGACTATAGGAAGCTGCTTTAAGGAGAACCCCCAGCTTTGAAAACCCAGATGTCAGTGGTTCTCTCTTTGGTAGCTATGGCCAGAGAGTTGTGTAAATATTCATCCTTCGTTGTTGAAGGAGATAATGCCATCAGAGAAATAATGCTATGACTTGTACTTGAGGGAGGACTGGGCAAGTCACCAGTCTCACTTCTCCACCACAACCATCTGAATCCAGTGACCAGATACTCATCAGGATAACTGTTGATGACCCAGGATGAGGTAATTGGGGTTAAGTGACTTGCCTAAGGTCACACAGCTAGTGAGAGTGAAGTGTCTGAGGTGAGATTTGAACTCAGATCCTCCTGACTCCTGCACTGGTGCTCTATACACTGCACCACCTAGCTGTCCCTTAAGAGAGCTGTAGCTTTCTGTTGCATTATGGTCAGATAGAGGAAGCCAAATATGTTGACTTTTAATTTCTCTGTATTTTCTTTGAAGTTCAAGGTGCTCACTCCCCTGAACTAGGTGAATGATATATGTGCTTGGTTAAAGGAATGATACATGTCTTTGATTAAAGTGATTGTTAACCCATCAAAAATTGCATTCCTTTTATGAATGTAGACCTAAGAATCTGTAATAGTGGGCTCTTTTGTGTATGTTCGGGTACTTACTGATATATGTAATCATTGGCAAGTCACTTTAATTTTTCTCAGTGTACTTCATCATGTGAAATGGGGGTAATATTGACTGCAGTATCTACAGCATTTAACATATTAAGAGAGGCAATAAGGAATAATTGAAAGATAACAAATATGGAAAACACGGATCAAAAATTGCCTCTGACATACTAATGGTGTGACCTGGGGCAAATCACTTAATTTCTCAGTTCCTTGTAGCATCAAAACCCAGCCCTGGAACTTGTTACCTCGGTGACTGTGGGCAAGACACTTAATGTCTTTACATCTCAATTTCCTTATCTTTACTATGAAAAGTTTAGATTTGATGACAGGGTCTCATCCTGCTCTAAATCTATAGTCCTATCATCATGAATAATTGTTGTGTTTTATCATGAATAAATTTTGTCACTGTATAATAATACAGTAACTTATAAAGCTACTGTAGAACCATCTGTTGAATTATTCAAATATCATTTATAACTTCATTTAATTTTTCTATCACTGAAAATCTATTAAAATTCATATAAATTTTTATTTAATACCCCATTTACTCTTCCTTTTTTTTCTTTTGTTAGTCCAAAATCTCATAAAGCAAAACAATATTAGTCCTCTAATGAATACACTAATCTCTGAAATTGCTTCCCCTTCTTTTCAAATCATATGGCCATTTTAAAAATTTTTCCTTCAGATTTACTTTCTCATCAAACTAATTAAGAGAAGGTGATATAAGCATGAGGTGACATTATGGTAGCATCACTTATACTAGTTAAAACAAAAATCACAATGAATTTGATCCAAGGAGAGGCTGACAGCTCTCAATAGTGAGGAGATAACATTATTCACTGAATTTGGTTTTTGTAGATTACTGGGGGGGAAAGGTACTTTAGGGTTGAAATTATCTCTTAAGAAGTTTACTATTACCACTGTACTTTTTAAAAAAACATGTACCAGAAAGCAGAGCTGTTGAAGAAAAATTAAAAAAAAAATCTTCCAATTCTGTTATGCCTGAGAAATGAAGTTCAATCAAAAAACATTTAGTAATCATCTGTGCTCTAGATAGTGCACAAAATCGTTTCAATACAGAAAAAGGTTTAAAAAGTAATCCTCATCCTCAAGGAATTTACACTCTAATAAGGAAGAAAGCATTCAAATAACTAAATATAAAAAAGATAATGAAAGTACACAATATAGATTATCTCACAGGGAGGGTAGTAGTATTAAGAGAGGTCAGGAAAACCTTTTCTTAGAAAAGGTAAGTATTTTAACTGAAAATTTAAGAAAGTCAGTAAGTAGAAAAAATGAGTGAGAAAATTCCAGGCATCAAGGGAATGCAGTGAAAATACAGTGAGTTAGAGATGTAGTGTCTTCTGTAAGGAATAACAAGGAGGCCAATGTCATTAGATCGCAGGGTATGTTGCAAAGGTGTAAGATATAAGAAGAGAGAAAAGCAGGGGAGAAGAACAGGCTGTAAAAGGCTTTGAATATCAAACAGAGCACTTTATATTTAGTCTTGTGAAAAATGAGAAGTCACTGAGTTTTATTAGATATGGGTTCAGTATAACATGGTCTGAACTCAGACACTTACAAGTTATATGACCTAGTTTCCATCTGATTATTTTATGTTTCAAATAGATAATTTGAAGGATATGCCTATGCTTTGTAGAGTTTTTGAAATAAAAACAAATATTGTATTTTGTAAAAATTTTTTCAACTACTGATATAATCATGTGGTTTTGGTTCATTTATGTTTAAGATGATGATTTCAGTGTTTTCCTAATGATAAATATGTAGATATGTTTATATCTAAATATATGTATGCATTTATATTGCACAACACATACACACATGTGTGTGGGTACACACATATACAAGGACACATATACATTATATATTTATAAGTACACATATTCAACATTAAAAATAAAGAGTTCAGAATATAGATACATATGCAACTTTAGGAAAACCCTAACATGCATTATGCATGTCTACATCTGCATCTGCATGTATGGGTTTGTGCATTTTTTTCAGTTTTGTCTGATTCTTCATGTCCGCATTTGGGGTTTTCTTGGCAAAGGTACTGGAGTATTTTACCATTTTCTTCTCTGATATATACATGCATGCATGCGCACACATACACGTGCATACATGTACATGTGTATACATGTGGGCATGCATGCATATATGCACACTTATACACATGTGTGTATATGTTGTGTGATATACATGTACATGGGGGAGAGAGAGAGAAATTAGTAAAAGCCAATGTAGGAAAAAATCTTCGTTAGAATATTGAGAGTTTGGAGGTAATTAATGAAAAAAATGTCATCATTTAGAAATTTATGAGGATGTAGCAAAACATAGCTGTTGATTGTCTTAGAACCTGAAAAGAAAATGAATGCTGTAACAAGTGAAGTGGCAAGCAAAGGAGTAAGGCAAGTCACTTAGCCACTGTTTGCCTCATTTTCTTGTACTATGAAATATAAATGATTACAACACTTATCTCACAGGGTTGTTAGGAGTATGAAATGATATAATATTTCTAAAGTCCTTAGACTAACACATAGATTATGCTCTATAAATGCTGGTTTTCTTTCTCTTCTTCTGACTTCCTTTTACCCGGAACTCTATATTAATAAAGTAAGTTTCTTAATAAATCTTGTCATCTATCTTTATATTTATATTGTGTAGTGTGTTGCTGTATTTTTGTTTTTCAGCTATTTTTTCAATTTTTTTCAACTCTTCGTGACTCCCTTTGGGGTTTCCTTGGCAGAAATAATGGAGTAGTTTGCCATAACCTTCTTCAGTTCATTTTATAGATAAGGAAATGGAGGCAGAGTTAAGTGGCTTGCACAGGGTTACACTACTAGTAAGTGTCCGAGTGAATATTTGAACTCGTCTTCCTGACTTCAGGCCCAGTGTTCTATCCACTGAGCCACCTAGCTGTCTGTTAATATTGCAAAACACCATATATAATTTACACACATGTGTGTACACACATTCACACACACACACACTGGTTTCTATTTGGTTGGAGTAGTATTCATAATCTGATAAGGTAAAAATAACTCAAGAGGTCTTGGAAAGGACAGATCACTTATCACTCTCTGACTCATGTGTTAAGGGTGAAAAGGAAGAATGGTTTCAAAGAGTGATCACTTCCTGACTATTAAGATCATAGTCAAAGCATATTTTAATTTAGATCTGAAATTTTTTATATATTAGAAGTTTTATGAATCCAATTTCCTCATTTCCAGCTAACACTGTGGGATACATTTAGCACTTGATTAATGATAAAGAATTATACAGAAGTTTCTGATATCAGGCAACCATATAGTTTTCCATGTGAAGAGTTTTTTTTTGGATTAAGAATCAAGGGATATCAGATTCCTGTTTCTAAAATTCTCTCTCTCTCTCTCTCTCTCTCTCTCTCTCTCTCTCTCTCTCTCTCTTTCTCTCTCTCTCTCTCCCCTATTAATTTGAATGATTTATATGCCTGATGTTATGGAATAAAAATGGGTGAGCTACCCTCAAACTACTTAATAGAATAATAGTAGTAAGAAATTGGAATTCCTCATTGGGAAATATTTAGCTTTGTTTCAGTACAATAATTTTGGGATAGGGAATATTATAGGGGTGAGGTATAAAAACTGGAAATGTCTTCTCTCTGAGAGCTGCAACAGACTAATACAATATCCCACTGCCTGCTAACCTCACAAGTTGGTCGGGAGTGGCGTACTAGGGGGGTCTTTGTATGGATGAGAAACAAGGAATGGAAAGAGGAGGAAGCCCATAAGTCTCCTTTGTATCAAAGATACATGGATGTTTGTGCAGAAAAAGTACTGAAAGGACACTTTCAGGATCTGAGTTATGTGTTGGTTTACTAGACTTTCATATGGTTGGAAAATTTCTCTTTTCATTCTGTGGATTCAGCTCTAAATACCACACATCTAGAGCATAATTCCTTTTAGGGAGGGAATTAAGGAAATGTTACTAAGTTAAAGGAGTTTGGAGAAAGGAATTAATCCACCTTCTTAATGGTTCTATATCTGGGAATCTTTATATTATAAATAGTTCTATTGATTCCTAAATACTAATCTTAGCTTTTAAAAAAATATTTACATCTTTGATTTAAAAGTTAATAAGAACAGTTAGTTTATATTACACACAAGAAAACCTGTTTCTCTCCCATGGTCAGTCCCTTCATAACCAGCATATACAAGAAAAGAGAAGATGAATTGTGTTGACAGAGTTTGAAAAATAAACGATCCATAACATTGTATTTCCAGCACTTTGGAGAGAAATATAGAGAGGGAAAGAGAGACAGACAGACAGACAGACAGAGAGATAGAGAAAGAGAGAGACATAGACAGAGACACAGAGAGACAGAGACAGAGAGACAGAGAAGCAAATCTATAGGGAATCATGTTACTGAGTACTGAGTATCTTTGGCTTAGGGTTTTTCCTATGTTTTCTTTGACATATGCATTTTCCTTGGGGTATTTTCATGTGTCTTATGATGCTGTCAAGCAATCTGAGGTCTAGTAACTCAGGGGAATAATCTTTGGTGAATTCATACCGAGGGATCAGTGAAAACTGTGTTCATGACTATTGTCTCCTCTTTCTCTTTCCTCTCACTATAGCTAGAATACATTTGAGGAGAGTTAGAAACCTGATAGTTGAGAGGACTGACAGTAAAACATTATAATATATTTGACTCAGGTGACCATAACTGTAAGAAATCATGTCATTCAGACTATGAAACAATTGTCTAAATTTGACCACCTTGGTTTAGATGGGAACCTAATCAAATTCTAGTAACAAAAACTATGTAGGAAAAAATACATATGAATATATATGTATACACATATATGTATATTTATGTGTGCATGTGTATATATGTATGTATATGAATATATGCTTGTGTGTATATATATAAATATTATATATATATATATATATATATATATATATATATATATATATACATATATATTCGCAGGTAGCAAGTGGCTTTGCAATCACAAACCCATAGTGTAGGAGCAAATATTACATGTAGTAAAATAGATCTTCAGGATTCATGAGTCCTCCTTGGGGGAAAAGCACCCTTCAAGTAATTGAACTGCAAATTTCGGAATTATTAAGAGTAGTGTCCCACAAAATCAAGTAAAACCTTCAATTTGCAGTAAAATCAGAAGAAGTTATGTCAACTATAACTTTTTATTAACTAGCACATCAACATGTTGTTAGTAAAATGATAATTAATGCTTATGGTGATGAACTTGAAGCATGTAAGATCTTAAATTGTCTTCTTAATCATGAAGCTGATATTTAATTATGTTTATTGTACACTCAGGATTTTAAAAATCATATTTTAATTCATCAGAATGTTGCAATCCATGTGTAGTATACAGGGTAATTTTCTATTAGTCATGATGCTTGATTAATCAAAACACTTCTCATTTAAATATGGATTATATATATATATATAAATTTGAAAAGCATTCATTAGTGGGGTATCAACATTCTTTATGTAAATTGGCTTTATATATATATATGTGTGTGTGTGTGTGTGTGTGTATGTATGTATGTATGTATTTATGCATGAATATATTGCTTCCTTGACATTCTTCCTTTTTACTTTCAAAAGTTCTACAAAATTTTATGTATTTGCATTTTTTTAGCCTCACTTCTACCATGTATAGCTTCTTTTTTTTCCATTAAAACATTTCTAAGAATATTTCTTTCACCTATTTTGCACATTTAATGAACTCTAGAATTATAACTAGAACTAATGACTAGAAGAGATATCTCCTCTCCTAAAGGCTATAGCTGGAACACAGCATTATCACAGTCTTTCTTTTTCCCTACCTCACTCCTCCTAGACCTTTTATGGGGCCCCCATAGGGTCAGAACTGGACTTGGTACCACACAAGCTGCCCTCTCATACTACATACTGTTCATATTCTACTCTACTTTTTTTTTCAATGTTTCCTTCCGAACCTAGAAAGAAGGTATTTTTTCTCTTCTTGGCTGAAAGTGAACCCACCACTCTATTTCTATTCTCAATTCTGAGGAGGGAAACCAAAATGCCTAACTCTCAGGTCTAAATAGATTGTTGTCCTTCATTCTTGAAGAGAAGCAAAATGACATCCTGTGTTACAGTTACGTTTTCAGTGTGATCAACTGTGGCCAATCAGACCAATACAAGCTTGGAATGCTTGTATAACAGGTCTGGCACAAATACTTTGTGTGAACATTTGGGGTGGATACTCTAAATTTGTGCACCATGTATTTCCTTTGAGTTGTTTCAATTCTGCTTTGCTCATAGAGCACAGTACCTTATATTTTTGTGGTTTCTAACCCATCTTTAGTGACTGGAGAACTTTCATTTCCTCCATTCATTCATTATTGAGTACTTTGTATTGTGTTAGTCGAAGTAGGAGATTCAAATTAATGAGTCTTAGCCTTTGTCCTCAAGGACCTTACAATCTGGCATTCTACTGAACACATAATAGACTGAAATAATATGTTTTCCTAGGTTCAAAGTATCTACAGTCATTGTTGTTGTTGAACCTTCATTTTCAAAGAGAACCGATGACTTATAGGTGAATTGGATGTAAGTGAGGCAGAGTTGCACAAAGTCCTCAGTCTCACTCTCTCTTCAGGAACCATAGAAGTCCAGTGGCAAGACAAAAGTCAAGATGACTCCCAAGTGCCTGGAAAGCAGTGCATGACCTTGGCATCTTTCATGTCTGACCAAGCTCTAAGCACCCCATAGGACCTGTTCCAGCCACCTTAGTAAGGCTTCCTATTAGGCAGGCTGCATTTCATTCTCAAAGAGAGGACAAGACAGACAAGGAGACATCTGAATCTTTCCTTTTTTTCCCCAGTTAGTGGCCCTATGAACCCCAAGGTCACCTCTGCTTCTTCTATTGCCATGAAAGTAATAGTTTTTTTTTCCTTTTCTACTTTTCCTTTTGCTCTTTTGTTTGGGAGATTGACTTGGTAGACACCTAAGCAATAAAGTAAGACCAGTGATGTTTCAGGATCATAGAATCACAAATCATTATAACCCTTATAAAATGAGTACATCTTTACAGAAAGATCTATATTTAATATATCTTAAACCAGATCGCCATTTTCTAGAATTTGTTACAAGTACATGCTTGTATTAAGTTAGAAACTTCCCCCATGTCTATTAGTCCTAGAGAATATAGATTTATAACTGAACAAAAATATTTTAGAAATCCTCTTGAAATCATTTAATAGCTGCTGCTATGGCTGTTGCTACTGCTACTGCTGCTGCTGCTGCTGCTGCTGCTGATGATGATGATGGTGATGATGATGGTGATCATATTTATATAGCACATAGTAGGTTTCAGGCACAATGCTGAGCTCTTTATAAATATTATCTCATTTGTTCCTCACAACAATACTGAAGGGGAGCAGGTGTTAATATTATTCCTATATTACCACTGAAGAAATGGAAGTGAACAGAAGTTAAAAGACTTACCAAGGTCATGCAACTATTAAATGTCTAAGGCTAGATTTGAATTCAAGGTTTTTGTAATTTTTTGACTCAAAGTCTAGTGTTTTTCCCACCATGCCACTCAACTTCTACTAGATGAGGTAAATAAAGTTCAGAGAACTTAATTGATTTTTCCCACATGATACAGGTAGTAAGTTGCAGAGCTTAATTTGTACCTAACTTGGACAACCCATCTGAGGTTTCTAGTCCTTATTTAATAACATACTCCAATCAACTCATGGAAATTATGTTCTTTAATAAATGTGAGTTAACGTACTACAATACTTTGCTTGATGTTCTAGGATTGGCAGCCCGAGAAGGAATTATTTCCTTGAGTTATAAAGAGAACAAATGATCAGTTACATGGAATACACTGGTTAAAAAATTCAAAAGTCAGACACAAAAGTGCACAATGCGACAGACTTGTTAGATTAGTAATATATATAAAAGAGACTCTGATTTTTTTTTTTAATTTTAACTCCAATTTCAATGTGAGTCAATTTTGTGATATGATTACCCCAAAGCGGGGAAATCATTTGAAGTACAATACAAATATAATATTCAGGATGAAAGAAATCAGAATCCTATTATACTCCCCGAGTTAAAGCACTTTTAGAATTGGGGTGGTGTTCTGGGTGTCATATCTTTAGAGTGTAATGACAAACTGAATTAGGTCTAAAACATGGCAATTAGAAGTGTGTGGATCTGTAGTGGATATTTTCATATTGTCAAATTCATGCACTATCAGGAAAATTAAAAATTAAAAAGAATTAAGGAAAGGAGAAAATCTAGAGGGAATGCAATTTAGTAACTGTCTCAATACTAGAAGTAGTCCATTAAAGAGAGATTAGAATAACTCTGTATGGGTCTAGGTAACTTCCTTTGGCATTCTAAAGAAGTTTACAGGGCACTTTTTAAAATCATAATTTAAGTGCATAAAATATATAGGATTACAAAAGAAACCAATTATATGAAATGCAATTACCAAAATATTAAAAATTAGTGTTCACAGATTTCAAGAACTCCTCCTCTAAAACACAAAAATAAGACCCACATTAAGTGGGTTATTGAGATTTTGGCATAACTAAAAGAATTATTAAAGCTGTTATTGTTACTATACTTAGTCTTTAAATCGAAGTGTAAGTGGTAATCTATACCGATATTGGGAGTTCCCCCACTGGGAATTCCCTTTACCCATGACCTCACCAATACAATCCAAAATATAAGAATTAAGCATAATTCTTATATATCATACAATATCTATTGAAATATATAGCTCTTTAAGGTTTACAAAGCACTCTACTTGCTTTATACTCCCAAAAGTTCTGTGAGATAGGCATTGAAGTTATGATATTCACTTGTTGAAAAGGACATTGAGGCTCAAGGAGTTTAAGTGGCATGATTCATGAACCTAGTAATGCAAGTAATAATCATAGCTAACATTTATTATAGTTCTTAATATATGATAGGCATTGTCCTAAATACTTTACAGATATTATGTCACTTGATCCCCACAACAACCATGGGAAGTTGATGCCATGATCATCCCGATATTTTAGATAAGAAAACTGAAACCAACGGGGCGATTGAATGATTCATTCAGTGTTCCACAGGTAGCTAAATGTCTGAGTCTGGATTTAAACTCAGGTCTTTTTCCACTCTACATCTAGCCCTTTATCCATTGGACCACCTAGCTTCCTCAGCAGTACTAAATGCTGGGATGAGAGAAACCCAGAACTCATCTGACTACTTTTCACTACAACCAATGGAAGGTAATAAGAGCTCATTACTGACTTAGAAGGTACTTGGGGGTGGGGGGACAACAGGAAAATCACAGTCAAACCAAACAACTTGGAAAATATCATTTTAAATATTAATGAACTTTAGACAATCTGGATTCAAATCCATCATTGTTCATGTGAAAGCAATGTGAACAAGTCAACGGGGAAGGATTTCTGCATTGATTATGAACTTGGTTTGAGTAATCTCTGTTTGGTACTCCAATGTCTTAATACGTTTGCTACTAAAAAGTGTTTTTATTCATCTTCTCTCCATGATGTATCCCTAGATATAATGAAAATGATCACGTATATAGATGAAATTAAGTCCCCAGAGTCTGTATCACTCACTTATCCTCTCCTATCAGCATAAAAGTGCTGAGGTGCTAAGAATGGGTGCATTCACACTTTATCTTTCTCTTGACTTTGTCCCATTCTTCCATTACAATCAGGCCAAGAGAGGAAAATGAGTAAAAAGAGTACAACTGAAAAGTGATTTTACCTAAAATCCAACTTTACTCATATTACAAATGATATACACAAACAGAAAAATATGTGATGATCAATCTTGATAGACTTAGCTCTTTTCAGAAATACAATGATTTAAGTCAATTCCGAAAAATTTGTGATGAAAAGTGTTATCCACATCCAAAGAAAGAACTATGGAGTCTGAATGCATATTCTCTCTCTCTACCTCTCTCTGTTTCCCTCTCTCTCTCTCTCTCTCTCTCTCTCTCTCTCTCTTTCTCTCATTTCTTTCCTTTCTCATGTTTTTTCCCCTTTTGTTCTGAATCTTCTTTCACAATATAACTAATGTGGATTATACTCTTAATATGAATATACATGTATATCATATATAAGATTACTTGCTGTCTTGAGGGTATTGAGGAGGGAGGGAGAAAAAAGTTTGGAACTCAAAATCTTATAAAAATGAATGAATAAGAATTATTTGCTGTAATTAAAAATACTTTACTATAACAAACAGATGCTAAATTTATTTTTGCAGTTTTTTCCTCTTTCTTTGATGTATTTGTAGAATTGGTTTAATATCAAAGGATATACATAATTTAATGATTTTGAAAAATTACATTGTATTTCCAAAATGGATAAAAAAATTCACAGCTTCATAAATAATGCAGTAGTATGCTCATTTTCCTGGAACTCTTAATTATAATAATACTGTCATTTTCCTTTTCCGCCCTTTTTTCATCTTAGTCAATCTGATGAGTGTGAAATAGAGCCTCAGATTTTTTATTTGCATTTTCTTGGAGATGAGCTCTTTGAAATATTTTTCAAATTTTATTGACAATTTGTATTTTTTCTTTGAAACCTGCCTTCTCATGTAATTTGACAGTGTATTTTATGAAATGGCCGTTGTTCTTAAAAAATGAATCTACTCCTTACATATCTTTGATGTGAAATTGTTATAAATGAAACTTGATCTATCATCTGCTTCATTTATATAGATGGCAGTTAACTATTTCACTTCTAATTCTAACGGCATCAATGATTTTGTTCAACCTTTCTAAAAAATTTTGATATAATGATTTTTTATCTATTTTAACTTCTATAATCTTTAACATTTTTGATGGGTCATGAATCTATTTAGTACCCTCAGTTGTTTTTTTTTTATTTTTCAGATAAATTTATTTAACTTTTTACATTCATTTTCACAAGATTTTGGGTTCCAAAATTTTCTCCCCATTTGTCCCCTCCCCTCTCCCCGATACACTGGACATTCTAATTACCCATATCACCAATCTGCCCTC
>CM053770.1:189976145-189993634 GCA_028658325.1 Potorous gilbertii | reverse complement strand
TATCTCCTTCTCCCCCAATTTCCTGTATTGTAAGATAGGTTTTCATACCATAATGAGTGTGCATTTTATTCCTTCCTTTAGTCAAATGTGATGAGAGTAAACTTCATGGTTTTTTTCTCAGCTCTCCTCTTTTTCCCTCCACTAAGAAGTCTCCTGCTTGCCTCTTCTATGAGAGATAATTTACCCCATTTCATTTCACCCTCTCTCCTCCCACTACATTTCTCTGTCACCGTTTACCTTGATTTCTTTTAAGATATGATCCCTTCCTACTCAATTCACTCTGTGCTCTCTGTCTCTGTGTGTGCATGCATGTGTGTATGTGTGTGTGCGTGCATGTGTGTACATGTTTGTGTGCATGTGTGTGTATGTGTGTGTGTAATCCCACCAACTACATAGATATTGAAAAATTTCAGGGGTTACAAATGTTGTCTTTCCATATAGGAATGTAAACTGTTCAACTTTGGTAATTCCTTTATGACTTCTCTTTGCTGTTTACTTTTTGATGCTTCTTCTCATTCTTGTGTTTGAAAGACAAATTTTCTTTTCAGCTCTGGTCTTTTCATCAAGAATGCTTGAAAGTCCTCAATTTCATTGAAAGATCATATTTTCCCCTGAAGTATTATACTCAGTTTTGCTGGGTAGGTGATTCTTGGTTTTAGACCTAGTTCCTTTGACTTCTGGAATATCCTATTCCACGTCCTTAGATCCCTTAATGTAGAGGCTGCTAGATCTTGTGTTATCCTGATTGTATTTCCACAATACTGGAATTGTTTCTTTCTAGTTGCTTGCAATATTTTCTCCTTGACCTGGGAACTCTCGAATTTGGCCCCAATGTTCCTAGGAGTTTCTCTTTTTGGAACTTTTTCAGGCAGTGATTGGTGGATTCCTTGAATACTTGCCCTCTGGTTCTAGAATATCAGGGCAGTTTTCCTTGATAATTTCATGAAGAATGATGTCTAGGCTCTTTTATCGTGGCTTTCAGGTAGTCCCATACTTTTTAAATTGTCTCTCCTGGATCTATTTTCCAGGTCAGTTGTTTTTCCAATGAGATATTTCACATTCTCTTCCATTTTGTCATTCTTTTGGTTTTGTTTTGTGATTTCTTGGTTTCTCAGAAAATCATTAGCCTCCATCTGGTCCATTCTTATTTTGAGAGAGCTGTTTTCTTCAGTGAGCCACTTGGCTGATTCTGCTTTTGAAAGCTTTCTTCTCCTCATTGGCTTTTTGAACCTCCTTTGCCAATGAGTTAACCTATTTTTCAAGGTGTTATTTTCTTCAGTATTTTTTTTTGGGTCTCCTTTATTAAGGTATTCACCTGTTTTTCATGCTTTTCTTGCATCTCTCTCATTTCTTTTCCCAGGTTTTCCTCCGTCTGTCTAACTTGATTTTCAAAATCCTTTTTGAGCTCTTCCAAGGCCTGAGCCCATTGGATATCTATTTCAGATTTTTGGGATACACAGGCCTTGACTCCTATGTCTTTACCTGAGGGTAAGCATTAGTCTTCTTCGTCAGAGAGGAGTGGCACAATCATCTGTTCCCCAAGAAAATAACCTTCTATGGTCTTATTTTTTTTTCCCTTTTCTGGGCATTTTTCCAGCCAGTTACTTGACTTCTAAGATTCCTGTCCACCCCCACCTAGATCTGCCCAACTAGTGCTTGGGGTCTGAGATTCAAATGCTGCTCCCCAGCCTCAGGGCTTTTGGTGGCAGGCCTGCCTGCTATTCAATAAGAGCTTAATTTCTGATGCTCAGGTTGGGGCAGTTCCCGCAGAGGGTTTATGCAGAGACCTTTTTTAATGGAGCTCCTGCTGAGGTCCTTCCTGCTCTGGAAGCCTCTGGCCACCTGCTGCCTCTGCTGCTGCCTCCTGAGGGGTCCTGAGTACCACAGGCACCCCGCTCCCCTCTCAGCCCATCTTTCTCACTGACCTGTGAGTCTCTGGGTGGAGGGACACCTGGGCCACTGGATATTCCTTCCCTGAAGCCTGCTCAGATCTGCTCGCTCCTCTCAGTGCCACGTGGCCAGGGCAGGGCTGGGCTCTGCTCCTATCCGTGGTGCGATGGACCTTTGGGATCAGTTTTTCAGGGCTCTCTGGAATGGAAATCTCCTTCACTGTGTTGCTGCGTGGCTTCCACTGTTGCAGAATTTGTCGGGAGTTCTTTTTAGTGGAAATCCATGGGCTGTGGGTTCGGAGCTAGCATATGTGAGTCTTTCTACTCCTGCATCTTGGCTCTGCCCCCCCCCGATTAATTTTAAAACTTTACTTACATTTAACTTACATAGACCTCAGTTTCCTCATTTATAAAATGAGGAGACTGGAGTTTGGGGTCACCTCTAGATCTATGATCCTCTCAAGTAGAAATATTCTCCCAAAAATGCTATGTCAATGCTAATAATTGAATATCATGGTCTCAGAGTAAGCAAAATATTGAAATTTGTCCAAGGTCATATATGTTAAAGGTGACACTATGGATAGAACACTGAACCTGGAGTTAAGAAACTTGAGTTCAAATCCAGCATTAGTCACTTCTTGGCTCTGTGTGTCCCTGGGCAAGTAATTTAACCTCTATCTACTGCAGTTTGCTTATTTATAAAATGGGTATTATACCTACTTCCCAAGGTTGTTATAGCAAATGAGATAATATTTGTAAATAATTTGCAAATATTATATTTCCATGTACATACTAGTGACATTTAAAGGAATCATGATGTTGACATGATATATGTTAGTCATTTAGAAAGTATATGATATAAAAATAGATAAACCTCATGCAACAATATTTTCCATAAAATTGTAAGGTTTTTGTCTTGAAGGTTTTGTCTTGAAAGTGGTTTATAAGGAATTTACAGAAGAGCAAATACTAATATTTAGTATTTGGTTTTCTTGGGGTTCACATATTTCCCCTTTTGGGGGGCAAAACTATTGTCTGTTCAGGTGATTTGTTACCAAGTTGGGATCCAAGAAAGAGGTTATATACAATATATATTTATCCATATTACATATAATGATAAACCATTTGAACTTTAAGGTGATATTTTAATGAAAAGTCATTTTATTCTTTTAAACTATGAAAATATACACATACATATGTGTGTTTATCTATACATATATATACATATATGTATGTGTATGTATATATATTATATTTATAATATATATACATACACACACACATACATATATTTCTGTGGATATTTGGTTTGGGCTATTCCTAAGTGCATATGATTAGAAAAAAAATCTAAAAATGCTCTATATCACCTGGAAAGATGTCACTATTGCCTTTATATTGGATATCTGCCATTTCTGGAATGTTCTGCCTCTCTCTCTTTTCCACTTCTTAATTTACCTGTATTTAAGACAACTCAAATTTCTCTTTTTTTGAAGGCCTTTCCTTACTACCCAAAGGCTATTGCCTTCTGCTTTCAGATTACCTTCATTTATTTTGCAAATATCTTCTATTTACTCAGGCATTTATGTGTTTTTTCCTATTAGTAGGATGTTTGTCCCTTGAGAACAGAGAATATTTTTTCACGTTTTGCTTTTGTATCTCCAGATTTAGCACAGTTCCTGAAACACGGGTAAGTACTTCATAAGTGTGTGCTATCAGATAAGAAAGTTTGCTTTTTTTTTTTTTAATTTGTGCTTGAGCTTTTCAAACTACATTCATCCATTCATTAAACGCTTCACTCATTCATTCATGGTTTTTTGGGCACCATTTTGTGCATTATTAGGCATGAGAAATAAAGCTATGAAGTCATAAAATCAGATTGGAATATGTAGAGGAATTGCAATGTTGAGCTTTATAGGGGTAGACAAATGGGAGACAGAAGGAATTTTTAACATGAGGACATTGGTATAAGAGCCTGCAGTTTGAAAGACTTGTTAATAAAATAATGAATAATGATAAAATCTTGTTGTATATTCAGGATATTATGAAGATTGATCTGAGAGCAGTTTCTTGGAATGTTTGGAATATAGAGAAACTCCATAGGGAGAAACTGGTATGTAGATTGTGGAAATAGTACAAAAGAAGACATGAATAAATCTGCTAGCACTGGAAATCATATTAATTCATATTTGTGTAGTGTTTTAAGATTAACACAATATTTTTCTTACAAAACTTTTTGAGGTCAGTAGTACAAATATTATAAATATTTTACAGATGAAAAAAACTTTCGAGAGTTTAAGAAACATTAATAATATCATACCAGAATCAAGATTTGAAATACATTTTTGTTTTCCTGACTCTAAGATGAGGAATCTTTGTGGAACACCAAAAGAGAAAGTACATACAAGTGATATTTAGAAAAAAAGTAATTAATTTGTGATTACTGATTATTTTTTGTCTAGGAAAATGATATTTTTCATTGAGGAGAGATAAGTTTTCTAAAATTAAATGTCATGATCATCACAAAAAATTAGAGCTCCAGTGACTGAGAAAATGTGAATACCATTCAGAAGAAGAACGTTAAGAACAAAAGGTAGATATGGGTATAGATATTTGGAGTGCTGGGGACATGTGAAAGGGAACTAGATATTTGTACATAAAATTTCAGCATTTGGAGAACAGAAAAATGAAGTGATAGGATGTATTCAGATATTGATATTACCCAGTTTTTATATCGATAAAGTGAAGGAGTATAAGGTACTTGAAAGAGCACTCTGGAATATTGGGGCACAATGTTAAGATTGAAAAAAGTTCATAGGAAGGCCAAAGAGAATTAATGGATTGGTACAACAATGAAATATGGCACAATTGGAAGTTAAAATGAGTACAAATAAAAATTTTATTGGGAGCTAAGAAGTGGGTAAAGTAGAGAAATAAGAGATTGTATTCAAAGAGAAACATTGTAGAGTGAGAGTTCAGGTTGACATCAAATTATATTTCAGATTAATTACTTCATTCTTCTTTAGGTAATAATCTCCTTGCTATGTGTCAGCTTATAATGAAACCTAGGGTGTTGAGATGCCTGATACCTTCTGATTTACATAACTCACTGAAATAACTGACTTTTAATTGTTATGTATCCTTACACTCCAATCTATATAGATATTTGAGTTTCTCTATTTATTTCACATAGGTTGTTCTTATCTTTAGACTTCAACCACTGATGGTTCTGCCAGGTAGAAACATGATAGTAACCACCACAGTTTAAAAAGTGGAAAACTTTGTTAAATACAAAAATAGATGTCCTTTCTATAGTAGGGCTTTCTCACTATGGCTATAACTCCAAACATCTCTGGGCTACTAGAGTAGGAAGCACAAAGTAAGTGCCCAATAAGTGCTTGTAAAATTAAACTGAATTAATGATAAAAAAAACAACAGAATTGCTAGAAGTTCAGTTTCTTGGCTATGCAGCCACCAAGAAAAAGGTAACTCAAGCAGGAGGGATATTAAGAAAGGCATATCATCCAGAAAAAGAGATTATAATCACTTTGAACTTTGTCCTGGTCAGCTGATATTTGGAGTATTGTGTCCAGGACAAGTTGAGAAAATCATTGATAATTTCCTGAACTTCCAGAAGAGGGAAGCCATGATACTAAATATTTCAAGGTATGACTCAGAACAATTGAGGCTGTTTAGTACGGAGAAGACTTGAGGGTCCCCCATAAGTGTCTTCAAGTAATTCATTGTCTATCATGTGGAAAGGGGAGTAAGATTTATTCTGTTTGGCCTGAGAGGAAAAACAAGTATAAGAGGCAAATTTAGCCTTGGTATGAAGGGAAAATTAACAAAAGCAGCAACAACAAAACCAAACTTCCTAGGAATTGGAGCTATTCAACAGTAGAATTGTCTACCTCAGGAGATGGTGTTTACTCTTTATTGCTACTTACCAGGTTGGTTATCATGGTGATTTATTTCAAAAATGGGCTGGGCTAGGAGTCTGCAAAGATCTTCCAGTTCTGGAAGAGTAATTCTTTAAACCTCATATGCAAATAATTGGAAATACCGTAAATTTTTCAAGTACTAGTATATTGACTGTCAATAGGCAAGTATTTTCACAATGGCAGTACTTGACTGATGACAGTAGATCTTGATTCTTCTACCTCAGGAGGACTTATATTAAGGAAAAACATCAATAAACTTTATTAGTGGTGTAGAGTTCTGTTTTCAGGTCTTTGATGATTGACCTGCTTCATAGTGCTTTTTTACCACTACCAAATATACTTTGCTTAACGTTTGCTTAAGTCTGTACATGAAAATTTCCACTTAGTAAAAGGTAAGACATATGAGTACTAGAACTATTTCATTTCTGACTTGTAATTTTCAGTCACTACTGTAAGACATGGCACATGGATCAATCAATTAATCAACAAACACTGCTAATCAGCTGTGATTGACTTAGCTCTTCTCAGCAATACAATAATTGAAGGCAGTTCCAAAAAAAAATCATGATAGAAAATGCTATCCACATCCAGGGAAAAGACTATGGATTCTGACTGCAGATCATAGTATATTATTTTCACTTTTGTTGTTCTTTTTCATGACTTTTCTTTTTGTTTTGATTCTTCTTTAATATGACTAATGTGGGAATATGTTTACATGATTGCATATGGATAACCTATATCAGATGATTTCTGTCCTGGGGATTGAAAGAAATGGAGAAAGAAAATATTTGGATCTCAAAATTTTATTCAAAAAATCAAAGTTTAAAATACCTGTACATATAATTGGGAAAAAATAGAAACTATTTCCAAAAAATAGAAACAAAAAAGGAAAGTATTCAGTCATCATTATGATCCACTATGAGCCCTATTTGCCTCATCACATAGCTACCTCTTTTACAAGTTAGATTTTCCCAGAAGCCAACAGTATGGAAGTATCAATGAAATGACTGCTACTTTTAAGTCTTGGTCGATTGCATGGAGATGGCCCTGTCACAAAGTGTACAGTCACAGGCATTCTTGGAAGAGAAACATTTTTCTTATCTCTAATCATATACATCTTTGAAAGAAATCAAGAGGGCAAGAAATTGTTGGTATTCAAAACTGTATATTTACTTCCAATTAAAAATTAGGAAGATAGCACTCAGTTATTAGCATATCCTTACTCAGTTATTGGTGGGCAATCAGCAAGAATTTAGAGAATCCAGTTTTTTCCTAGCATATACCCAAAGTATATATTTTTTTTCTTTTTACCCACACCTATGTAGTTTGACACTTATTCCCAACTTGTACACTAATTGACTTAATTTGGTATGTGTGTATATGTGTAATTTTAAATATAACAAGAAATTATATCATAGATGTAGAACTGAAAGGGACCATAGATTAGTCAACTTCTTTGTTTTATGGATAAGGAAGAAAAGGGACAGATAGATCGAATGACTTGCACATAAAACAAGAGGTAGATTCTAGATTAGAAACTTTTTTCTTTTGAGTCTAGAGTCAGTGTTCTATAGCATGCTCCTTCCCTATATCTATATCAATCAATCTGTCTATCTATCTACCTGTGTACATAGAAAGATAGATAGTATTTGAAAATAAAATATAAATTACTTTTTATTCCAATCATTTTTAAGGTTTATCCTTCTCAGTGGAAGGGGTTAAAGTATTTTTCATCTCCCAAAGTCAACCCACCAAATCATGCCTTTTTATATGAAAGTTTCAATTTTGGACAAATGTATGCAGTTTTCAGTGGTAAATTTTAAAGAATTAAGATTCTTTCTTTTTTGTTTCATTTGTCCTATTTTCAGTCTGGGACTTCTATATTTTTTATTCTTGTCCTTGGAGGTGAACCCTTAACATTAAAGTAACAGAAATAGAATCACAGGAAGAAAAAAGATTAGAAGAGCAGAAAGAGTTTTCTAGAGAGATTTGAAGGTGAAACAATTATAGGCAATGAATAGGACTTTTAATTTGATTCCTTTTATTCCACAAAAAATTACCTTTCAATTTTAGGAGGTGATTCTATAGGAGATGATCTAAGCACATCTTGTAATAATACAAGATAGATAACAAAACAAGAACACATTGAAAGGTATAGTAACAGTAACACTTTTTTCCACAGAAGAAGAAAAGGGAATTTGACTCAAAAAGCACTGAATTTCTGTCCCAAAGGACTTAGTTTCAGATATTGACTCTTACTAGACCTTGGGCAATATTGATACCTCTTTAAACTGACTGTACTTTGCCCTAAGAGAAGGCAATATTTGGGGACATATGCTTCCTCCTCTTGTTGCCTTCTACATCAAAGCTCTTTGCCACTGACCAATCCATGTCATAGTCACTTCTGCTTCCTTTCTCAGAGATCTGCCAAGGAGATTCCCTGGGTTGTCCTAAAGCCATCATTCTCTACCCATCAATACCCCTCCAAGAGCACACATACACGTACACACACACACACACATGCACACTGCACATACACACAGAGTAAGGTGTCTCAGTACTTCTCCCTATCCCATGTTACCTTGTCCCTGAGATGATCTCTATCCAAGATTTCTCTGTGACCTAGTCCCAACCTATGCACTTGTCCCAGATGACAGAATTGCTCATTAAACCAATTTCTGGGTGTCAGTTTCTATATTGGTTACATGAGTAGGTTGGAGCCCCACCTTCTCTTGAACTTTAGATCTATAATTCTATGATACTATATTTTTTCTTGATCATCCATGGACTTTATAGTTTACTCTTAATTTATTGATTGCATCCCTCTAATTGGCAGCTAGGTAGTGCAGTGAATAAAATTCTGGACGCTGAGTCAGGAAAACCTGAGCTCAAATTTAGCTTCAGAAAATTGTTAGCTTTTGGTGACACAAGGAAAATCACTTAACCTCAGTTTCCTTGCCTATAAAATGAGAATCATAATAATACCTACCTTCTAATAATGTGATGAGGTTTAAATTGATACTTGTAAAGTACTTTGCAATCCTACAAGCACTATATTTTTGTAGCTGTTGAGACACATTTATTATGACCCTGTGGTCCATACTGTCTATGGGATATTCTTGGCAAAATTCCTGGAGTAGTTTGCCATTTCCTTCTTTGGCAGATTAAGGCAAATAGAAGTTTTAAGTTGCTTACCCAAGTTCACAAACCTGGTAAAAAAAACCCAACAAACAAACAAAAAAACTGATTGTATTTGAACTCAGGTCCCCCAGGCCCACAGCTCCATCCATTGAGCCATCTAGCTGTCCAAAACCACTATATAAATACTACCTACTATTAACTCTAACCCATAGCCATCCACTATAACCTAGCACTGCATAATTGTCCTGATTCAACTATTAAAGAGATGGAGATTGTTCAGTGCTCTGCCCTCCTGGGACACATTCCTCCAGGCCACATTTATATTTTTCTCTCCTATTTGTTAAGACAATTACAGATATTCCAAGGGTACACTTTTAAAAATAATCCCCAGTCTGATGAAATAATTAGAAACTAATTTCATTTTCACTCTGATCATTCAGAGACATTGTCCCCACTCTTTTTTTTAGTAACCCATTCTAATCTGCTCTGTGTGTGTGTGTGTGTGTGTGTGTGTGTGTGTGTGTATGTATGTGTACGTGAATGCCAGGACTTAATGGCAGCTATTTACTATTATAAACAAGCAAGGATTTTCTTTTGTTGGACAACCTTTCTCCTGCTTCTTCCTAATATCTGTACAGCTTCTCCCCCATTTTCAAGAAAAAGGGAAGGTCTTTGGCTTTCATTTCTTTTCCTTGACAGAGATTTCATCAGGTATCTATACATCTCAGAGGCTAACACAAAATCAATCTGTGTGATTACACAATTTAGCCACCTCTCCAGTGCTAATTTATCTACTAGCATCTGTAAATGACTTTATTATAAAAAATTCAAAGGCTCTGCTGAAAGCCAAATTAGGCTTAGTAGCAACACAAAAAACACATTATCAACCAGGGAAATCTCTAAAAGCCCCAGCAAATAGCTAACCATCAAGAGATGTACAGAAAAACATAAAATGTGATATCAATTCATTATTTACTGACTCTTGTTGTTTCAGTGATGATCTGAGTAAAAGTGCATTGCCAGTGAATTTGCCAAGTTTCACTTTTGGGAACCAATTTACCCTTCTCTTGCCTGTTTCTTCTCAGAACTCTATAACCTACATCCTCATTTCCCAGGAAGGCAAAGTTGGCCAAGTAACTGAAAGCATGATTTGAGCTCTTAGAAATGAAGACAAATGGTACCTCTTATTTGGGTTCCAAAATTAAAGATGATTTTGAGTGAACCATTTTGGGGAATATAAGGTAAGGCAGAGAACACAGTTAAAGTTGTTACATAGTAGAAATGGTACCAATTCTGCAGTTCAAATCTTGTCAAAGGATCTTAGAGCAATCCATTAGACTCCCTTGGTCTCACTCTAGGACTACCTAAAGCAATACTTTACATATAATGGAAATCTGCAATATTCATTGATAGTTTGTTGTAAAATATATGTGTGAAGTAAATGGATTTGAGGCTACTCCTCATTCTACATCTATGAATCTTTTATTAAATAGAATCTATGAACAATAACAATTAAAAATCAAGCAAAAATGAGTGAGGAAGTAATAGAAATATTTACTGATTGAATGCAAAGGCTTGTTAATGTCTATCTCTAGAATGCTTGCCAACTCTCAGATTTCATGATCCTGATTCGTGTCAGAGCTGTGATCACAGCCCAAGCCTTGTCACTAAACCTTTTGAAATTATACTGTGAGTTCATAAAGAGAAATGTAGTGAGAGGAAAATCATTGGCATTCTTTATTTATTTATATATTATTTTATTTGCCTTAGGAAATTAAATATATTATATTTATTTAAAGACCAAGAGGTATAATTAAGGAATCCTAAAACTCTGCCTGCTATAAAGTTTAAATACTCATACTGAGACAAAAGCTATAAACTTGAGGAAAGGTCAGGTTTGCTAGTGTGTTAGCTCTACAAATAGAGACTCAAGCATCAATAAACAAAGGATTCTTTGAGCAAGGAATATTAGTAATTTATTTTTACTTGGAAATACCATGTAAGCGTAAGGTTTTAGTTTTAGGAGAAGATACTCAGCATTATGAACATGTTAGAAGAGGCATCACTCAAAAAAAAAAACAACAAAGGCTACTTCACATTTCAAAGATGAAAACCAGTCATTTCACTTAAACTGAGTTTCAAAAAAAAATCAACAACTCAATAATGAACATAAAGTGTAAGGCACCTAAGAGGCAGGGACTGAATTTTTGGCTTTTTTAAAACAATAGCACCTAGGTGGTCAGTGGCTTTTCCCGTGGAAGACTTTATCTGAAAAAGCTCAAATATCGTTGTACCAAACATAAGTTATTATTTTAAATGACAGATTAAAACTTCTTATAAATGGTAACGGGGGAAATCTTTTGGCAAAGATGTTTAACAGCTCATTTCAGATTTTAGCTTTGTATATGATAGCCATTTAAATGCAAAAGATATGACTATCCAATTTAAACTCATAAGTCCTATAGAATCATAAAACCTAAGAGCTGGAAGTAAACTTATAGATTATGTGGACCAACTCCCTTATTTTACAGGTACAGAAAGTATACAACAAGAGAATTAATTGACAGGCATATTGGTAGTTAGTGACAGTCTGGAATTACTGGATGGGTAGCTGTTTTGCTAAGTGGATAGAGCAATGGACTTGGAACAAAGAATATTCATCTTTGGAAATTTAAATCTTGCCTCAGACACCTACTAGCTTTGTGACCATTGGAAAGTCATTTAGCCCTATTTATCTGTTTTCTCATCTGTAAAATGAGCTGGAGAAGTAAATGGCAAACCACTCCAATATCTTTGCCAAGAAAACCCCAAATAGGGTCATGAAGAATCAGATATGAAGTAACTGAACAATATCTGTTCTAATAAATTGATGCTGCATCTAAGTACTGACAGATTATGTTGACATTATTTTATTGCTACTAAATAAGGATAAAATGTAAGGATAAAATAACTATTTTGTGTCATTTGGAATTTGCTATGTATACAATTTTCTATATGAAGAAAAATGCAAAATATGAATCTTTGAAAGAGTTTACAGGCATAGGATGTATAAGTAAGCTTTGAGGATCTTTGTCCAAAATATGACTGGCAATAAGTCTCATATCCTCCAATGAAATTCTTAATTCTAGGTGTAGTCACAAGAAGATCAGTTATACTATTACGCCATTGACCCAACTACCTGCCAATGTGATTCCTCCCAAGATTATCATGTTTGTAATGATTATGAAGTTTAATACATTAAGAGTTATTATTTATTTATTAAGAATAATTCTATGGGGTAGAGCCAAGATGGTGGAGTAAAGGCAGAGACTCAGCTGAGCTTTCCCCCAGACTTCTCCAAATACCTTTAAAAGTGACTATAAATAAATTTTAGAGCAACAGATCCTGCAAAAAGACAGAATGAAGCAAATTTCCAGCCCAAAACAACATGGAAGATCTGCAAGAAATGTCTGTTGCAACAGGGTGTGAGAGGAGCATAGTCTAGTACAAGTCAGACTAGTACAGACTGAGGCCCAGAAAACTTGAAGCAGTGCTCAGGGCAAATCAATGACTGGCAGCAGTGGTAGTTTTCAGATTTCTTAGTCCACAAACACCAAAGACAACTTAGAAAATCATCAAGAAAGATCTGGGTCAAAAAGTCAAGTAATAGATTGGGAAAATGTGTGAACAATGGGGAAACCTCTCACTAGAGAAACTTACTTTGGTGAGAAGGAAGATTAAAACACGCACTCAGAAGCAGAAAACAAAGTCAAAGCAGCATCCAAATCCTCTAACAAAAAATATATGAATTAGTCCCAGGCTATGGAAGGGCTCAAAAATAATTTTGAAACTCAAGCAAGAGAAATAGAGGAAAATTCGGGAAGAGTAATGAGAATGATCTAAGAAAATCATGAAAAACAAGCCAACAGATGGGCAAAAGAGACACAATAAATTACTGAAGAAAATAAAGAGTAAAAGATGTTCAAATAGCCAATGAGGAGGAGAAGAATGCCTTAAAAAGTAGAATTCATCAAATGGAAAAGGAGATGCATGAGCACATTGAAGAAAATAATTCCTTAAAATTTAGAATGGAGCAAGTGGAAGCTAACAACTTTATAAGAAATCAAGAAACAACAAAACAAAACCAAAAGAATGGGGGGAAAGGAAGACAATATGAAATATTCCATTGCAAAACAACCAGCTTGGAAAATTGATCCAAGAGAGATAATTCAATTTGTCTATTGGACTAAATGAAAGTCATGATAAAAAGAAGAGTCTCCCAATCATTTCAAGAAATTATCAAGGAAAAATGTCCTAATATTCTGGATCCAGAAGGCAAAATAGAAAAGACTCTACCAATCATCTCCTAAATGAAATCCCCAAATGAAAACTCCAGGGAATATTATAGACAAATTTCAGAGCTCCTAGGTCAAGAAGAAAGAAAAAAGAAAAATTAAGTTTCAATCTCTGATCAAGTTAGTAGTCAAAAAGTAGCAGGGACAGAATTCTAACATTGGTTTAGTATTCTGTCCACTAGAGGAGCCATAATTAGTATAACAGATGATTTAGAAGTTTCAACATTAAAGAATCAGAGCACTTAAAGTATGATATTCTGGAGGTAAAAGGAGCTAGGATTACAACCAAAAATCATCTACCCAGAAAAACTGAGTATAATCCTTCAGGAGAGAAAATGTGCATTCAGTGGGACAGAGGAATTTCAAGTGTTCTTGAGAAAATAAACAGAGCTAAAAAGAAAATTTGATTTTCAAATACAAGACTCAGGAAAAGAAAGAAAAGAAAAAGAGGAAAGGAAAATCATAAGAAACTTCTTACAGTTAAACTCTTTAAATTATTACATTGAGAGATGTTATTTGTTATGCATATATTCTTTCCCAGTATTAGGGTAGTTTGAAGGAGTATATACAAACAGAGGGCACAATGTGAGTTGAATATGAAGGGATTATACCTTAAATACAAAATAAAGGGATAAAAGAGAGAAAGAGAAAGAAAAAGGAGGAGATAGAATGGGTAAACTTTTTCACATAAAAGAGGCAAGAAAAAACTTTTACAACTGAGGAGAAGAGGGGGACACTAAAGGGGAGTGAGCGAACCTTACTCTCATCAGAATTGGCTCAAAGAGGGAATAACATTCACACTCAATTGCATATAAAAATCTGTCTTATACTACAAGAAAGTAGGGAAAAAGGGGTTAAATGAAGGGGGATGACAGAAGGAAGGGCATATTGGGGGACGGAGTAGTCAGGAACAAATACTTTTGAGGAAGAGCAGAGTAAAGGAAAGATGGGAATAAAAAGGGAGGGGAATTGGATGGAGGGAAATAGTTTTTCACAATATGACTATAATGGAAATGTTTTGTATAACTACACATGCATAACCTACATCGAATTGCTGGCCTTGCAAATAGGGGGTGGAGATGAGGAGAGAGGAAGGGAAAGACTTTGTAACTTAAAATTTTAAAAATGAATGTTAAAATTGTTTTTATATATAATGGGAAAATACTGAATGAAATTAATTTTTTTTAAATATTCTACTGAGAAAGTTTTAAGTGAATTAGGAAGGTAGTATTTACTAAATTGTCCTACTAAGAACAGTTGGTACAAGGTGTCTTCCAAAAATCCGTGACACACATTCCCCAACTGATAAATGGTCAAAGGATGTGAACAGGCAACTTTCAGAGGAAGACATTAAAGCTATCTCTATTCATAGGAAAAATGCTCTAAATCACTACTGATTAGAGAGATGCAAATCAAAACAACTCTGAGGTACCACATCATACCTATCAGATTGGCTACCATGACAAAATAGGAAAATAATATATGTTGAAGAAGATGTGGAAGAGTTGGAACACTAATTTATTTTGGTGGAACTGTGAGCTGATCAAACCATTCTGGAGAACAATTTGGAACTATGCCCCAAGGGCTAGAAAAATGTGCATATTCTTTGACCTAGCAATATCACTTCATCAAATGTCACGGGAAAAGAACCCACATGTATAAAAACGTTTACAAGAGAGGGGTCTGAGCCAAGATGGCAGAGTAGAAGGACAGCCTTGTTGTAGCTCTCCCCCCAAAGCCCATAAAGTACCTGTAAAAATGGCTCTAAACAAATTCTAGAGCAGCAGAAAGCCTAAGAGCAGACCACGGAATGCAACCCAGCCTTAGCTGTGCAATGTGGCAGGGACAGGACTGGAGAAGGTTTCAGGGAGCAGAATACCAGATAGTAGCTGTGGTTCTCAGATTCCTCAACCCACGAACACCACAGACAGTTTCAAAGGGCAGTTAGAAAACTCTTTCACCTGAGTGAGAAGGGAGCAAGTTCCTACCCTAGCCTGGCCTGAGGTTGCTGCAGCATCCATTTTTGGAGTGCTCTGCCAAAAGACCCTGGGAGAATCAAGCACATGACCTCAATCTCATCCCAAAGCAGCATCCCTGGGGTGAGGAGGAGCACTATCACAGTGGAGCTGAAGGTTTTTGTAAAGAGAGAGCCATACTCACAGATATTGGGCAGAAAACCTTGTGGTGGCTCCCAGACAAGAGCTCAGGCCGGAAGAGGAATAAACTCCTCTCCTTCGACTATGCAATCTTGAAGGAACTGAGAACTGACAGAAACCTACAATATACCCTCCACTTGACAAAGGACTCAAAAGTCAAGTAACTGGCTGGGAAAATTACCTCCAAAAGGAAAAAAAACCAATAAGACCATAGAAGTTTTCTTTCTTGGTAAGCAGGTATTTTCCTCCATCTTTTAAGAAGAGGAAGAAAAAAACATGCCATTAGATGAAGACATAAAAGTCAAGGATTTTTCATCCAAAATCTCCAAAATAAATTTTCAATGGTCTCAGGCTATGGAAGAGCTCAAAAGAGATTTTCAAAATTGAGTAAGAGAGGTGGAGGAAAAATTGGAAAGGGAAATGACAGCGTTGCAAGAAAATCATGAACAGTGGATGAACATCTTGCTAAAGGAGACAGAAAAAGTGCTGAAGAAAATACCTTTAAAATATACCTTTAAAAATAGGCCAACTCAAATGACAAAAGGCCAAAAATCCAATGAGGAAAAAATGCGTTGGAAAGCAGAATTAATCAAATGGATAAGGGGGTTCAAAAGTTCACTGAAGAAAATTCTTCTTTAAAACTTAGAATGGAGCACATGGAAACTAATCACTTTATGAGAAACTAAGAAATTGCAAAACAAAACCAAAAGAATAAAAAAAAATTGAAGTCAATGTGAAACATCTCATTGGAAAAGCAATTGACCTGGAAAATAGATCCAGAAGGGAAAATTTGAAAATTATGGGGCTAATTGAAAGCCATGATCAAAAAAAAAAGAACTTAGACATCATCTTTTGTGAAATCACCAAGAAAAACTGCCTGATATTCTAGAATAAGAGGGTAAAATAAATATTGAAAGAATCTGTTGATCATATCATGAACGAGATCTGAAAAGAAAAACTCCTAGGAAAATTGGAACCAGATTCTGGAGTTCTCAAGTAAAGGAGAAAATATTGCAAGCAGTAATAAAGGAACAATTCAAGGATTGTGGAAATAAAATCAGGATAACACAAAATCTAGCAGCTTCTATATTAAGGATTCCAAGGGCTTGGAGAAGGATATTCCAGAAGCCAAAGAAACTTGAATTAAAATCAAGAATCACCTAGCCAGAAAAAATAAGTGTAATATTTCAGGGGAAAAAATGTTCATTCAATGAAAGAGAGGACTTTCAAACATTCTTTTTTTTTAGTTAAATTTATTTATTTAACTTTTTACATTCTTTATCACAAAATTTGGGGTTCCAAATTTTCTCCCCATTTGTCCTCTCCCCCCACCCCAATACACCGAGCATTCTAACTATCCCTATCACCAATCTGGCCTCTCTTTTATCATCCCTCCCTTCCCTTGTCCCCATCTTCTCATTTGTCCTGTAGGACCAGATAACATCCTATTCCCCATTACCTGTATTTCTTATTTGGAAGAACAATTCTCGACAGTTGTTCCTAAAGCTTGGTGTTCTCACTTCTCCTCATCCCTACCTCCCAACCCATTCCCTTTGTGAAGGCAGGCAATTCACTATAGGCCATATCTGTGCAGTTTTGTAAGTGACTTCCATAATAGTCGTGTTGTGTAAGATTAACTATATTTCCCTCCACCTTATCCTGCCCCCATTGTTTCTATTCTCTCTTTTGATCCTGTCCCTCCCCAAGTATTGACTTCAAATTTCTCACTCCTCCCATTGCCATCCCTTCCATCATTCCCCCCACTCTGCTTTTCCCCTTCTCCCCCACTTTCCTGTATTGTAAGATAGATTTTCATACCAAATTGAGCGTGCACTTTATTGCTTCTTTTAGTCGAATGTTAGGAGAGTAAACTCCATGGTTTGTTTTTTTTTTCCTCTCCCAGCTCTCTTTTTCCCTCCATTAAGGGGACTCCTGCCTGCCTCATCTATGAGAGATAATTTATCCCATTCCATTTCACCCTCTCTCCTCCCACTCCATTTCTCTCTCACTGTTTACCTTGATATCTTTTAA
>CM053770.1:189936336-189975645 GCA_028658325.1 Potorous gilbertii | reverse complement strand
CCCATTGGATATCTATTTCAGATGTTTGGAATACAGAGGCCTTGACTTCTATGTCTTTTGCTGATGGTAAGCATTGTTCTTCCTTATCAGAAAAGAAAGGAGGAAACATCTGGTCACCAAGAAAGTAACCTTCTATGGTCTTATTTTTTTCCCTTCTCTGGGCATTTCCCCAGCCAGTTATTTGACTTCTGAGATTCCTCTCCACCCCTGCCTCACTAGTTCTTGGGGTCTGAGATTCAAATGCTGCTCTCCAGCCTCAGGGCTTTCAGTGGTGGGGCCTGGCTACTATGCAGGGTAAGATTAAATCAGGTTCTCAGGTGGGGGCAGGGCCACCTCACAGGTCTCATTTCCCTCAGGGGGTTTATGTGAAGACCTTCAATAATGGATCCCAGCTCCTGCCTGCTCCGTGATCCCCTGGCCACCTGTTGCCTCTGCTGCTGCCTCCCAAGGGGGCCTGAGTTATGGAGACACCCCGCTCCCGTCTCAGTGAACCCAGAAGTCTCTCTCACTGACCTGTAGCACCTGTGAGTGGAGGGACCTTTGCTGCTACTGGAGATTCCATCCCTGAAGCCTGTTCGGATCTGCTCTTCTTGGGCCACATGGCCAAGGCAGGGCCAGGCTCCGCTCTGGGTCTGGTGTGCAACAGACATTTGATGTCTGTTTTTCATGGCTATCTGGAACAGAAATCTGCTTCACTCTGTTGTTGTGCGGCTTCCACTGCTCCAGAATTTGTTGAGAGTTCCTTTTTACAGGTAATTTATGGGCTGTGGGTTCAGAGCTAGTATAAGTGAATTTTTCTATTCCATCATCTTGGCTCCTCCCCTTCCTCTTTTTTTAATACCAAATTTTAGCAACCTAAAAAAAAAAAAACATTTCTCTAATACTTTCTTATGACATTTTATCATTGAAGGGAGGTGACCCTAGCTTTATTAAATCTGAAATGGGTGAGTATAACTCTCTTAGGTTCTAATGAATTTGAAACATTTTGTCCTTTGAAAGGACTAACCTCACTAAGTTCAAAGACACTTATTATCCAAGCTATGTCAACTAAATAATGCATTTTGGACATAGTTCCTGAATGTTTCAATTTTCATTGGGAGAGGGAGTTTCCACATGAATGAATTTACTAATCCTGTAAAGTTATAATGGCAAGTTATGGAAAATGGAATTATATTTATATTGATTTTCCAAATATTGATATGGACAAGATATTTCAATTAGACATAAAATCACAAATTTCAGATTAGTAAAGGATCCCAGAAAACATCTAATCCAACCTTTGTTTGATAAATTATTATCTTTATAGTGTACCTGACAAGTGATTATTCAGTCTTTGCTTCTGGGGAGTCAGGAGGCATGACTGTAGCTTCTGAGCCTATTTTTCTTTTGCACAATTCTGGTTGTTAGGGAGGTCTCTTTTCCTTCTCCTCCTCCCTGTCTCCAAAAAGACAATACTCCAAAAGTATTCTTCCCATTGCTGCTTACCCCTGAAATCAATGAGAACAAATATATTCACTATCCCATTTGAGAATCCTTGAAATACTTGAGGATATGCATCATGATATTATTCTTATATTCTTTAGGCTAAACATTCTTAGTTTCTTGAACTAACACTTGCATAGAAGATATATAAGTTCCTTTACCATCCCAATTTCCCTCTTTTGATGATGTTGTATTTTGCAATGTCCTTTGAAAAATATAGTACCCATAAGGGTATATGATTACTCCAGATATAATCTGGCCAGGGATCTAATGATCTCCTAATTGCCAATAAATTTATCCTATTTCAGTCTTCATTTTTCTTGACCTCTTTGAAGTCCTTGGGAAAGCTAGTCATACTCTTCTTAATAATTTATTCTACATTCATTTTATGACAAGGAAAGTTACTTGTTCTCCTCCTACCAATGTATTGACTCTAATTTTTTTTCTTATTTTCTAGATCTTCATTTAAATGTTGAGGTCACTCAAAGTTCTGTTCTGGGCTTTCCCTTCAACTGGTGATCTCCTCAGCTTCCAAGTTTTCAATTAACCCCTCTCCTTGTCTAGCCCTAGTTTCTCTCCTGATCACCAGTCTTGAATTTTGATGTATTAGAGATCTCAAAGTTGATATATAACAGGTATTTCAAACTCAACATAGCCAAAACTGAATTCATTATTTATCTTTCATCCTTCTATTCCTAACTTCCTTACTACTAGTAGTACTAGTACTAGGACTACTACTACTACTACTACTACTACTACTACTACTACAACTACCACCTTTATCTTCCAAGTCACCCAAAATTATATCCAGTATTCACTTTTATAAGGTGTCCTCTTCTGTTGTATCTATTTTCCTAACAGTTCTGGTACGTACCTTCTTCTCTTTCCTTGGACAAACCAATCACCTGTGTGCATGCCTTCATCACTTGATATCTGGATTATTGAATTAGCCTGCATTTTCCACTCAAATTTTAAAGAGGTTTCCCTAAAATGCAGGTCTGAACATAGCATTACCTCATCGCCTCATTCAATCAACTCTAGTGATTCCTTGTTATCCCCAGGATCAAATAAAAAGAATCTGTTTGCCTTTTCAATTCCTTCATAATCTGGATCCTTTCTAACTTTCCAATATTCTTATATTTTGGCGATCTGGTTACATTAGACATTTGTTGATGCTGCTGTTCTTGTTCTTGTTTCTGACATATGATATTCCATCTTCTGACTGCAGGAATTTTCATTGACTGTATTCATGTATTTGGAAGGCTCTTCCTCCTCATCTCTATCTCCTAATTTCCTTCATATTTCAGGAAAAGTTCTATCTGCTACAAAAAGCCATTCTTGGTCCTCCTTAAACTCAAAATTTTTTTGGTCGTTGTACTTGCTGTTTCTTTTTATTCTTATGTCTTGTTTTTGCTTTTCCTTGGTTAACACAGTGCTTGGCACATAATATGTGTATGTTATTATTTTTATTGACAGTTCTTCAGTTACATCCAATTCTTCATGACCACATGGATCATAGCATGCCAGACTCTTGTATCTTCCACTATCTCTTGATGTCTAAGTTCATATGCAGTGTTTACATGAAATTATTTCTCCTTCCCATCCTCTATCATTCCTTTTTCTTTTTGCTTTCCTGAATGAGTCTCATTTTCTTATTATGTAGCTAAAGTATTTTAGTTGCAGCTTCAGTATTTGAACTTGCAGTGAGTGAATAACCTGAATTAATTTCTTTAACTCTTGACTGATTTGATTTCCTTGCTGTTCAAATGACTCTCAATAGTCTTCTCCTGAACCACAATTCAAAACTGTCAATTTTGTGGTGCTCAATGTTTTGTTTTGTTTGTTTCCTTTATTTTTCTTAACAGTCCACCTCACAGCCACCATTGCTACTGGATAAAGAAAAACATAGCTTTGACTCTACAGAATTTTGACTGGCTGTCCAGAGAAGAATAAAACAGCATTATCTTCTCATTATTTCTGCAGGTTGTATCTTTCTTAATACAACACAAGATAGATTTATTTGGCTTGGTTTTCTTTTTGTTTCATTCTGTTGGTTGACATATTAGATTGTTAACTCATTATGATCAGTTCTTATTCATTATGAAATGTTACCACTCGTTTTTTGGTGGGGGTAGTAGAAATGAAAGGAAATACCTTTGAAGCCAACAGATAAAGCAATGGGCCTGGAGCCAAGAGAGCCTGAGTACAAATGCGGTCTCAGGCATTTGCTAGCTGTATGACCTGGGCAAGTTACTTTAACTAATGTTTGCTTCAGTTTCCTCAACTGTAAAAAGGAGATGATAACAGCACCTACCTCAGTGGCTGTTATGTGGATCAAAAAACATAATATTTGGAAAGCACTTACCAGGGTGCCTGGCACATAGTAGAATTTAAGTAAATATTAATTCCCTTAAGTCAGAAAGAAAAGGATGCTCCTCATATTAAGGACATCCTCCTGACACTAGTAACCAGTGGAGCAGGGATGATTTGAAGTAGGCTTCTGGTTGTTTCTGATTAAATGTTTTGTGGGAAGAGATAAGTGTGAGGAGGATGGAATGTGTGGGCAAAGAAAAAGTAATTAGCTAACTCAAGTGTATAAAAACAGCATTACAGTGAGTCAGTGCCTAGTTAGATGCAAATCACAGCATCTGTGTATGTGAGAGAGAGAGAGAGAGAGAAAGAGAGAGAGAGAGAGAGAGGGAGAGAGAGAGAGAGAGAGAGAGAGAGAGAGAGAGAGAAGAAAGGGAGAGAGAGAGGGGAGAGAGAGAGAGAGAGAGAGAGAGAGAGAGAGAGACGAGTGGGAGAGAGAGAGGAGAGAGGGAGAGAGAGAATTCGGGGAGCTGTTTACAAATGGATTGTAGTCTGAGGACATTTTTTGAGTGTTTGGGTTTAGTTTCCTAGAGAAATATGTTTAAACTTGGGTAAATTTTCCTTAAGAAGTATGAAAGCAATTGAGAAGTAAGAGAAATGAATGGAGACAGCAATATTCCATTTGTATCTGGTCAATAAGACTGAGAGTGCTATCAGGTTTTAATATTAATAACCACAGAATACTAAGCAGAATTTAAGGGACTGTGATGACAGACATTTCATCAGGACCATTCTTTGACCCCAATAACATCAACAGGGGAGAAGAGAGTAATTAAGGCCTCTTCAAGGGTCCAAGACTCTAAGCACAAGTCATAATGTCTATTTAGATATAGTTCTTTGAGAACAGAGGCCTTGTATTGCATAAAGACTGAGCATGAATGACCAATTCAGCTAGACAATATGATCAAAACATCTTTTGAGTACATATCCCTGAAGTACATAAAGACTAGAAATATAAACCACAAGTTAATATCTGAATCTGAAAAGCATATACATTGATATGTACCCTATGGTAGCCAACCATTTGTTTACTGAATTATTAGTATATATACTCTTACTCAGGAACATGGGGTTTAGTGTCAGAAAACTTAAATTAAGCTAATACTTCTGCCACTGATTCTCTATGCATGTTGGTAATGGTACTTTAAGTAGAAAGATCTTTCTCATTCACTAAGACCCATGTGACCTGGGTCACGTAGAAACTTGAGTCACATGAATCTGAGTCACATGAAACCTATAGTATGAGGAGTTTGCTGAAAAGTTGGAGCACAAGGGGTATAACAGGAAGAGGTGGCACTAGAACAGAGATGAGAGGAAATTGGTCAGAGTCCAGTCAGAAGTAGGAAGAATGTGGGCAATCAGGCAGCTGACCAGCATGAATAAAAGAGCATATTTGTGATTTTGTCTAAGAGGGGCTGCTGAAACTGATTTGTTTTAAGCCTAACAGTGGGAAGGCTTGGGGATGCTGTTGTTCTCTGCATTTCTATTGTGTACAGAGATTTGTTACTATGATGTATTTGGCCTTTTAGTGTCTGAATAAATGTTTTGGTTTTGCCTTCTAAATGGAGAAATGGTTGCGTTTCATGATACAGAACTGTACTGGGATATGCATGGCTGCCATAAGATGCTCTGAATATTTCATTGGCACTAAAAATGGTGACAAAGATGGAATTGTGAAATATCAGACCTATATTTAGAGGCAGGCAGGCTTTGAAGGAAGAAATTGATGTCTCAGGGTGGGAGGATTTGCCTTATTCTTTCTTAAAAAGATAATGGACTAAAAGCACAGGGCTCTGTGAAAACTGGGAACTAAAGCTACAGAAGAGAGAACCCAGAGACTTAGAAAGATATTCGCAGGAAATACCAATAGAACCAGGCAAAGAAATTGCAGTGGTGTGTAGGATAGGCTGGGCCTTCCTAACAAGCTATCGAATTATATGTAAAAATAGAAACAAGTTTCTGAATGAAAATGATCAGATGGAAAAGGAGTTAACTGATTTGCAAGAGAAGTTTTCTATGTTGAGCTCTCTTTTAGAAGAACAAGCTAAAAGTATCTGATGATGGAAGAAAAAGCTATAATTGATTTGCTTCGCAAGAGGATGCAAAAAGTTAATAATAGGAAGATGAATGCAGCCCTTGCACAGGCTGAACTTGTTTGGGGTCCAAACACATGCGAGGAGGATGTGTGGAAGGAGAATGAAGTACTACAAAGGAAGCAAGAAAATCAGAGGGCTCATACAGTATTCAGGAAGGTAATTGAGGATTTTACTCAGCAGGAGGTAACAGATATTTTAAGCCAGTTTACCCAAAGGATGGGAGAATCACTGGTATCTAGGTTGGGGAGAATCAATGAAAAAAATCAGTTTCCTTGAGAGAAGAGTAAATAGCCATCAGATTCAAACTCAGAATAGATTCACAAGAAAAGAACTCTTTACTGCTCTATTAAGAGCAGGAATAAGAATAAGAATCAGAAGAACAGAAGGCATTCCAACTAATAAACTATATACAATGTATTGAAGAAAGAGTCTTGATTTTAGACAGAACAGGGAAATGAGATCTGCTCCAACAGAGCCTCCTGAAACAATGAATCCAAATTCATCACACCTGCAGGGAACATAGAAAATTGACTAGATTCCAGCTCAGAAAGTACATTCGGACCAGAATGATGACCCTAAAGTACAAATTGGAAAACAGTAAATAACAGTGCATGAGGCTATGATATGGACTTATGGACCCCAGAAGCATGGTTAACCTTATATCTGCTTCTTGTTATTGTCTCCTTATTTATTTTTGGTTTTTTGTCTGTTCACTTGGGTTTTCAGATTTGCTTTCTGTAAACTTAATACTGGCCACTTGCAGATGCCTGATCACTAATGCCAAATATCACCCCCTGTACACATTTGTAATGTGTCATCCCTGGACCTGGAATCAAATAAGATCCAGATGCCAACTAAAGAACTGAATAGGACCTCTTGGGACAGGAATAGTTCTATGTCCAATCTCAGCAGGAAGTAGCTATGAAAGAAGACACTTTCATCCCTTACCCCAAGATAAGGGGTAAAGGGAGGGGGAGTGATGGGGTGCTTGTTCTCAAGCCCCACCGTAAGTCATTGTTTTATGTGCTTATTTTGTGTGATCCCTGTTATATTGCTTTAAAGTTCTGTTGATACCAGCTGGTCCATGAACCTATGTAATGAATACAAAAGATCCTGGGACTGCATGTAGTGGTAATTTAAGTGGGAAGATCTTTCCCATTCATTAATAGGCCCATGTGACCTACATGGGTCACATGGAAACCTGAGTCACATGATTCTGAGCCACTTGGAACCTGTGGTGGGAAGAGTTTGCCAAATGGTTGGAACAGGAAGAAGGAGAGTTAGAGACAGTTGAGAGGAAATTGGTCAGAGTTTAGTCAGAGCTAGGAAGGATGCAGGCAAGCAGACAGCTACTAGTGTGGGTAAAAGAGCATGTTTGTTATATTGTTCAAGGAGGACTGCTTTTGATTTGTTTAATGGAGCTGGTTTGTGGGAAGCTTAGTAAAGGGAAGGCTTAGTGATGTTCTCTGCATTGTTTCTGTATACAGATTTTTGTTACTATGATGCGTTTGACTTTCTGGTGTTTGAATAAATGTTTTGGTTTTTGTCTCCCAGGTGGAGAGACTTTTGTATTTTGCTATTCAGAATTGGTCATGAGTATTCATGGCTGCCATAGTCACTGTGAATATTGCACTGGTACTACAATATTGTCTCCCTCACTAGAAGATGAGCTCCTTGAATATAGGGGCTATTTTTATTTTACCTTTCTTAGTATCTAAGTATTTTTAGATATTTAGTATTTGTATTACCTTAGTATTTTTCTTTCTAAGTGTCTTTTCACAGTTCCTGACCCATAGTACATTCTTAAGATACCCTTGTTGATTTACTATATGAAAATGTTCTCTGATTGTCAGATTCTTTTTTCCTATAAAGTGTGGATAATATCACTTACAAAGCTTAATTTATAAGTTTGTCAGAAGGCTTATATTGCACGACATGTATAAAGTGTTTAGTATACCTAAATACATTTGTCTATCTGAAATTTATGTTGACTGTCATTAATAGTAGCATTACAAAAGGGATGGGGAGTACAATAATAAATTTAAAAAATAATCAATTAATAGAAAAAATAAAGTGGAGAATAATATGGTATAGTAAATAAAGTCTTAGGGTTAAAATGTGGAAAACTGCTTCAAATTCTGCTTTTGACATTTGCTAGTTCTATAAATCTGGGCATCATTTAACACCATTTAGCCTCATTTTACTTATCTATAAAATTAAGTGTGCATGTATCAGGGGAATTTGGGGGGGTGCACCACATAACATCTAAGTCCATTTCAGCTTTAAATCTATAACCTTATTACCAATCTTCACATTTCTTTAGTGGCACTTTACACATAAGAGTAGTTTAAGTAAATATGCAGATTCATTGATATAAGTGAACAATATAAACTCTTTTGCTGAATTACTAATTGTCTCCTAATGGGAATTAAATAAAGCATCATTTTTTAAATTTTCTTGATATGAAAGATACCATATTTTTCCATAATGAAATATTATTTAAACATTTGTGCAAACATTGTGTACCACTTTCTTATCATGTAGAAATTGTAGAATTAAAAAGGACTTTAGATGCCATTTAATCCAACTAATCACTAGTTATATTATTAATATGATGTACAAGGTCTTTGTTAAAGGGTTCACTCATGTGTCCCTTGAATATTGCCCATCACGAAGAGCTTTCTAAAACAGTCCATTTTTTATTTGGCCAACTGTAAATTTAATGTAGTTACTAAAGAGTAAATAGAACAATTAAGTTTTAATTTTGGTGCTCAAATTCCTCCTCAGGTAGATTTTTTTGACTTTTTTTTTATTTGGAGCCAACTATATGTCACCCAGCATGCCATTATGTTTATCCCTCCCACCTGAAACAACTTCTCTAAGAAAGTAAGGAAAGTCTTTTTCCTTCACTCTCTATATAGATATAGATAGACAGATACAGATAAAATATATATATATATATATGCACACATAGTCTATATACACACATGCAATATAATGTACAGAATATATTATGTTCATATATATACATATGTATATACATATCTATATAATTAATGCATGGGAAATGTTTGATGTTGTATGAAGTATTACCCACTCCTGGTCCCATAGTTCTGCAAAGGAGTGAAAAGAAGATTCCCCCTGTCTGTCTTTTGAGGTCAGCTTAATAATTATAGTTTTGAAACACTTATTTTCAATTGTTTTATGTTTTTGTACTGTCGAATTGCATTTTTAGTAATTGTGTATATTATTTTTCTAAGATTTATTTATTTCATGTCATATCTCTTCATATGTCTTTTTATTCTTCTCTATTACATCTCTGCCCCACCACCTTCCTTCCTCACCCAATGAGTATTTATAGTCTTAGTAGTTCTGTATTACTACATAAAAAGAATTATAATAAATATGTTATATATATGGGAACTTTGGTAGGTATAAGGGAAGGGTCATTTACCTCCTTGGTATAACTATCTAGCAAATGAATTTTTGGGTTCAAAGGTATAGGTGATTTAGTAATGACTAAATTTTAAAGTGTGTAATTAAACTCAAATTCATTAGATTGTGATTGAAATTTCCAATAAATAGGAAACCTGTTTATCAACATCAAGAATTCACAGTCTACCAATCCATACCTACAAGAAAGAAAAGAGGCAAACTAACAATATCCCTGTCTGACAGCATAGCAACATTCTATGTCCTTTCCACCAACCTTTCTACCAAGAGTAGGGTCATCTATTTCATCTCCTTTACTTGAAGACCAACATTAGTAATTACAATTCATTGGCCAATTTTAATTTATATTTATGCAGTCATTTTACATAATATCATACTGGTTCTATTTCTTTTGCTTTGCACCAATTCGCACAAGATTTTTCTTATTTCTACATTTTGATCATATTGATAACTTTTTATGCCATAGTAATGTACTCTTGCTTTGATATACCACAGATTGTCAAGACATTACATAAGTGTCCTCCTCCTTCCTTATTTTCCTGAAGCAAAAAGAGTCAATAAATTAGCTTGGACAAGCTGACAAGCTAAAATTGGAGTTGTTCCCAATTCTCCTCCTACCTCTTTTGATGCCAGAAAGGTTATGATGACACAGCTCTAGAGTAATTCCCTTTTTTCATAGAATTTCTTCTAGTCACATACTTACATTCTCTACCTCTTCTAGAGTTTTTGTCCTGACTCAGGACAGGCAATAAGTATTGAAATCAAATGGGCTAAGCACTGAAACCTTTTTGGTTTTGTTCCCTCTCTTCCTTGGCTAGAAAAGAACCTTAAAGTTCATATGTATTGCAGTCACGTTTAACAGGATATCTATGTGCAGAAAGCAGACAATGAAAAAAAATGAATTCTGTATTTACAGTTAAATTTTAAGGCTTTCAAAATCTCTCTGGAAATTATTTCTCTCATTCTGACAGCAATAAACATACTTGCAAAATGAAGGAAATTTGAATTGCTGTGTATCCAGATCTTAATATTATGAAAATTCCAGAAAAAATCAGAGAAAAAAACCATTTATATATAAATTGGCAGACATACTTCCTATGAATGTAGGACTTCCTCACTCTTTCTTCTCTTGAACTTTATTTCCCACGAAACTTTGCAAGCTGAAGTTCCTAGACGTTTTTTCCCCAGAAGTGAGCACCTTGCCTTGATGATGTTGTGAACTAGAATTTTTTAAATGGAGGAATGGAGACAGAGTAATAAGAACGCCAAGGACAAAGTCAGCTCCTTTCCCCACCAATGGCATTATTTATCACTTCATTTGGCAAAGTAACTTCTGATTTCACTAGCAGAGAAATGAGGCAGCAAGAATGACTTGGTCCCTCCCAGCCTAGGAGCAAATCAGAATAGGGAAACAATTATAAATTATAAATAAATTATAAAATATAAAAATATACTGGGTCTAGTTACGTACATAAAAGAATAAAAAAGAAACTGGGTCACCACCCACAAAATTCAGAGTGAATAGTGAATCACAATTGCTGTCACACAGCTTGTAAGTGACCCTAGGAACTATTAGAAATATAATAGAACACCATCTGGTGAGAGAGAGAGAGAGAGAGAGAGAGAGAAAGAGAGAGAGAGAGAAAGAGAGAGAGAGAGAGAGAGAGAGAGAGAGAGAGAGAGAGAGAGAGAAAGAGAACCAGTAAACTGATTATAGTGTTCCTGGTTTTTCATAGGTGTGGGTGTGTGGAAGAAGACTTTTTTTTCCTACTTAAAATACTCAGTGCCCCAAATCAAAGACCTACCAATAGAATGAGATCTGTTCTTTCCTTTCAGAGGTCCTTCTATACAGATGGTGGAAACTACACCCTCCTTATCCAACTGTTTTCCTTCCTTCTGGTTCATAATATATCTAGCAGATGAGAGAGTGGTCTGTTTGTTGGGTGCATTGCTTCAAGGAAATGATTAGATTTTAATGGGTTTAAAACTACCCTTCCTCTATTCTATCCTTATTTTTTCTCTCTACTCTACACCTATATCTGTTATCATGACTAAGTGTAATTATAAAAGACACTTGAAAATGTTGGGACATGTATTCTACCACTCCATGGGATATTAAAGTATGATTGTCATATGCAAGATTCTTTACATTAAGCAAGGAACATGGGAAGAAAATTCTTTCTCCACACCCACACCTTGTCCCCCTTTGCCAGTAACCCCATATTAACTACTCATCAAGAATGATCTTGGTAACACCATCTCTTTCTCAGGATACAGGCTAAGAAGAAGTACAGAAAAGAACCGAAAATTTTTAAAGGAGAAATTGAGAATTAATTTTGTTTAAAGGAATATTCATACAGAAGGTAAAACAAATCCTAGTGTGATTTTTAAGGAAATTCACCTCTAAAAGAAAACATTCCATTTAAAAACTCTTGCCATGACTTTTGAGAGAGAACATAAGAAGTGTTTGAAGGAAAAACAACAACAAAAACAAAAACAATTGAGGAATTTTTGGACTGTGCCGGTTTTCTCTGTAATATATTTTCCTGTTTTCCTGGAACATCTTCCAGTTCTCTCCTCAAAAAAAGAAAATTCTGCTAGATAGAGCTAGAAATTTCAGACTTGTTCATCCTACTGTTGTGATTTAAGGACATAATTCAGGTCAGGAGCAAGTTTTCTGCATCTTTGTACTGAATTTGAGACAAAACATCAAAAAAAGCTATATAATTTTAACTTATCAGATATATTTCAATTCAGTTTCTAGCTGAAAAATAATAATGGCCTGAGTACTAGAAGTGAAGTGCAATATTTGTATGTAGATTGTGTGCATATGTTTGTAATGTCATATATAGATATCAATATATAAATGTCTCCTTTTCCCTCATATAAGCAAATTATTCAAAATGATAAACATTTATTTTTGACAATGATTTACAAAAAGATATCTTTGAAAAGTAACATTTTTTTATTTCTGTCATCTTAATACGATATGTAACCAGTGATTCAAAAGTTTGAAATCTGAATTATATTAATGAAGAATACTGAAAGACAGCAGCACTTGCAGTCTTTTAGATAAGCTTCCAAAAGTGAACTTTTGGTCCATTAACCCAAAATTTCTAAAATGTTCTCTAGTTCTTTAATTGTGCCCCTGGCTAGAATTTGCCTAAATGATGAAGATCATCAGTTGACTTCTAAGAAGTGAAAAACTCCAGGGAACATTAATCTCTATCCAATGGAATGTTCATATATTCTAAAACTGGAGTGTTCCATGGAAGGACATTTCTGAAGTTATTTAACATTCATACATATCTATATATACACATACATGTACTTGCATGCCCATTTGCCTCTGTGTAGTGCATACATACCATTGGTTCCTTTAATATACGTGTTTTCATGACTTCTTTGCTTTTTATTTTTCATCAGGAAAATGCAGTGGTTCTTTGATTATTGACTGCAAGAATCTAATAACTTCTGTCTCATCTGAAGCATGAAGCCTGCTGTCAAGCATGCACTACTCACAATACTCTGTCACAAAATACTGCCTCTCTCCACCAGCATGCCAAGAAAGATTTGAACATAAACCAAGCATTTGTTGAAAGAGGAAAACTGATTTAATAAATGCCCAGATGAAAACAAAGACCATTTTGTCTTCAGTGTTGTATAGAATTTGTCATAAAGATACACAAGTAACAAGCACAACTGATGCAGGATGTTATTATGTGTGAACACTCTAAAGCACTGTTTCATTAACAAATTGTCAATGTCACTTCCATTTGTTTTCAAATGTTGTTTCCTTTTCTGTGTCAGCATTCTATTATTCTCCCTTAAAAGAAGTCAAAAAATTATCTACCTTGGGTCTAATTGATGAAAAAGCTCTGAAGATTTCATTTTTTTCTTTTTTTTATTTATTCCCATGACTTTTATTTCAGTTCTTCAAAATCTGGGCTAAAACACAGGTATTACAGAAGAAAGTGGTGCTTAGGAGCATAAAGAAAAGAATGCTAGAGCAACCAGATGTACTTGTAAGGAAAGAAAAAAAGAGATTATGGGGAAAATGCCATACACCAATGAATGAAGACCAGCAACTATTCTATAGAATACATTCATGATAGCTACTAGTTACAAATTCTTCTTCTGAGAAAGCTAATACTGCTAGTAACATATAAGATGCTAATAAAGAGGCAATGAATGTCTACATATCCTTATGTATCACCTCCACTGATCTGAAAAGAGGAGGTTTGAGAAAGTGAGTAGAGGGACACATTTTGTATCCTAAGGTTTTGAATACTAGGGTTCAAGTCCAACTTCTGGCAAATGCTGAATATGTGATCATTAGAAGATCACAACTTTTTAATGCCCCCTCAAATTACATGGAGATGTGTCTCTCCTCTGAGGCCCTCACAATAATGAAGACATAGATCTGGACAGGGATAAAAAAAACATCCTGAAATGATTACTGAAATTCCCATATAAATGACTATTTTGATTGAATCCAAGCTCATTTTTAAATGTGAATATAAAATGATATGTAGGAGGAATATATCAATTCATGCACAGCCAATAAACTAATTACTTGAAAGAAGCATAAAATCAACTTTTACAGACTTTACTTGAGCAAAACAAACAAACAAATAAATATTAAAATAACTGAATTTGGCAGTAGATAATGATATTCAAAAATTCCAATGTAAAAACTGTAGCAATTGCTTCCACTCTTGAAATTAAGAAAATGACTACTAAAAGCTCATGTGTGTTTTAAGAGAGAGCATCATAAATTCTAGTGCCCATCAAAGATAGTCCACAGAAATAAAGAGATTGTGAGACTTTATGTCCATAGTCAGCAATAGCAGACCTCTGCCCTTCCCCAGAAAACCCTAGTGTTGTCCAAAAGAATGAACAGAATTTCCCAAGATCATAAAGACACTGAAAACTACCAAGTGCTTGACAGGGACAAATTCCAGGTTGTAGTTCTCAGAGGAACAGGCAAGGCACCTAAGACCTCTGAAGTACCTAGGACTATGATCTGAGGTGCCATACAAGATCAAAATTTAATGAAATTTGATAAATACAGAAAACCTGATGAAGTGGGATAAGATAAGCAGGATATAACTACCCCAACCAAAAGTACATTAGAGTGCCAAGCGTCAACTTAGGTGAGGGGCAATCAGGAAAAGATCAGTAAATCAAGGAATATATTGAACACTATTAAAAAACAACTTTAGACAGAGATGCACAAAAAGAAAGTGCATTTGAGAATGAGAAAGTAACTCCATAACTGCAAGCAGATATAAGGGAGGAAAAGAGAGTTATGTTGCTATTCTGAGAGACTGAATATACAGTGAGGGTTAGTGATGAATCAAGGAAGAAGACAGCATAAGTTGCTGTTTCTCAAAATTAAAGTTCATGAGAAGGAAGTCATAACAAACCTAGGGGTAGGGGAAAAAGATGTCTGATGAAACTCATTCATCCAAAATGGACAAAGGAAGATTGAAAAAGAATATGGATTTGGTTTTTTACACATTAAGCAAGTCAAAAAAAAAATAGGCAAGCATGGGGGTGTATTAGGAAGGAGAGAATAATTGCCAGCAAAGCAAACTAATTCTGAAAGGAAAATTAAAAAGGTAAAAAAAAAACTAAAGAAACAACATCTAAGGAAATAAAGTCATTTGAGAAGGACTAAAAAGAATTGTGGCATATGAATGGTGTTCTACTCCCAGAAAAGCAACTTTAAAAGACTTTAGAATTCTGATAGTATCAAGTGAACCACGATGAAGTATTTTGCCCACCTCCTGAATGAGATAAAATGGATTTAAGGTGTAGGAGATGAAAAAATTAAAATGTATTATTTATTTTTATAAATGCTGAGTTCCAAATCATCTCTGTCCCTTTAACCATTCTGCCATCCATTAAGAAGACAAGCAATATGATATTAATTATACAGGTGAAATCATACAAAATATGTTTCCGTATTAACTATGTCATGTTGCTAAAGAGCAATAAAAATAAAATAAAGGTTTCCAAAGCAGGTGCTGTTTAGCACTTTAAGTTTGGTTAGACATTCACAATATCAAGATCATCCACTGCATCCCAAGCCATTGCCAGTCATTTTGAGTTTTGTTTTAAATTTTAACATAAACATTTTATTTCTCCTTAATTAAAACTTTTTTTAACTTTTTAAAGTTTTGACATCCAAATCCTACCCTCTCCCGCATCTTCACTTTTCTTGTCCCTGGACCTCTGATGACTCCTGAAATAGAGATTAACAACTTTATGCAACTCTGTCTCACTTAAACTCAATTTAAGCATAGGTCAAAAGATATCACCTATACTACTTTACAGTACCTCAGATTCCTGTGGCAATGGGCAAGTGTTGAAGTAGCAGATGTGGATGCATTTGGTCACAGATATGGTCAAAATAAAAAGGTTCATCTTCTCACCAGACTAAAGTAGCATTGGATTTTAAAGTCTCCTAGTTATCTGAGCAGCCTTTATTTTTTTAAGGACTGTACTGCTCACTTCCTAGTATGAGGAAGGAAATAGGAAAAGCATCCTAAAAATTATATGCTACACCTAAAATAAACCTGGCCTACTTAATGTGGTAGACAGAGATCCTACACACACACACACACACACACACACACACACACTTCAACATAACAGCAAGGACCTTGGCATACACAGAAGGACCTGCTATACAGGTTCTTAGATCTGCTTTTCTAAAAGGAAAACAATTTTTAAGGGGTCAGCAAAGTATTTTAATAAAGCAAACATATCATTCACTTACTTCAGATGAAAAGGTCAGCACCCTGAACTTCAAGGAAAATGAAAACAGAGAAATAAAGATCAACAGGTAGGGCTTCTAACTGTCTGACCATAAGCAGCACATACATCACAGAGAAACAGGCAGATCCAACTGTCTGACCATTACATACATACATAGTCATCAGAGAGGGAAGCATCAATATCTGAGTTTTCAAACCCAGAGGGCTCTTTAACAACTTCCCAGAGTCTCATTTGGCACACAAACCTTCTTCCAAAAAGTAAACCCCAAAAGAAAACCTCAGCTCAGAGTATCTGTACACTTACCAGAACCAGAGGGCAGAACCTTCTGATCTTGTGGCTCAATAGAAATTAACAAAATGTATTGAGGCTTATTAATGGGCAGGGAAGATCATTATCTCTTCCTTACCCAGCTACCATTAACATTAAATTATTGTTACACACACACACACACACACACACACACACACACACATATACACAAATTTTTGCATAGATGATCCTGCTCACCATCAGTTCATGGAATGTGTACATCCTTATGGATAACACGAAATCAAGTAGACCTGGAAGATAAACAGCTCATGTTCAGAAAGAAGTGAACAGTTAATTCATCCAAATAACAGTCCTGAGTGACAAAATTCTGAGAAATGAAAGCCAGCTTTCTGCAGTGGCCACAGTGATAGCAGTACATGAAACTTGTCTATTTTTCACAATAAAAAACTAGTCAGTAAGTTTGCATCCCTCCCCAAAAGGAGAACTCTAGATCATAACGATACAGTTGTCACTCACAGAAAAGCACATCACTATCATCAGTGTGTATGTTCCCATCATGAAGAACCCTGATGAGTTCAAAGAAAACTTTTATGAAGACCTGGAAACCCATGTACCAAAAGAACACATTATTGCTGGATAACTCTAAAGTCACCCAGAGTAGGCATAGGCTATCAGACATGACAGGAAGTTTTCAGTGGGAATAGAGTTGGAAAGAGAAAGAACAACAGTTACTACGGAAGACTTGTTTGTTTCATGAAATTCTTGTCACCAACAGTCTTCTCTTTACCTAAGCACAATAAAACTTCATAGATGAACACTTACGGTAAACACCGGAATTTAATAGACCAGCACTCTGCAAACTATGGATCATGACCCCATATGGGGTCATGTAACTGAATGTGCAGGGTTACAAAAAATTGACAACAGTAAAAGGCTTCAGAATGGGATACTACTAAAAATCAATTCACAAATCAAATTTGTAATGAATCTGATGTATTTCTATCAGTACATACCTTTGTTGCATCCATTGCAGCATTGGTTATGAACACACAACATACACACTTTGCACTGTGAAAGCTGTCATACAACAAAACAACAGATACCAGAACACCTTGGCTCAGATTCAAGACATATATTTTGAATGACAGTGTTTTTACTGTACATACAAAATCATTAAATGAATTTTTTTTCAGTTTGGGACAGAAATTCCAGTAATGTCTAAAATGGCCCTAAAGATACTTCTGGATATTTTACTACATATTTATGTGAAGTGAAGTCTCAACATTGACAATTATAAACTCAAAATATCAATAAACTCTAAAAAATTGAAGATGCTCTATATCCTACAGTATCAAATATTCTGCTAAGATTAAACTCTTTATGTTAAAATAGACAAGCACATTCATTTCATTAACATGCAAATTTGTTTTCATCTTTAATAGTAAAATTATATGTATACAAAAGAATTGTTTTAAAATCAATTTCTTTATGATTTATTATCAGGAAATCTATTTTATCTACCTATCTACCTGGATTCGTGTAAAAATTTCTCAGGTGGAAAAGAGTAGTGTGGGGAAAAAGTTTAAGAAGCCCTCTAACAGACTATGTCACTGTTAGGAGAAGAGACAGACACAGGATGAGAATAATGAAGTTAATGGGTGGCAGAGTGCTGGATAAATAATAGATCTAACTTATCCATGTTAAATATTCTCATTCAATAAAATTGGCAGTCCCAGTACAAGATGACTACCAAAGGACTTATTGTCAACAGATTAGAGATTTGGGTGAACAGTTTCCTCCTAAGTTAGAAAAAAAGCTGAATCAAAACAAAGTTGGCAACAGTGAAGCAGTGAAGAAGAAAAAGAGTGGACAGCTTTCAGAGATTAGGTGTACAGCACTACATTTACTTATCTGGGCCAGAACACACACACACACACACACACACACACACACACATCAAAATTATTTTGACAAAAAAGACAGGCTTATTCAGAAGTTGCTAAATAAGAACTCCACAGAGATTACCAACAGGATAGTTCAGGCATCTCTAAGAAAAAAGGATTTATGTCTATCAAAAGAAAGGTGCAAATGTAGCTTAAAGAAAAGCACAGCAGAGTGCAGACCAGCAGGGATGCACAAGCAACAGGCTTCAGGAAGCCACTAGCAGCAACAGTTTCCAGATTGCTCATCCCACAAATACCAAAAAGAGCTTCAAAGGTCTGTGGGAAGGCTCCTTCACCCAGGAGAAGGAAGTATGGTCTTGACCACCAGCAGTAGGAACTCCTGGTAGCAACTTCCATTTTTGGAGCCTTCCACCTGGAGACCCTGGGAGAACTGAGCAGCTGATCTGAATCTCAGCCCTGAGTGACAAGCCCTAGGGTGAGGAGAAATTCTGGTGTGGTGGAACTGGAGGAAGTTGTGGTGGATGAATTCTAACTGCAGATTCAGGGCAGAAAAGTCTTTGGTTGCTCCCAGATGAGTATGCAGTCCAGGAAAGGAGTAAACTTCTCTCCCTTGATTGTGCCACCTTAGAGGAACTGAGAACTTACAGATTTCCAGAGTATACCCTCCTCTTGACAAGACTCAAAAGTCAAGTAACTGGCTGGGGAAATGCCCAAAAAAGGGAGAAGAAATACAACTATAGAAGGTTACATTCTTGGCGAACAGGTATTTTCTTCCATTATTTCAGATGAATATTTATTTATTTAGGAATAAAACATAACAACAGAGGAAGTAAAGACTTCTATGTCCAAAAGCTACAAAATAAATATGCAATGATCTCAGGCCATGGAAGAGCTCAAAAAGGATTTAGAAAATCAAGTCAGAGAAGTAGAGGAAAACTTGGGAAGGGAAATGAGAGTACTGCAAGAAAATCATGGAGAGTGTTTCAACAACTTGCTAAAAAGAGACCCCAAAAATGCTGAAGAAAATAATAACTTTAGAAATAGGCTAACTCAACTGGTAATAGAGATCCAAAAAACGAATGAGGAGAAGAATGTTTTAAAAAGTCAAATTAGTCAAATGGAAAATGAGGTTCAAAAGCTCACTGAAGAAAATAATATTTTAAACGTTAGAATGGAACACTTGGAAGCTAATGACTTTATGAGAAACAAAGAAATTACAAAACAAAACAAAAGGAATGAAAAAATAGAAGATCATGTGAAGTATCTCACTGGAAAAGCAACTGACCTGAAAAATAAATCCAGAAGAGACAATTTAAAAATTATGGGACTATCTGAAAGTCATGAGCAAAAGAAAAGTGAGCCTAGACATCATCTTATATGAAATTATCAAGGAAAATTGCCCTGATATTCTAGAACCAGAGAGCAAAATAAGTATTCAAGGAATCCACTGATCATCACCTCAGAGACCCAAAAAGAGAAACTCCTAGGAACATTGTGGCCAAATTCCAGAATTCCCAGATCAAGGAGAAAATATTGCAAGCAGTTAGAAAGAAGCAATTCCAGTGTTGTGGAAATACAATCGGGATAACTCAAGATCGGGATAACTCAAGAAGAAGCAGCTTCTATATTAAAGAATAGAAGGGTGTGGAATAGGATATTCCAGAAGTCAAAGGAACTAGGACTAAAACCAAGAATCACCCCTCCCAGCAAACTCATTATAATACTTCAGGGGAAAATATGGTTTTTCAATGAAATAGAGGACTTTCAAGTATTCTTGATGAAAAGACCAGAGCTGAAAAGAAAATCTGACTTTCAAACACAAGAATGAGAAGAAGCATTAAAAAGTGAACAGTAAAGAGAAGTCATGAGGGACTTACTAAAGTTGAACTGTTTACATTCCTACATGGAAAGACAATATTTGTAACTCTTGAAACTTCTCAGTATCTGGGTAGTTGGTGGGATTGCACACACACACCCACACACACACACACACACATGCACACACACACACACATGCAGGCAGGCGCACACACGCACACACAGAGACAGAGAGCACAGAGTGAGTTGAATAGGATGGGATCATATCTTAAAAATGAAGGTAAACGGTGAGAGAGAAATGTATTGAGAAGAGAGAGGGAGAAATGGAATGGGGCAAATTATCTCTCATAGAAGAGGCAGGCAGGAGACTTTTTAGTGGAGGGAAAAAGAGGGGAGCTGAGAGAAAAACATGAAGTTTACTCTCATCGCATTCGACTAAAGGAAGGAATAAAATGCACAAGAGGCAAGAAAAAGCTTTTTCAGTGGAGGAGGAAAGGAAGGAGGTAAGAGGGAAAATGTGAAAATTACTCTCTTTATATTTGACTTAAGAACGGAATAACATGCTCACTCAATTTGGTATGAAAATCTATCTTACACTATGAGAAAGTAGGGGAGAAGGGGGCAAGTCAGGCCAGGGGATGCTAGAAGGGAAGGAAAATGGGACAAGAGAGTAATTAAAAGTAAACACTTTTGGGGAGGGACAAGGTCAAAAGAGAGAATAAAATAAATGGGGGGCTGGATTGGAAGGAGGGAAATGCAGTCTTACACAACATAAGTATTATGGAAGTCTTTAGCAAATCTACATGTATATAGCCTATATTGAATTGCTTGTCTTCTCAGTTGGGGGTGGATTGAGAGGGAGGAAGGGAATGAAGTTGGAACTCAAAGTTTTAGGGGCAAATGTTGAGAATTGTTTTTGCATACAACTAGGAAATAAGAAATACAGTTAATGGTACATAGAAATCTATCTTGTCCTACAAGAAAGGATTAGGGAAGGGAGAAGTATTATAGAAGGGAGGGCATATTGAGGGAATGGGTAATTAGAATGCAAGGCATTATGTGGTGTGGGAAGGGAAGAGATGAGGAGAAAATTTGGAACTCAAAATTCTGTGGAAACGAATGTTGAAAACTAAAAATAATTAAATAAACATAAAAAAAGAGATGTATGCTTCTTAGCTCAGTATAAAAGCCGATGAAACTCATTTTTATGCTGATAGTGATAATCCAAAACACTTGCCCTGAAGGCTATTTGGGGGACAAAGACCCATGGTACTCTTCAACTACTCAGTGTGGGTGGAGCCACGTTGACCAGTAATAAAGACATAATTCTGAAGAAATGTGCTGAACATTTTCAAAGGGTCCTTTTTTTTCCCCCAAGTCAAAAAGCATTTATTATCAACTTACTATGTGCCTGGCACCAAACTCAACACCAAAAATACAGCTTAAAATAGCTGTCCCTCCCCTTAGGAGTTTATATTGTAATGGAGAAAGACAACAAATAAAAAGAAACTTTGCCAGGGGAGGGGGTGGCGTCAGGGGGTGAACAAAGCTGGGTATAGAAGAAAATGTTTGGTAAACCACTTAGAAAGGAATGAGACCTGACTCTCCTGGGAGAAGCCATCCAATCAGAGGCTGCAGGGGTGGAGGATGCTGCCAATGACAGCAAAAAAGAGTCTTCAATGAGAAGAATTTGGATATGGTAGAGAAAGTCTGGAGTGTAGCCTGGAAGGGAATGAGGAAAGTAGGAGCCTTGTGTAAAGTACCTTGCCAAGGGTCACAAGTCAATATATGTCCAAGGTGAGACTTGGACCCCAGGTCTTCTTGATTTGAGTTCTCTTCTCCATCCATTTACCACCCTGCCTCTTTTATATGAAGGATATTATATGTATATGTGATTACACTAGTATAGGGTATGTACTCATATTTATATCATACATGAGTGTAGATGTTACATGTGTATATTTGTGCTATATATGTTACATATATTGTTCAATGAGATGGAGACTGTACCAGTAAGCTAAGTAGCATATGTTCCTCTTTGAGTTTGAGCCAATCAAGTGCCTTTGATTGAGTCTTGCCTTTGATTGAATCAATCAAGAGTCTTTGATTAGAAACTGCACATATATATATATATATAATATATGTACATTATATATATGTGTGTGTATGTGTATATATATTTGTGTGTATATGCATATATATGTATGTATATATATATATACATGTATGTGTTATATATCGAGAGAAAGAGCAGTCAGAAGCAGAGTTGAGATAGAAATGACCATGAGAGAGCTAGGGGAACTTGCCAAAACCAAAAGAATGAAAAAACCCAGAAGACAATATGAAGTATCTCATTGGAAAAAACAACTGACCTGGGAAATGGATCCAGGAAAGGTAATTTAAAAATTATCAGATTTTCTGGAAGTCATGATCAAAAACTGAGAGTAGGCATCAGCCTTTTTTAATGTTTATATATTTATTTTTAGTTTTCAACACTCATTTCCACAAAATTTTCAGTTCCGAATTTTCTCCCCATCTCTCCTCTCCGCTATCCCAAAACATCATGCTTTCTGATTACCCCTTCCCCCAGTCTGCCCTCCCTTCTATCACACACCACACTTTCCTTATTGGCATCTTCTCTCCTGTCTTGTAGGGCAAGATAAATATATATTTTTTGTAGTACCAAGAGTGCAAAAAATACTAATAGACAACAACTGATACCCAAAATAAATAGAGAAAAAATGAGTGAGCAGCTAGCTTCTCTTAAAGAAGTCAAGCCATCTGGGACAGATGAACTAAGTTTTCAGGAACTGGAAGATGTGATTACTAAGCTACATATTAGAAGTGATATTTGAAAGATAATTCAACAAACATTTTTTAAGGACCTGCTAGGTGTCAGGCATGGTACTAGGTTCTGGAATTACAAAACACGTAAAAGTCACCCCTGCTTTTAAGAACATTATAAATTGGGCAGCAAAGTTGGATAGCAGCTCAGGGCAAGAGTCAAGTGGAGACAAGCAAGTGAGAGTCAAGAAAGGAGACCAAGGTATCTGCAGCAGCTGCACCTGAGACTTTTCAGCCCACAGATTAAATGTCTGTAAGTCACCTACTTGAATGCCTGGGAGCCAAAATGGCAGAGTGATGAGTAAATCCTATCTCCCCTCCCCTTGCTGACCTTGGAAGAACCATGAAATATTTCCCCAGAAATATTCTGGATCAATTAGATTAGCAGAAGGGGCAAACAGTCTCATAGCACATGAGGCTAGGAAAATAGCAAATGAATATTCCCCTTACTATGGCTGAGGAGCAGAGTGGTCCCAGACAGCCTGAGCTCCAGGTGTGTGGAGTCTTACACTAGGACCTAGGTGTGCCTAATCTCTTCAGGGGAAACAGGAAGACAGCCAGGATCTCCAAACAATGAGCTTGCCTTTGATCTAGCCCAGCTGAGATCTCCTGTGACCAGACTACTCCTCCCCCATACTTAACAATCTAGCTTCTAGGCTAATCCTGGGAAACTCAGATTTCACCTCCCTTTGCTTTCTAACACCAGCCAGTTTAGCATCAAGTTTTTTAGAGTCTAGTTGATAGAACCAGAGGCCACAACACACATAGCATCAACATCATGAGCAAGAAGCAAAGGAGGAAAGAAGAGAATATAGAATCTTTCTATGGGGACAAGGAGCAAAATACAAACACAAAAGAGGTCACTATTGAGACTGTACTCCCATTTGAAACTTCAGAAGGGTCTATGAACTGCTCGCATGCACAGAGAGCACCGCTGGAAAAGTTGAAGAAGGAAACAGAGGAAAAAATGGCCAATGATTTGAAGGTGTGAAAAAAGAATTCCCTGAAGAGAACAGCTCTTTGAAAAGGAAAATTGAACAAATGGAAAAGGAAGCACAAAACCTAACTGGGAAAATTGTGCAAGTGTTTAAAGGAAGTAAAACAACTAACTGGAGAAAATAATTCAGATGGAAAAGGAGATGCAAAAGTTAACCAAAGAAAATAATTTGATGAAAATTAGAATTGGACAAGTAGAAGCTAATGACTCTATGAGACATCAAGAATCATCCAAAGTCTAAAGACTGAAAAGGTAGAAGAAAATGTAAAACATCTCATTGAAAAAACAACTGACCTGGAAAATAGATCCAGGGAGAAAATTTAAGAATTATTGCCCTACCAAAAAGCCACAATGAAAAAAAGTATGAAAAATATCTTCCAAGAAATCACCAAGGAAAACTGCCCAGAAGTTCTAGATCCAGAGGGCAAAAGAGTCAATGAAAGAATCCACCATTCACATCCCAAAAAGGATCCCAAACTAAAAGCACTAAGAAATACTGTTACCAAATTCTAAAACTATCAAGTGAAGGAGAAAATACTAGAGGCAGCTAGAAAGAAACCATTCAAATATTGAGGAGCTATCATCAGAATCACACAGGACCTTGTCTTTCCGCATTAAAAGATCTAAAGAATTGGAATATGATATTTCACCAGGCAAAGGAGTTGGGACCACAAGCAAGGATCAATTATCCAGCAAAGTTCACCATAATATTTCAGGCAAGGAGATGGACATTCATGAAATAAGGGATTTTCCAGACATTCCTGACAAAAAAGGCCGGAACTCAATAGAAAATTTGATCTTCAAACTCAGATCTCAAGAGAAGCATAAAAAGGTAAATAAAGGAAAAGAAAACTTGTTCCTCAATTTGGGCAAATTATCTTCCTCCCTATAAGGGAAGATAATACTCATTAATCCTGTGAATTGTATATCTAAGATGAAATATAAAAGGGATATTCCGAGATAGAGGGAATGGGTATAAAGTAAATTATGTGAAGATAAAAATGTGATTTAAGCATACAAGGGATTGTAAGGAAATGTGAAAAGGAGGAAGCAGAAAATGGTAAATTACATCACAGGAAGGAGTACAAAATTATACTACAGTAGAGGGAGAAAAGGGAAGGAGAGGAGCATTGTTTGAGAAGTACTCTATCTGATTTTGTTCAAGGAGGGAACAACAAACATAACTAAGTATATAAATCTAACTAACTCTATAGGCAGTAGGAAGGGAAGGGGGAAAGAAAGAGGAGGGAAGGCTAAAAGGGAGGGAAGAAGTAGTAAGGGTAAAGACCAGTAAAAGGAAGGACTGTGGGAGATGGTGGTAAAAAATTAAGACTCTATTGTGAAGGAGAAGGGAGAACTAAAAGCATAAATAGTGGGAAAGAGGATGGAGAGAAAGACACAGATAGTAATCATCACCGTGAATGTGAATGGGATTAATTCGCCCATGAAATGGAGATGGATAGCAGAGTGGAATAAAAGCCATAATCCAACAGTATATTGTTTACAAGAAACATATTTGAAACAGGGGGATACAAATAGGGTAAAGGTAAAAGATTACAGAAGAATATATTATTCTTTAGCTGATGTAAGAAAAGCAAGCATAGCAATCCTAATCTCAGACAAAGCAAAAGCAAAAATAGATCTAATTAAAAGAGATAAGGAAGGAAACTCTATCCTGCTAAAAGGCACCATAGACAATGAAGCAACATCATTACTAAACATATATGCTGAAAATGGTATAGCATCCAAATTCTTAGAGGAGAAGTTAAAGGAGTTCCAGGAAGAAATAGACAGCAAATCTGTACTAGTGGGGGACCTTTAACCTCCCCCTCTCGGAATTTGATAAATCTAACCTTAAAGTAAACGAGAAAGAAGTTAGGAAGGTGAATAAAACTCTGGATAAGGTAGATATGAGAGATCTCTGGAGAAAATTGAATGGGGATACAAAGGAATATACATTTTTCTCAGTGGCACATAGCATATATACAAAAATTGACCACGAACTAAGGCATAAAAACCTCATAATCCAGTGCAGAAAGGCAGAGATAGTCAATACATACTTCTCAGATCATAATGCAATAAAAATCACATGTAATAAAAGGTCATGGAAAGATAGACCAAAAATTAATTGAAGCTAAGTAATCTAATCCTGAAGAAGGAGTGGGTTAAACAACACAGAAACAATCAACAACTTCATTCAAGACAATGACAATAATTACACAACCTACCAAATGTTATGGGATAGTGCAAAAGCAGTTCTTAGGAGAAGCTTTATATCTTTGAATGCCTACATGAATAAAATAGAGAAAGAGGAGATCAATGAATTGGGGATGCAGATGAAAAAACTTGGAAAAGAACAAATTGAAAATCTCTAAGTCAATAGCAAATTAGAAATACTGAAAACCAAAGGAGAGATTAATAAAATTGAAATTAAGAAAACCATTGAACAAATAAATAAAAGAGTTAGTTTCATGAAAAAAACACAATAAAACAGATAAAATTTTGGTCAATTTCATTTAAAAAAAGAAAGAAGAAAACCAAATTACCAATATCAAAAATGAAAATGGTGAACATACCTCCAATGAGAAGGAAATTAAAACAATAATTAGAAATTACTTTGCCCAATTTTATGCCCATAAATTTGGCAATCTAAATGAGATGGATGATTATTTAAAAAAAACATAAATTGCCCAGATTACCAGAAGAATAAGTTGAATACTTAAGCAACCTCATCTCAGAAAAAGAAATTGAACAATCCATCAATGAACTCCATAGGAAAAAATCTTCAGATGGATTAACAAGTGAATTCTATTACACATTTAAAGAATAGCTCATTCCAATATTATATAGACTACTTGGGAAAATTGGGGAAGAAAGAGTCCTTCCAAATTCTTTTTATGATACAAATATGGTTTTGATACCTAAACCAGGGAGTGACAAAACAGAGAAAGAAAATTAAAGACCAATTTCACTAATGAATATAGATGCTAAAATTTTAAATAACTTATCATGAGAATAATATATTATGATCAGGTAGAATTCACACCAGGAATGCAGGACTGGTTCAATATTAAAAAAAAAACTATTAACATTATTGAGATGCAGAAAAAACTTTTGACAAAATGCAACACTCATTCCTATTAAAAACACTGGACAGCATACGAATAAAGGGAACTTTCCATAAAATAATAAGTAATATCTCTCTAAAATCCTTATATGCAATGGAGACAAGCTAAATGCCTTTCCAATAAGATCAGGTGTGAAACAAGGATGTCCATTACCACCAGTATTATTCAGTATGGTATTAGAAGTGTTAGCTGAGAAGATAAACTAGAGAAAATAAATAAATTGAAGGAATTAGAATCATCAAAGAAGAAACTAAATTATCAGTCTTTGTAGATGATATAATGATACACCTAGAAAATACCCGAGATTCAAGTAAAAAACTACTTGAAATGATGAACAGCTTTGATAAAGTTGCAGGTTACAAAATAAACTCACACAAACCTTCTACATTTCTATGTATTATTAACAAATCCCAACAGCAAGAGATAGAAAGAGAAATCCTGTTTAAAGCTATGGTAGACACTATGAAATATTTGGGAGCCTACCTGCCAAACAAACCCAGGGATTATATGAACACAACTACAAGACACTTTTCGCACAAATAAAGTTAGATCTAAGTAAGTAGAAAAACGTCAATTATTTATGCGTAGACCAAGCTACTATAATAAAAATGACCATTCTACCTAAATTAATTTACTTATTCACTGCCATACCAATCAAACTATCTGATAATTACTTTCTAGAGCCGGAAAAAATAATATCAAAATTCTTCTCGAAAAACAAAAGGTCCAGAATAGCAAGGGAACTAATGAAAAGAAATGCTACGGAAGGTGGCCTAGCTCTACCAGATCTCAAATTGTATAGTAAAGTAGAAATTATCAAAACCACTTGGTACTGACTAAGAAACAGAAGAGTAGACAAGTGGAATATGCTAGGCACTGAAGACACAGTAGTCGATGAATATCGCAATCTATTGTTTGACAAATCCAAAGACCCCAGCTTTTGAGATAAGAACTCACTGTTTGACAAAAATTGCTGGGAAAACTGGATAACAGCATGGTAGAAACTAGGCATAGACCAATGCCTGACACCATACACAAGAATAAAGTCCAAATGGCTACATGATCTAAGTATAAAATTGATAATATAAACAAATTAGTGGAGAAAGGATTAGTGTATTTATCAGATTTATGGAGAACGGAAAAATTTTTGACTAAAGAAGAGGTAGAAAGCATTATGAAGTTCAAAATGGATGATTCTGATTGCATTAAACTGAAAAGTTTTTGCACAATCAAATCCAATGCAAGCAAGATTAGGTGGGAAACAGTAAAAAGGGAAAGAATTTTTGCAACTAGTGTCTGTGATAAAGGCCTCATTTCTAAAATATATAGAGAACTGAGCCAAATGCACAAGATTACAAGTCATTACCCAATTGAGAAATGGTCAAAGGATATAAATAGGTAATTTTCAGAGGAAGAAATTAAAGATATCTATAATCATTGAAAAAAATGCTCTAGATCACTATTGATTAGAGAAATGCACATCAAAACAACTGTGAGATACCACATCACACCTATCAGATTGGTTAATATGACAGAACAGAATGATGATAAATATTGGAGAGGATGTGGGAGAGTTGGAACACTAATTCATTGTTGGTGTAACTGTGAGCTGCTCCAACAATTCTGGAGAGCAATTTGGAACTATGCCTATATTACTACAAAAATGTGTTTTTCCCTTTGACCCAGCAATATTGCTTCTAGGACTGTATCACCAAGAGATCATAAAAATGGAAAAGGGTCCTTCTTGTACAAAAATATTTATAGCAGCCCTCTTTGTGTTGGTGAAAAACTTGAAATTAAGGGAATTTCTATCAATTGGGGATGACTGAATAAATTATGGTATATGAATGTAACAGAATACTATTGCTTTAAGCAATGATGAACAGGAAGCCTTCAGAGAGACCTGAAGAGACTTATATGATCTTGTGCTGTAAGGAGTAGAACCAGGAGGACTTTGTGCACAGCAATGAACACAGTGTGTGAGAGTTTTTTTTCTGGTAGACTTCAAACTTCATTGAAGTACAAAGACTTAATTCCCAATGATCTTTTAAGGCAAAATGCTTTCCCTACCCAGAGAAAGAACTATGGAGTTCAATCGCAGAATGTAGCAGATCATTTTCTTTTGTTTTATGTTTTGCTTTGTTATATGATTTCTCCCATCCATTTTAATTCTTCTACACAGCATGACTATAGTGAAAATGTATTTAATAGGAATGTATATATAGAACCTATATAAAATAGGAATAAAATAGGAACAATAGGAATGTATATATAGAACCTGTATAAAATCTGTCTGGGGGAGAGAGGGGTGATGTAGGGGGTGAGGGAAAAAGTAATCTAAGTTATATGGCAGTGATTGTAGAAAAATGAAAAAAATAAAATTAATATTAAAAAAGGAACAAATTGAAGAAAAAGCAAAAGACTGAAGAAAGGCAGATATTGGTGAGATTTTAAAAAATACAGAGAGGGAGAGGAGCTTTAAGCTGTCAGTGAGTTGAATGTCGATTCTTGAGAAAATTCTAGAAATATTAATAAAGGGTATGATTTGTGAGCAGCTGGAAAAGAAAGTTATATGTATGAAGAGGAATCAACATGGCTTTATCAAGATTAAGTTATGCCAGTCTTCATTAATTTCTTCTTTTAGTGGAATTATTTATCCAGTCGATATAGGAAATGTGGTACATAGAGTTGATCTAGATTTTAGAAAAGCTTTTTTTAAAAAATATAGCCTGCTATTGCTATGTAGAAGATTGTGAGACACGAATAAGTTCTGAATACAGTTAGATGGATTCAAAACTGATGAGATGGTTGGACTTGAAGGGTAGCTGGCAATAGATGAATGTCAATATGGTGAAAATACTCCAGTGCAGAACATTATGACTCTGGCTTGTTCCTGGAAACTTTAATATCTTTGTTCTTATCACTGAATTCTATAAGGTCACAAATTGTATATTTATCAAATTTGCATATTCTTAGAGCTGAGAGGGATAGCTAATATAACGAATGTCAGAGTCAGGATCCACAAGGTTCTTGGGTGGCTAGAGTAGAAGTATCAAAGAGCCTGCCCATTAGCTTCATGTGGCCCAAAATCCACGTAAGTGCAGCCTAAGCCAGATTAAAATATAATGGGAAATAATTAACAAAATAAATTAAAATTCATCAACATAAAATAATGTCAATTTGGGGCTTCTAAGTCACTATGCAGTCTCCAGGTATGCTTATATATTGTTCATTTTCTTTTAGTTTGTCACTACTGGAACAGCCTTCTAAGACATCCTGGCTTAGAGTGCTTATCAATATTAGCTATTTCTCTTTCCCCCCCAACTTGATTTACTTATTTTTTTCTTTTTTTTCTTATTGAAGTGGCCACTCCCTGACCACTTCTTAAAGAGGCCTATTCACTGAATGGGCATTACTTCACTGTAAGTGGGTACCTGAAAAAGCCTTAACCTAAAAATGCCAAGGTCTCTCATTGCATCCTAGGCCATCTCTAGTCATCCTGATGAAGAGCTAGTCACTAGATCTAGGTGCCCCAGGAAGAAAAAGTGAAGCTGATGTACAGACCTCCTTCATTCAAAATAAAGTCAAGTGCCAGTTATGCCATCAGTTCTCTGATGTCATGATCTTCTTCAAAAATGAAGGATGAACACAACAACAACTAGGACATAGCACTGGGCTAAATCTAATTATATGAAATTCAATAGGATTAAATGTAAGACTTTGAAGTTGCTTAAAAAAATACAAAAATCTTCACAGGTACAAGCTAGAAAAGATATTGTTAGGAAACTGAAAATGAACTTGTATTTTGGTGGATACTAAGTTCAATATGAGACATTAGTATGATTTGGTGGACATAAAAAGGTAAAGAAATCTTGAGTTGCATTAAAAAAAACGTTGTTTCTCTGAGTAGGATTGTGATAGTCCCACTGAATTCTGCCCTCCTTCCACCACATATGAAGTATTTTATTTAGTTATAGGTTGACAGCTTAAAGAAGAAATTGATAACATAGTGAATAATAAAATAATGGTGGGCCTTGAGTGCATGTCATAGAAATATCAATTACAAAAACCTTGAAATGTTTAGTCTAAATAAGAGAAGATTCATGGAACATATGTCAGTTGTTTTCAAGCATTTGAAGGCCTACCATGTGGACAATGGATTACATTCATTCTATTTGTCCCCAGGGGAGTGAGTCAGATGCACTGGGTGAAAGCTTCAAAGAAGTCAAATTTAGGTTTGATACCAAGAAAACTTTATAACACTTAAATTCCTACAAAAATGTAATGGACTTCCTGGAACCATGTAGTCCAGCACATTCATGAATAATCTCCACTATAACAAAGCTGTTTTCCAATCACTATCTGAAGGCCTCCTCATGTATGAAATCTCTACTACTACAAAGCTGTTGTTCAATCACTACTTGACTGAAGGCCTTCAATTATCAAATTCTGTGAATGTATAACTATTTCTATAAGGCAATAGGTTGAGAAAAGATATTCTGGCATGAGGCAATGGCATTCCCACTTTATTGCTACCATGAAAAACAGTGGATAAGGAAAGTTAGCATGATGCCATTGGGTGCCACATAGGGAGTTGCACTGAAGAAAGAGATTAAATACAATAGAACCCTTAAAAATTTCACCTTCTAAACAGTTTGGCTTACAACAAAAGACATCAGACTTTGACCTTATAGGGTTTTTACTTGTTTTGTCTTGTGTTTTGTTTGTTTGTTTGTTTTTCTGCTGGACCTCTTAACAAGCATGTATAAATGTAATTGTGGGCAGAAGGAAGTGGCAAAAAAAGTAAGGGATATGAATAATCTCAATTTGAATTTTTTAAAAATTAAGCAAGTTTCTGGCTCATGGTGAGGACTTTCGCAGCTAGGAGAAGAGCTCAAAAGCTAAAAGTTACAGGAGATCTGCTGTTTAGATACCTTCTAAGCTCACAGTAATTTGCAGAACATACTGTCTCATGCAACTGAAAGACAAACATTTCAAACAAAGAAGTCCCATATGTAGAAAGCTGGCCTGAGGCTTTATAGAAAGGCCACAAAATAACTTTGAACTGAAGAAGAGGACCAAAGTATGTTATTTGTTACCCCACAAAGATATTGTTTTCTCCTTGGGAGGAGAATTTAAAGCTTCATGATTTAAGAGCCAGACAGCAATTAAGGGACATATTAACAGACAACTCAAGATTAACGATTGCCTGGATTGTGATATGGGGAGCAACCAACTAATAGAATCTCAACAACATCCTCCTTGGAGAGTATGTAAAAGCTATTCAGAGAATTTGGTTATAAGGGCATATCCTAGAACTGAAGGGGGAAGGTATAAATTAAACTATTTCTTCATTTGACCTAGCAGTAAATCAGTCCATAGAGTGAAGGTCTGTTTGAACACATATTGACATATCTGTGCTGGTGCTAGAGGTCTTAACAGACAAACACTGACTTCAGCATCCTCTGCTTCCTATAACTCCCTTCTCCAGGCTTTAGAGCAGGTCCCAAGGGAACCATGGATATGGATTACCACAATATGGAAAGACGACAGAAAATTACAAGGCCATAGGGAGAACGTCTTTGGCAATCACAAAGTAGAATGACTCTTTCAGAAGAAGGATTAATGAGATGAGAAAGTGACACTAGTATTTTACTGCCTGATTATCCAATTTCTAACCTGCTATTTTGAAGTTATTTTCTTGTAACCATGCTTCTCAAACTCAATGCCACTTCTGAAGCCATTCATCTCTCATCTTTCCCTGATTTACTAAATCTTAGTCTTCAAAATATTCCTTGAATTCCTCCTACTCCTCCATGAAGTCTTTCCTGATTCTATCAATTCAAAATTATGTAACCATGGGAATATAAGTGATTTTTTTCTTTTCTGGATTTCATTAGAAATTTTTTGATTTTTTTATTCAATAAGAATACAAATAGTTAGCTCATGTTTAGCAATTTAAGGTTTGAAAAGTGATTTAGTGATGTTATCTCATTTGTTTCTTACAACAAACCCATATGATAGGTGCTTTTGTGTTCCTGTTTTATGAATGAGGAAACAGAGACAGACTATCATTTGATTTGCCTGTGATCATAATGCTAGTATTGTAGGCAAAATTTGAACTAAGGCCTTCCTGCCTTGAAAACAAGCCTTAGTGGAACACAAATTTCATCCATTTTTTCTAAAACTCCATTTTTCCATCACTATTCACTACAGGTCTACGTGTCCTCAATTTGTATCTTTCCTCTTTCACTATTTCTTTTGGAGTCATTTTCCCCACTATTAACACATTCCTTCTTTCTGATTTTTGTTCTCTTACATTCCTTTGACCTCTTCATACCACAATTCAACTTTTCCCATCAGTAAGTCTGGCAACTTTTCCTCAAAGCTTTCAGTCAGTAGTTTTCAACTATTTCTGACTCTTGGTTTCCCCATTTGGGGTTTTCCTGGCCAGGATACTAGGGCGATTTATCATTTCTTTCTCCTGCTCATTTTACAGATTAGAAAACTGAGGCAAAAAGAGTTAAGTGACTTGTCCAGTATCATACCATAGTATGTATCTGAGATCAGAATTTAACTCAGCAAGATGAGTCTGACTGATTCCAAGCTTGGCACTCCAATTGAATTTTCTAAAACTAGTCACTCATTTTTTTCCTACTCATATCTTTCTGGCCTTGAGATGAGATCATTATCTGCCATGCTACTCACTACCATTTCTAGACCCTGAGTCTCCTGCCAATAAATTCCTATTTATTCAAGTTCATCTTATATTATAAATCTTCTCTTCCTTGATGTTTATTGTTGTCACCTACCTAGATTATAATTGTTCTCTCACCTTTCTGCATGACTTGAAAACCTAGCTTATAGATGTCATCTCTACTCATCATCTTTAATTCTTTCCATTTTCATTTTGATAAAATTTCTAATGCCTTACCTTTGTATTTTCTTGACATCCTCAGTTTGTATGTCCATCTACTTTCTCCTTCAGTCATGAGACGGAGTAATCGTCCAACTTGACCCTCCTCCTATAAGATCTTCAGATGCTTTTTGGTAGTAATTGCCCGTCTTTTCTCCTGTTCCACTCCCTTTCTCCTCCAACACCTGTTTTTTTCTCCCATTATTCAATCAATTAGTAAATCAACAAAGACTTGGATCAGTGAAATGGTTGGACATGTTGAGAACTTATGGCAATTTCTAGAATCTATGAGCATGTTCAACGTGGTGGGAAGGAGTAAAGAGAGAAAGAGATCTGGTTTCAAGTGTCAGTTTTGTCAGTAAGTAGTTATGTAAGTATAAGCAATTTACTTATCCTCTATGACTGTCCTTGTTGACAAAAAGGGAATAGCAATACTGTTGTGGAATTTTAGACTTGATAGGGATATCAAGTGATCACAGAGTTAAGTTGCTTTCTGAAAAAGGTTGTCATCTAAAAATATTCAACAACTGATAATACAGTCTTTACTTAAAGATCCATAATGTGAGGAGTTTATTAATTTTCTGGGCAGTCATTTCTGAAACACTGTCACTTTTGGATAGCTCTGTCAGTAATGGATGGATATATTCATTCATTCATGTTCTTATTACATGGAACAGTAGAACAAGCCATTGTTCTGTATTCATTGAACATGGGATCAAAATTTACTTAGACTTTGCTATCTTTGTAATTCGGAGCAATCACTTCTCTCAGATGCTCACTTTCTTCAACCATAAAATGAGACTATTGGACTAAATTATTTCTGAGTTCCTTAGCTCTATGATTTAAAACAAACCTTAATGTTCCTACTTTTAACTTTCACTATCTGCATCATACAGAAGTCTATCTATCTCAAATGCTTACTGAAAAAATCAATTAAGATTATGTTTTAGAGTGCTCTACAAATAGAAGATTGTCATTTCAAAAAATTGTAAAATGCTTTGCAAAGCATTGTGTGAATGTCAGATTTTATTGCTGTTGGGTTTCAGATATTAAAGGAAGTTGTATTTGCATACATTATTTGAGCTGTGTGGGACTCAAATGAATTCTATTTAATAAGCAATTATTAATTGCCTACTATGTGCAAAACACTCATTTGAGACTAGCACTCACTAAGTTATTAGAAGAGATAGTATTTGCATAAATAATTTTATTTCAAACTAGAATTTGCTACATGCATAGAAGATATGTAGCAAAACATCTGATCTACTTCTGCAGAGGTTATTTACTAGTTGTACTCTTAGGGAGTATACTACTCTCCAAAAGTACTTAAAATTACTCCTTATGGGCCCCCAATAGTGTTCTTCCAAAAGACACAACTAGTTCTTAATTAAAATGGGCTATGAAAAACAAAGTATAAAAGATCACCTCCCTCAAGAAAATCTTCTGGCTTTCCTTCCCACAAGTGCCCAAAATATTAATAAGAAAATATGATACAGAGTTATAGTACAAGAATATGGAAAGATGAGAGAGAGTGTATGTAATCAAAGTAATGTACAATTCAGAAATATCAGTCCGTAAATTCCCTTTTCTCCTAGGGACGTCCTTCCAAAGATTTCTCCCTGTAAGGTGCTGAATGAATGATTAAATTAAGTTGACAGTGCTTAATTATTGTTTTTATCCATAACTTTACTCTCTTGGGTCCTAGGACTGCATCAGACTTGAGTCCCCAGTCAAGACCATGTTTTAATTCCCTGTTAGTTAAAAAGTGTTTCTTTCTGATTAAGTATTTCCCCTTCAAAGTGACGACTTATGGAAGGGAGAAAGATTCATCCTCTAAGTCCAAGAACAATACTTATTCAGGAGTCAGAATTTCCTTCCTTTGTCAAGACCAAGATTGACAAACTGATTGTGGAACTAGCACACATTCTTTTAATGCCCCACAGAGGAATGACTAATCAGCCAATCCAAATCTGATTCTCTAATTATATCAGACAGATGTTGAAGTTTTTGTCAAGGGATGTTACTTCGCAACAACATTACAGTTACAAAGAGCTAGGAGAGATGGGAAGAAGAAAAAATCTCTCTTAAAGAAGAAATCAGAGAAAATTTCATGAAACAGTTAGCATATTGATATTAATTTGAATAATATATAAGGTTGGTTGACATAATCAAAGGAGATGAAAGTGTGCTAGGAAAGGGAATCCAAGCATAGTAAATGATGTGAGCAAAGGCATTTGGGAAACTATAAGATATATTGATGGAATGGGGTGCTGACTGATGTCCTCAAGTCCCTACTTTCTTTGGCAGTATAATGAATAAATTTCACTTTTTACAGTCTTCAGTGGGTAGAGGTTCCAAGTAATTTTTGCATTCCTTAAAACAGTACTTTGAATGGGAGAATAGTTGATCCAGAAAATACTAATTCACAAGAGAGCATAAGAAAAAAATCACCAAATACAGTCATTGTAACGTATCTTGTATAAATGCTTCATTTCTACCTTAAAATCATTGAGACATTTTAAAAAATACTACACAATATAATTAAAAGTTTCAATTTTGGAATGAAGAGGGAAAATTCTGGCATTGGGTCCAATTTTAACATAACAAAGAAAAAAATATTTCAACCTAAGTGACAACCCTATCTGCCTGGAGCAGCCCTAGTCTACTCTCTTTACTCTAGGTCCTATTAGAGTATAAGAATGATAACCAGTGAGTCCCAACAATGGAGTTCTAGTACACTAATGGAATAGCTACATACCATTTGGTTCAATATTATGGTCTCAAGAAAGGAAAAATTAATCTCTGTTCACTCAGTGAAGATGAAATTTCCCTTAGGACTCTAGACTTGGAGTCAAGAAAATCTGGTTTCTATGTTTTTTTTCAGCAGATACTTCCTAACATTATGGCCTTGATAGGGCATTTAAACCTTAGATATTGCAAATACTCAGAGAACCTAGGTAGTGCACTGGATACTCCTTGATTCAGTAAGACTCATCTTCTCAAGTTCAAATCTAGTCTCAAATATTTACTAGTTTTATGACCCTGAGTAAGTCACTTAACCCAGTTTGCTTCATCTTTTTCATCTCTAAAAGGAGTTAGAGAAAGAAATGGCAATATGCTCCAGTATCTTTCCAAGAAAACTCCAAATAGGGTAATGAAGGGTGGGACAAGACAGAAATGATTGAAGAACATCAAGTTTCAGATGAGTTATCTTTACCACAACATAGAGGACTAGATGACATCTCGTAACCCTTTATCTATATTGCTGAAATTCTTCTCAAGTGATTAATTTGTCTAGCAATGTTTCCAATAAGGATAATTGATTCACTTTGAGGGAGAATCTAAGAATGACAAATAACTAAGCATATGATGTAAGTTAATTAGAAGTAATTACAAGCCTTCTTGAACTTTTCCTTTGGACCTTTCTCCTATTCTTTTTCTTCTTTTTTTTTCTTGTTCTTGGATTTTACCAATAAAAAATAAAAAACTTAATGTCTATGCTAGTTTTATTCCTGCTTCTAGTGGCCCAAATTTCTCTCCCCCTCCCCAGTTTTGATACCCTGAACCAAGTAGTCAAGGTCTTTATTTATAATCTTCTCTAATCCCTGACCTCAAACTCCTTGTGCTCTTTTTCTCTGCTAACAAGATCTATGTAGCTATGGAATAGATTGTGGAAGAAAAAGAATGCGTGGATTTACTAGCAGTAATTTGTGGGAATGATTCAATCCTTTAAGATTTGGTTGTTACACTACTGACCTCAAAACCTTATTCTGTAAAGTTGAAACTACTCGAAATCTGACTTTCAGATGAATGGTATATTATTGTTTGTCTGTTTATGCCAAGTTTACAGAAGACAGTTCCCAAAATAATATTTGTCTGAAACATTTTTTTTAAAAAGCTATAATTGGGGGATGGAATCAAGATGATGGAGTAGAAAAATGGATCTATAAAGGCTCCCTTTACAGCCAATAAAATACCTGTTAAAAATGATTGTAAAAAAATTCTTTTTTTTTCAATATAACAAATTTATTTATTTAACTTTTTACATTCATTTTAACAAAATTTTGGGTTCCACAATTGTCTCCCCATTTGTGCCCTCCTCCCACTCCAGTACATTGAGCATTCGAATTTCCCCTATCACCAATCTGCCCTCTCTTCTAGCATCCCTCCCTTCTCTTGCCCCCATCTTGTCTTTTGCCCTGGAGGGCCAGATAACTTTCTACTCCCCACTACCTGTATTTCTTATTTCCTAGTAGCAAGAACAATACTCAACAGTTGTTCCTTAAACTTTGAGTTCCAACTTCTCCCCATCCCTCCCTCCCCACGCATTCCCTTTTGGGAAGGCAGGCAATTCAGCATAGGCCATATCTGTGTAGTTTTGCAAATGACTTCTATAATAGTCATGTTGTGTAAGACTAGCTATATTTTGCTCCATCCTATCCTGCCCCTCATTGTTTCTATTCTCTCTTTTGATCCTGTCTCTCCCCAAGTGTTAAATTCAAATTGCTCCCTTCTCTCATTGTCCTCCCTTCCATCATCCCCCCCACCCTGCTTATCTCCTTCTCCCCCACTTTCCTGTATTGTAAGATAGGTTTTCATACCAAAATGAGTGCGTGCATTTTATTCCTTCCTTTAGGTGAATGTGATGAGAGTAAACTTCATGTTTCTTTTTTTTCTCAGTGCTCCTCTTTTTCCCTCCACTAAAAAGTCTCCTGCTTGCCTCTTCTGTGAGAGATAATTTACCCCAGTACATTTCCCCCTCTCTCCTCCCACTACATTTCTCTCTCACCATTTACCTTGATTTCTTCTAAGATATGATCCCATCCTCTACAATTCACTCTGTGTTCTCTGTCTCTGTGTAAGTGTGCATGTGTGTATGTGTGTGTGCCCACGTGTACATGTGTGTGTGCGTGTGTGTGTACATGTGTGTGTGTAATCCCACCAATTACCCAGATACTGAAATATTTCCAGAGTTACAAATATTGTCTTTCCATATAGAAATGTAAACAGTTCAACTTTGGTGAGTCTCTTATGACTTCTCCTTGCTGTTTACTTTTTCATGCTTCTTCTCATTCTTGTGTTTGAAAGTCAAATTTTCTTTTCAGCTCTGGTCTTTTCATCAATAATGCTTGAAAGTCCTCTATTTCATTGAAAGACCAGTTTTTCCCCTGAAGTATTATACTCAGTTTTGCTGGGTAGGTGATTCTTGGTTTTAGACCTAGTTCCTTTGACTTCTGGAATATCC
>CM053770.1:189888878-189935836 GCA_028658325.1 Potorous gilbertii | reverse complement strand
CTCAGTTCCCTCAGGGGGTTTATACAGAGATCCTTTGTAGTGGAGCTGGGGTGGAGCTCCTGCCTGCTCTGGGAGTCTCTGGCTGAGCTGCCTCTGCCTCTGGCCGAGCTGCCTCAGTGTCTGCTGCAGCGGCCGCTTCCCAGGGGATCCGAGTCCCGGAGATCCCCTGCTCCCCTCTCAGCCCGTCTCTCTCACTGACCTGTGCGTGTGTGGGTGGAGGGACCTTCTCGGCCGCCCGGAGATTCAGGTCCCGGACGCCCGCTGGGCTCTGCTCGCTCCTCTCAGTGCCGTGTGGCCGGGGCGGGGGAGGGGAGCGCTCGGCAGGACAGGACTCCGCTCCCGTGTCCGGGGTACCTTTGTGGTCGGTTCTTCAGGGCTCTCTGCAACGGAAATCTCCTTCGCTGTGTTTCTGCTCGGCTTCCACTGCTCCAGAATTTGTCAGGAGTTCTTTTTACAGGAAATCTATGGGCTGTGGGTTCGGACCTAGCATAGGTGAGTCTTTCTACTCCGCCATCTTGGCTCCCCAAGAATAATGTATTCTTGTGGCAAAATCTTTCCTAGTTGATCATCATTGCAACATTACTGTTACTGTGCACAATGATCTCCCAGTTCTTCTCACTTTATTTCCAATCATGTTAATGTAAGTCTTCCCATGTTTATTTGTTTTCTGAAAAGACCCCTTTCATCATTTCTTATAGCACAAAAGTACTCCATCACAGTCATAAGCCAGGACTTGTTCAGCACTCACCAACTGATGAACAAGTACACATATAGTAATCATAACTAAAGGTGGATGGAATGTGTTAATCCATATGCAAGTGGATAGAAGAATGGATTAGAAAACAAAACTAACAATATATCATGTACAAGAGACACACTTGGAACAAAAACACAGAGAGGATTAAAATACAGGACTGAAACAGAATCTATTTTGCTTCAGTTGAAATAAGAAAAAGGTGGGGCTAGAAATCCTGATTTCAGACAATGGAAAACCAAAAATAGATCTAATTAAAAGATTAATCAGGGAATCAATAATTTGCTAAAAGTTACAATAGACAATAAATAATTGGGTATATCAGTAAGCACCCCAACATACACTGGGGGGCCTGATATCAAAGGTTCTCAGATCTGCATTCATAAAAGGAAAACAGCTTTCAAAGGGTTAACAATCCATTAATCAATCTCATGTATTATTCCTTTAACCAAGTACGTATATCAGTCGGTTAATTCAGGGAGTCAGGAACCTGAATTTCAAAGAAAATACAGAGAAATCAAAAAATCAGCAGACATGGCTTCCTCTGCATAAATTCAACAGACAATTGGATCCCAAGTGTCTGACCATAGTTACCAGAGAGGGAAGCATGACATCTAGGTTCTCAAAGCCAGGGGGAATTCTTAGTGGCTTTCCAGAGTACTCATCTGGCCAAACAAACAATTCCAGTCAGTAAGCCCCAAAGTAATCAACAGACATGACTTCCTCTGTCTGACCGTAATTCAACAGACAGGTACAGCTGTCTGACCATCGTTACCAAAAAGGGAAGCATGATATCTGGGTTTGGGGGGAGGATCCCTAGTGACTTTCCAGAGTCCTCATATGACACTCAAACCTTCTTACCAAAAACAAAGACCCCAAGTAAAACCTCGATTATATATACACTTTTTTAGAGTCAGAGGGCATAACCCTCTGACCCAGTGCCTCAGTAGAAAAAACAAAAAGCACTTGTGACCCTCATACAAAAAACCCCCCCTTAATCAAACTTCCCACAATAGGCAGGCCCAGCACTGGATGGGAAAGATCATTTTTAATCATATTAAAATAATTAACAATACAAATACATGCACTGTTTCTAGTTAAAGAAACTCTTGTTTCTGTGCTTTACTCCTTGTACTCCTTTACTTGCCTTGATTGATAAAGGCAAGATTCAATCAGCGGCAGTTGATTATACTAAAAGCCAGTAAAAGATCCCATTTTTAATGTCAGCACATTGAATCAAAAAGAGTCAGACAGGAATGAAAAATAGCTAAACAACAAACTGTAGAAAATGAAATATTAACAATGATAAAAATATAAGTTTCTCTAATAAGGGACTCATTTCTAAAATACATAGTCAACTCAATTAAATTTATAAAAAATAAGTACCATTTCCCATTTGATATATGTCAAAAGCATATGAACAGGAAGTTTTCAGAAGAAAAAATATGAACTGTCTATACTCATAAAAAAGTTCTCAAAATCACCTTTGGTCAGAGAAATACACATCAAAAACTCTGAGGTAACACTTCTATCAACAATGAAAAATGCTGGAGGGGATGAAGGAAAATAGGTACATTAATAAATTGTTGGTAGAGTAGTAAACAGGTCCAACAATTCCAAAGAACAATATAGAATTATGCCCAAAGTGCTATATAATTATGCATACCCTTTGACCAAATAAAACTGCTATTAGACCTATACCCCCAAAGATCCACATACATAGAACATATTTGTAGCAGTTCTTTTTGTAGTGGTAGAAACTTGGAAATTGAAGGGATGTTAATTTTCATTATTCTCTTGAATGATTTTCATTTCCTTTACCACTTCTTCCTCTATCTTTCTTATCCTTTTCTTTAACTCTTTCCCACCATTCTTGTTGGTTTGGAGACCAAATAACTGTTTTCTTTGAGACTTAGTTATAGCTTTTCACATTGTTGTCTTCTAATTTTATATCTTGCTTTTCCCTACTATTGTAGTATCTTTTATAGTCATTTTATGGTATCTTGTTGTTCTAGCTGTTGTTGTTTCATCATTTCCTAGACCTATTTCTTGTCTTTGAACTTTATGTTAAAGTTGGGATTAGCTCACCTGAGGTTGAGGAGGCACCATGCCAAGCTTAATATTTTATTGTACTGCTGTTTTCATATGTAGTTCTGGTTGTCTTCAATTTTTTGGTGCTTTTGATCTGGGAAGAGATAGAGTCCCTGTTCTTCTGGATCTTCTTTCTTTCATGAAGGACCTCTTCTCTGCAAATAAAAATTTTAATGTTCCTCTTGGCCATGGAGTACTGACCCAGTCCCTTGCTCTCTGGCAGTTGCAAGTGCTAGAACTCCTCTTGGCTTTTTAACTCTGACCAGGGCCCTTGGGCCCTTGCGATATATCCTAAGCAGGCCTTTCCCTCCTGGAACTGTGACCCAGAACTATTATGGAAAACAGAGTTGACAATCATCATTGGCTGCATCCAATGTCAGAAAAGAGTTCACTGCAATATCTTTCTGACTAGGACAACCTCTTTACCATCTCTGAGCTGAGAGCTTTAAAAGATGCTACGGTCACTATTGAACACTGCTGGTGTTCCTGTTAGGCTCCTCACATATGTCTACACCAATATTATAAATTTCTTCTATAAACTAAAAAATGACCCTCTTTTGGCTCTTCCACTCCAAATTATGATTTGCAACATTATTTTAAACTTATATGAAGGGAAACATTGGGAGAATGAAGGCTACATCCTGCCATCTTGGCTCCCCAAGTGAGTAATATAATCTTTGGATGGCATCTTTTGCTTCATTTTTAAGGTTTTGAAGTGAGATGGCTCAGACCAGCAGGCATTTCTCCATTGCTCTCTGTGAAATAATAAATTTTCATTCTTTAGAGACTCTTGTATTCTCATTCTGTTGTTACTAAAAAGGGTGGACCTTTGTTTTACTGGAAAGATTATTTTCATTAAAAGGACATTTTGATGCATTTAGCTAATTCTTCTACTACAATTCAGAAACAAATTGTTCTGTCATCCATTTCTTTTCTAGATATATATACACATGGACACACGATATAACTGTTCTTTTTAAATGTATATTGTGATCTGTTCCATGGACTTTCTTCAACCATTTGGTCTTTTCTCTAGGAAAGGACAAAGTAAACTCTTTGAATTAGTTATAGAAGTCTTCTTAGATCCGCTGCTCCAAGGCTTTACTCAACCAATATAATTTTCCCCACAATTGATAATATCCTCATTATCAGTCTCATACCAATAAAACTACCAAAAAATATTTTACAGAGCTGGGAAAAATAATAAAATTCATCTGAATAACAATAGTCCAGAATATCAAGAGAATTAGTGAAAAGAAATGCAAAGGATGGTGACTTAGTCACAACAGATTTTAAATTGCATTATAAAGCAACAATCATCAAAATACTTGTTGTTGGCTAAGAAATAGAGTGATGGATCAGTAAAATACGTTAGATACACAAGACCCAATGGAAAGCCCAAATATTTCATCTTCTTGATAAGAACTCACTATTAAACAAAAACTGCTGGGAAAACTGGAAAGTTGTACAGCAGAAACTAAAGCATAGATCAACATCTTATGCTATATGCCAAGATAAAGTCAAAATAGGTACACAATTTAGATATAAAGACTGATACTATAAGCAAACCGAGAGAGCAAGGAATAATTTATCTGTCAGATCTACAGAGAAGGGAAGAATTTATGACCCAATAAGAGATAGAACACATTATGAAATGTAAATTAGATCATTTTGATTACATTAAATTTAAAAGTTTTTGCAAAAAGAAAGCCAATTCAACCTATATTAAAAGAGAAGAAGATAGCTGGGAAGCAATTTTTACAGTTGGTGTCTCTGATAAGGGCCACATGTCTAAAATATATAGAGAAATGATTTAAATTTATGAGAATACAAATCATTTCCCTATTGATAAATGATCAAAGAATATGAACAGTTTTCAGATGAAAAAATTAAAGTTATTTATAGTTATGTGAAAAATGCTATTGATCACTATTGAGTAGATAAATACAAATTAAAACAGCTCTGAGGTGCCACATCATGCCTATAAGATTGACTGTGACAGAAAAAAGAAAATGATACATGTTGGAGAAGATGTGGGAAAATTGGAACACAAATGCATTGTTAATGGAGCTGTGAACTGATCCAACCATTCTGGAGAGCAATTTGGAACTAGGTCCAAAGGATTGTAAAATTGCAATACCTTTTGACCCAGCAATATAACTTCTACATCAGCATCTCATAGAGATCATAAAATGGGAAAAGGATGCATGTGTTCAAAAATATTTATACCAGTCTTTTTTGTGGTGACAAAGAATTGGACATCGAGGGGATGGCCATCAATTGGGGAATGGCTGAGCAAGCTGTGGTATATACTATGTATATACCACATGTAATGTGGTATGTACATATGAATGAATGTAATGAAATACTATTGTGCTATAAGAAAAGATGATAGAGAAGACCTTAAAAAAACCTGGAAAGACTTATATGAACTTATGACAAGTGAAGTGAGCAGTACCAGGAGAACAATGTATACACAGTAACAGCAACATTATGCGATGACAGAATTTGGATAGAATTTATTTTTCTCAGCTATGCGAGGATCTAAGCCAACTCCAAAAAACTCATAAATAGCAAATGCCATCCATATCCAGAAAAAAGGCTATTGTGAATGTATATTCTATTTGAATCTTTATGTAGAGACTAAATTATATTGTATGCTGTGTTGGAAAGAGAGAGGGAGAAATTTTAAAATGCAAAATTTTATGGAAGTGAACGTTGAAAACTAAAAGTTAATTAATTAATTAAAAAGAAGAAAATCCTCACCATTTTTAAAATCTCTATATCAGACTTCTTTTATCACAGTGCTAACTTTAATGAGCATACATCTTCCTATTCTTATGCCTTACTTGATGTTATTAGGTGGTCCTGGAGCAGGATTGTTTCAATTAAGTCTTTCAAGAAGTCTTGGATGGTTTTGGTAAGATATATGTAGTTGGAATGGAAGACTTTAAATAATTATTTTGCTTTACCCAATCATTTTTTCCATAATCAACAAAAAATAATCGTTATTTGATCTAATATTCTTTATATCTTTCATTCAGTTATGTAATTCTAAAGAGCTTTCATCTTAAGAGATCTACTCTAAAAATGAAATATAATGCCACTGACATATCAACAAAGACCAGAAGTGCTGAAAAAAATGATAACAAAAATTAATGAGAAAATACAGTGCACAATTGAAAGAGTTCAATATTGAGGTGAATAAATAACAATCAAAAGCAGAAAATTGATATAGATACTACTAATGATTTCATACAGAAATTTAATGAATATAAGCTTATTGATGTAATGAGAGCCCAGAAACCAAACTAGTCATCAAAGAACTGATTTATTTACCAAGCAGAAAGAGATGGGGACCCAAAGCACCACCAATGTAGAACACAAATAACTCACAAAATCTTGCAAAGAATGATAGGTTATTATAGGTTATTCACATTGTCTCAAAAAGAAGAAAGAAAGAATGAAGATTTAGATGATTTTGAAGGAAACTGATCAAAAGGTCAAAGTAACAAAAATTTCAAAGACAGTTATGTTAAAAATCAAATGGTAACATGTTGGGGGAAAAGAAGGAAAAATATGAAAAGATTATTACAACAAAATCTTTTTGACAAACAAAGGTCATAGAACTACTGCACTTGGAAACTAATACCACTTTACCATAAAAGAATATAGGATAGAGGGTGAGGTAGAAAAGATAATACAAAAAACAGAAACATTAAAAAATAGTTGGTTTGGAACATTGGTAAGGTAGAACTAGGAAGAAAGTGGCAGCTAGGTGCCACAGTGGGCAGATTGCCAAGAATGGAGTCAGAAAGAATCATCTTCATGAGAAAAAAATCTCATCTAAATACTTACTAACTGTGAGGCCTTGTGCAAGACATTTAACCCTGTTTGCATCCCTTCCTCAATCTGTAAAATGGACAGGAAAAGGAAATGACAAACTCCTCTATTATTTTGCCATGCAAACCCCAAATGGAATCAGTAAGCATCAGACTTGACTGAGATGATCATCATCCACAACAGCCACATAGAATAGGTCAGTTCTGCATGAAAAACATTTATGAGATCAATGATTGGTAAAGAAGCTGAAATTGGAGAAGATGCCAATGGCACGGGAAAAAAGGCACAATTTTATTATTAATTACGATGATGTAATATATAATAATTATATAAAATATATATTAATTTTATGTTATAATAATTATACACTATTATATAATATATGGTTTTTATTATTAATTTTATTAATATTATTCATAAAAAAACCTAGAATTCTACCAGTCTATGGACCTGTATGCCTGCTCCTCTCCATACAATATCTTTAGTAATCTATACAGGGCACGTGCAATGAAGGCAATATTTAGAAACAACAGATTTTCCTAAGTGATATTCAAGAGTTGAACTCACATTTTTCATTTCACAGTTGATTGACAGGTATAGAAACTATAGAATGCTATAATGCTAAATATCATTAGTGAATGAGAAAAAAATCAAAGTACAAGCCACAGGGACACTTATTTTCTGAGCTTGCAAAGTTCTGGAGCAGCTCCAGAAACTTTACACATAATACTTTCTTTAAAGTACTGTTGAATAAAACATGAAAACAACAACACCAACAACAACTTTGGTGAAGCTAAGTGGATTAGTCAGCCTTGGAATCAGGAGGACCTGAATTCAAATCCAGCCTCAGACATTTGATATTTACCAGCTATGTGACACCTGGGCAGGTCACTTAACCCCAATTGCTTTGCCAAATGACAATGATGACGATGATGATGATGATAAATTTCTCCTTGGGAAAAATATTCTGCTTCCATTGGAATTTCAGTTAGCTCAAAGGATTAAATGTATTGTTCAGATGGAATCTTAGACACCAATCTGATATCATACATAAGGAAATTGAGGCAAAGAGATGTTAAGTGATTTGTCCAAGAACATGCAAGTAATAAATGCCAGAAACAAGAATCAAATTCTTTGTCTCCAAATCAAATTAGATAATATTTATAAAGTTCTCAGCACTGTATCTGCCATATAATAGAAACCAAACAATTCTTGTTCCCCTCTTATTTCTTCCAGATGCAAGATTTTGTCCACTGTGCCACAGTGCTTCTCACATTCTATGTTCTAGGTAATTGGTATTCTTTTTCATCATCAGAGATATTAGAGAAAAGACAGACAAAATGAAAAAGAAGAACTGTTTAAAGCATTTGTGTTAAATTGAAAAATCAATGATCCTTATGCTATTTCTCCCCACAAATGATAAAAAAGTTCCTGGTTGTTGTTTTCCTTCTCTTCATTTCCTTAGTTCTTTCATTTCTCTTCCTTTTCTTGGACAACAGATTTTCTACTTTTCTCAAGAATAAATTTTCAGCTAGATAGAGATGAGATCAGAATAAGTTACTATTACTAAATAACATTGGGACATTCAACATGTACATTCGTTCAATGACTTTCTTCTCCTGATCACTTCCTCTTTAGATAGAGAAATTGAATTAAAAGTAGCACCATATACACTTTCATAATATGCCTTACCTGAGTAAAATGTTGGACTTTCTGGGAGCTTGAGATAAAATTTTTTGTGCAACCAAGATATCATTTCAAGGATATGTGACTTTTTTTAGCATGGTATTTCCTCCATTGAATCCCACCCTTCTTGCTCTCATTGATCAAGTAAAACAAATCTACTTTTGTGTGCACATTAACTTTCATTTTTTTTGTCTTTCTAAGTCTTTTATTTTCTGAGCTAAATGATCTTGGTCCTTTTTTCAAATATTATGTTTTTGTAAATAAGATATTGAGTTTATATACATAAAAGAAAAAAATAGCTGTACGTAAAAGAGATTGACCATTGTACATAGAATTATCTTTTCCATCATTATTTGCATGTATAAATGACCATTTTCTCTTCATTTAGTCCAGAATTAAAAAAAAAAAATTAATAAAGAAAAATGGGATGAAATCCACTCAAATACACAAATACAGATATAAACTCTGCATATAACTTCTTTTCTCTAGGATAAGCATCAGTATTTTTTCACTAACTAATTCTTATGGGCTGGTCTTCAAAGCTCGCTCTCCCACTTCTCCTCCTACTTATTTGTCCCTTTCTTAGTTTCTCTATGGGATTTTTTAAAATTTTATTTTAACCTCTTCCCCAGTTATATATAAAAACAAATTTCAGCATTCATTTTTAAAATTTAGTTCCAAATTCTCTCCCTTCCTCCCTACCCCTCACCTTCCATTGAGATGTCAAGCAATTTAATATTAGTTAAACATGTGCAATCATGCAAAATATATTTCCACACTAGTGGTGCTATCAAAGAAAACATAGACCAAATAAATACCCAAGAAAAATGGAATAAATAAATGTAGGCTTTGATCAGTGTTCATACTCCATCCATTTTTTTTCTCAGAATGTTTAGAATTTTACATGATAATTCCTTCAGAATTGATGAAAATGGTGTCTTCCAATGTTGCTGTTATTGTGTACAATGTTCTCATTCTACTTATTTCACTTTATGTCAGTTCATCTAAGTGTCTCCATGTTTTTCTGAGTGCATCTATCTCATTATTTCTTATATTACAATAGTATTTCATCACAATCATATACCACAAATTGTTGGTCATTCCTTGGTTGATGGGTATCCCCTAATTCCCAGTTCTTTGCTACCATAAAAGAGCCTCTATAGATATTTGGGCTTCGTTCAAAATTGATATAGATAATGGTGGAATCAGTTCACAGCCCCCAAAGCAGTGCGTTGCTATCTCAATTTTTCCTTTCTCCAACATTTATCATTCTCCTTTTCTATCATATTAGCCAATCTAATAGGTATGAGGTAGTAACTCAGTATTGTTTTAATTGACATTTTTGCCCATCAATAGTGATTCAGAGGATTTTTTCCCATGACATAGATAGCTTTGATTACTTCATCTGAAAACTGACTATATATTTTTTACAATTTTTCAACTTGGGGAATGGCTCTTAATTTTATAAACTTGACTCTTTGTGTATACTTGAGAGATGAGGCCTTTATCAGAGAAACTTACTTCAATTTTTTTCACAGTTATGATTGCTAACCATATTTCTCTCCATGCTACTTCTCCCATTTATTCTCTTCTGTCCCTCCTCTCACCCTCTCCCTCCTCAAAAGTGCTTTGCTTCTCACTATTGCTTCCCCCAATTTGCCCTCCCGTCTATGAGTAATTTCACTTGTCCACTTCTCTTTCCCTCCTACTTTACTGTCGGGTAAGAGAGATTTTTGTATTCAATTGAGTGTGTAAGTTATTCCCTCTTTGAGACAATTCTGATGAGAATAAGACTTGTGCCTCAACCGCTTATATCCCCCCTCTTCCCCTACATTGCAATAGCTCTTTCTTGTCTCTTTGATGTGAGATATTTTGCTCCATTATACCCTTTACACTTTTTGCTAGTGCATTTTTTTTCTCTCACCATTTTATTTTAGGATTTTATCCCATCATACTGAACTCACATCTGTGCCCTCTGTCTATACACACACACACACACTATATATATATATGTATATATATATACATATATATATGTATATATATATACATATATATATATATACAGAAGATATATGCATATATGTGCACACATACACATCTATGTATACACACAAATGTGTGTATATAGGTGTATATATATATATACACCTATATACATACACACTTATGAGTATTTGTGTGTGTGTATATATACAATTATTCTAACTGTCCTAATAATGAGAAATGTCTTATGAGTTACAAGTATCATCTTCCTTTGTAGGGATATGACTGATTTAACTTGATTAAGTCCTTTTGATTCTCTTTGCCTTATGATCATGATTTTATGCTTCTCTTGAGTGTTATATTTGGAATTCAGACTTTCTATTTAGCTCTAGTGTTTTCATCAAGAATGCTTAGAACTCCTGTTTCATTGAATATTCATTTTCTCCCTGAAGTTTTATACTCCTTTATTCCAGGCAAATGATTCTTGATTGTAATCCTAACTCCTTTGCCCTCTGGAATATAGTATTCCACCCCTGCTATCTTTAGTGTAGAAGCTGCTAAATTCTGTCTTATACTGGCTGTTGTTCCATGATACTTGAATTGTTTCTGGCTACCGACAATATTATTTTCCCCCTTAACTGGGGAACTGTGGGATTTGGTTATATTATTCCTAGGAGTTTTCATTTTGGGAACTCTTTTGATAGATGATCAGCGGATCCTTTAAATTTCTATTTTACCTTCTGGTTCTTGAGTATCAGGCAGATATCCTTGATAATTTCTTTAATACTTTCTTTTTTTTGATCATGTGCTTCTTGGAGTCCAATAATTTTAGGATCTGTTTTCCAGGTCAGTTGTTTTTCCTAATAAATATTTCACATTGTCTTCTCTTCTTTTCACTATTTTCATTTTATTGTTTCTTGAATCTCAGATTCATTAGCTGCTACTTGTTCAATTCTAATTTTTAATAAATTATTTTCTTCAGTGAGATTTTATATTTCCTTTTCCATTTGGCCACTTTTTTTAAAATGAATTCTGTTCTTCAATGAATTTTTAGATATCTTTTTTTCCATTCAGCCAGTTCTGCTTTTTTAGGGAATTACTCTTCTCTTTGGATTCTTGTACCTCTTTTTACCATTTGACTTACACTGTTTTTAAGATGTTATTTTAATAAGTATTTTTGTGTCTCCTTTATCAAGTTGTTGACTCATTTTTCATGATTTTCTTGTATCTCAATTTTTCCATTACCACTTTTGCTTGATTTTAAAAATTCTTTTTGAGCTCTTCCATAGCTTGAGTAGTCCCAGAATGGGTATTCATATATATATATATATATATATTTTGGATGTAGGAATTTTGTCTTTGCTGTTTTTTTCTGAGTATGTGTTTTGATCTTACTTGTCACCATAGTAGCTTTGGTCAGAATTGTTGTTTTCTCATTTTCTAAGAATATTTCTTGACTTTTAACTCTTTACTGAAGTAGGTATCTGGGAGGCACTTCCAGCAGTAAATCACTGTAACTCTGGCATATTCACCTCCAAACAACCATAAAATGGTACCACAAATCAAGTCCTGAAAGAGCACAGCATACAAAAATGTAGAGTGAAATAATGTTTTAGTCCAAGAAACTTGGAAGATTGGCATGAAAAATCTGTGTTATTGTGGTAAAAGGAGACAGGAAGTGTACCAATAAGCCAGCAGCAAGTACCACCTCAGCAAATCAGTAGGCGATCCTAAGCCCCATTGTGATGGAGCAGGCAGCTACCAACAACAGGACTCCTATATTCCTTAGCATCACCGAGAAAATTAGCAGAATCCAATTCAGAGGACCACCATATGCTTCTGCACAGCCGTGAGCAAACAAGTACTCTCCCACATGACAAGAAAATAAACTGGACATCCATGTGCTTCAGTGTAGCCCCAGTCAAGTAGGCATCCTCCAGCTATCACATCTATACATGCTTCAGCACAGTCCAGGAAAAGCAGGAACCTTCTAACATCACAGGAAAGTAGGTCAGACCTCCATGTGCTTCAGTGTAGACCCTGAGAAATGTAGAAACACTGCACCAAGCCTCAGCAGGGCCAGACACCACCACTACAATAGCAACTCAGTAGCAAGTAAGCTGCCACACTTCTACAGCTTTTAGCATCACCAGTCAACTCAGCACAGCACCAGACTGAAGGATCTCCCAGGGGCCTGAGAGCAATATCAGCATAATATCAGGCAAATAGCCATTGCCTGCAGCCACTGGCACAAGAAGTCAGAGATAATGCCCATTTCACCCCAGGTGCTCATATCAAATTTAAAAGACAGGAAAAAAATGATGAGCAAGAAGCAACAACAACAGAAAATAATCTGATCATTGCAAATTATTATGGTGACAAGGGACTGAGAGAAGGGAGCAGGTCAGAGGAAGTGGTAGACAGAAACAAAACACTGGTGAGGAAGGAAAGCGTGAAAAGAGAGAGGCTGGACAGGAGAAAAAATAGGATGGAGAGAAATGCACAGGTGGTAATCATAAATGTGAATGGAATGAACACTCCCATAAAAAAGAAACAGGTGTCAGAGTGAATCAAAAACAGAATCCTACAGTGTGTTGTATACAAGAAACATTCTTGATCTCCTGCCCTCCTACTTCTCACTGGGTAATATAGATTTCTCTATTACATTGGTTGTGTATATAATAATTGTGTATATAGCCCTCTTGGTTGTGGGGAAATATTGGGAATTAAGAGGATGCCCATCAATTGGGGAATAGCTGAACAAGTTGTGTTATAAGAATGTAAGGGAATGCTCTTGTGCAAAAAAGAAAAATGATGAACAGGAAGACTTCAGAAAATCCTGGAGAGACTTTTTGCAAAGTGAAGTGAACAGAGCAAGGAAAACATTGTGCACAGTATCAGCAACATTGTGTGATGATCAACTATGAATAATTTAGGTCTTCTCAGAAGCACAATCATCGAAGACAAATATAAAAGACTCAGGAAGGAAGATGCTATCCATATCTGGATAAAGAACTGATGTACTCTGAATGCAAATTGAAGAATTTTTTTTTACTTAATTTATTCTTTCTTGTGTTGTCTTTTCTTTTTGACCTCTTTCTTCTTTTGCAACTGTGACTGACCCACAAACATTTTTACATTTAAAAACTGCCTACCATTTTCAGAAGAGGGAATTGGGAGCGAAATATAGGTGGAGCTCAAAATTTTCTAAAAATGAATGCTAAAAATTTTCTTAACATGTAACTGAAGAAAAATACTATTAAAAATAAAGCAGGGCTCTGCTTACAAGGTGGAGGGTGCAGTGCCTCAGTCTTCAGGGGTTTTGTGCAGCTGTTTTCAGAGATACTTCTAAAGACCTGTAAGTTTTCAATTTTAACAAGACTGTATGATATAAGGAGGGATGTGTTTAATACTTCCATGGCCAGTGCTCTACTGCTCTTTTCTGCTCTGGAACTGTGATGAGGGAACCTGCTTCAGTTTGGCCAAAGCTCTGATATCTTAGTGCTCCTCTTCTCTCTGGGATTGCCACCCAGGACCGCAACTTGGGTCTGAGAATAGGTGAAGAAATAGAGTCCTGCCTCTGGGGCAAGGTAAGAGATCTTCTGACCAATCGTTTAACCCCATTACTATCTATGGACTGAGAGCTCTGAATGCAGCCATTGTCAGTACTAATCCATTCAACTACCAAAGCCTGCATCTGGTTTGCTGTGGCCTTGTCTGAATTAATGCAGACTGGTTTCAGCCCCTTTCGATTCTTATTAGGAATTATCTTGAGCAAAACCTTAATCAGGAACAGTCTTCATCACCTTCTGAGTGATATTCAATTTTAATGGGACTTGGGGAATTTTCTTCTTACTGAGGTCTTCTACCAACTACCTGGGTCACAGAGTGGTACCCTGCTCTATCATCTGGCTTTATCTCTAGTGTCCCTGTTCTTCACAAAAATATCCCACTCCTTTGAACTTCCTAAAAATATTTCTTCCCCTGGCTATGTCCCCAAGATCTTACTGCTTTGGAAACCCTCTATTCACTCCTTTCAAACTCCTTGGGAGAAACATGCCTCTATAAAGGATAGACTCAATTCTTTCCCTGAATGAGATTTATAAGAAATTGGGTTGTCGTCTACACTGTTGCCTCCCTCTCTCCATAATCATTAATAATTACACTTCCTCAACCTCTCCTGAAGTTTGTGACACTTTTATGTCCCTCCCCCACATTGTTTTCCTTGCCTGATGGAATCACTACTTAATCCAAGTGAAAGAATCCCTAATAATTATCACAAATCCCTTCACTCCTTTTTAGCTTATAAAAACCTAGTAATCATAAATATCCCAACTGCTCGAGATGTGGTCTGACCAGGGAGGTATATAGTCATGTATTTTTAGATTCCCAAATTGCATGCACATTTAGCTACCCCCTTCTAGGCAGGTCGAACTAATGATTAATCCTGCCTATGCACTTCTGACTATCAATTGTTTCCTGAGTCAATACTTTGTATCAAAATTATTGTTTCAATGTAAATAGATGAATGATAGTCTAAGACCAAAACAAAGAGCCAACAAGAATCATCAATGTCATCAGAAAACATATATGTTGGATTTTTGTGAAATATAATTAGATAATATGATTTGTTTGATTATAAGCTTGCAAAAGAGAGTTTATTGTGACCTCTCATATACTTTAAGTCTTCAGTTTCTATCAGTTTCTCTTTCTTCAGTGAACTAGATCCTTCCCATTTAAGACAGGAGCAAGGATCATAGAATCCCATGTATAAGGAGTGAAGTCAAGATGGTAGAGTGAAAGTAAGCATTTTTGTTGAATTGTCCCAACACACTCCCTCCTCAACCCTCTAACACACATACCAAAGTAAATTCTGGTAGGAAAGCCAAGACAAAGTTACAGTGTGTCATTTGTCTGGCTCAGGGCAGTTCAGGAAAATAGAAGGTAAAGTTTGCAAAGACTAGGGAAGGGGCTGACTGGAAAAACAGTGCAGCAGAAGAGGTACTAGTTGTGGGATATAATGGAGAGTACACTGAAAGTAGCACCATGCTTGGGCACTGTAAGGACCCTGAACTTCCCAGTCAGAAAAAGATCCCAGAGGATCTTTGCACTAGCACTAGAAGCAGAAACAGATGCTATCTGTCAGCTCTGTCTATCATTACCCAATTCTAGGTCATAGTTCCAGGATAAAGATGAGCTGTAATTATGGTTGTGAGGGAGCATGGCATCTATTTGTATAAAGATCAGAGCACAAAACAGGAGGCCAGTGAATTAATCTGTCCATGGATCACACCACATTGTAAGCACTGAAAAATTATAGACCTCTCGGAACAAACTGTGAAAACAGGAGAAAGACATAAAAAAAGGAACTCATTCCAGACATCCTCCCACACCCCTAAGAGAGAGCAGAATCTGATTCTAACATTAGGTCCAAAGTAAAAAAAAAAAAAGAGGCTTGAAAAATAAGAAAACAACAAAAAAGAACTTGCTCATGAATAGATACCTATGTTGAAAGGAAAGTTAAGATAAAAACTTGGAATAAGATAATGACCTGAAAACATGCAAAAGCAAAGTGTCAAATTAAAATGCAAATTGGATGCAAGATCAATAAGAATTCCCAGAAGACATCAAGAAAGATTTTTAAAGGTAAAAAAAATTTTTAAAATTAAAAAAAGACTTATAGAAGAAAAACTGGGAAAGGAAATGAGAGTTGTTCAAGAAAATTATGAAAAGAAAATGAATGAATTGTTAAAAGGTGCATAAAATAAAGAAATAAAACAAAATAGCTTCTTAATAATCATAATTGGAAAATGGTAAAAAATGCAAAAAAAGATGTGAACCTCATAGAAGAAAATAACTTCTTAAAATTAAGAATTGGTCAAGTAGAAGCTAATAACTACATTAGACATCAAGAAAAAAGGCAAAGATTGAAAAAAAGTAGAAGAAAATGTGAGACAACTCATAGGAAAAATAACTGACCTGGAAATAGGTGAAAAACAGATAATTTAAGAATTCTTGGGCAACCTGAATATCATGATAAAACAAAAAGGAGCCTACATATGGTATTTCAAGAAATCAATTATTAAAATGCCTAGATATCTTAGAACCAGAGGATAGAATAGAAATTGAAAGAATTCATTGGTCACCTCTTGGAAGAAATCCCCAAAATTAACATCTTCAGAAATATTATACCTAAAATCCAGAGCTCCTGGGTCAAGGGACTTTTAATAATGTAAGAAACTGGAAAATAAAAATCAAATCCTATGATGTCACAATCAGGATCGCATCACTAACACATAAAAGAATGGAGGGCTTAGAATATAATATTTTTGGAAGCAAAGGATCTAAGATTAAAACCAAGAATAACCTTAATTGATCAAAATTAATATAATTCTTTAGGGAAAGAGGGAATTGATTTCTAATGAAATAGAGGACTTTCTGGCATTGCTGATAAAAAAAAACCAAAGCTAATTTTTGTTTTTAAGAAATGACTCAAATACAAGACTTAAATATAATAGACACCTATGTATGTATGTATGTATGTATGTATGTTGATAGATATACATACCAACACACACAAAGTAACACAAAGTTTTACACAAAGTAAAAGTGGCTTAGTAAAAGAGGCACAAAAATACAGAAAAGAATAACTCCTTAAAATTAAAATTGATCATAAGTGAAAAACATTAAAGATGAGAGAGAGATCATAAGAAATTTAACAAAGTTAAACTATTTACATTCCTATATGAAAAAGTGATACATGTAACCTCTAAGAACTTTATCATTACTAGGCCTTATGTGAGGAGTCTGCTTTGACAGAAAGCATAGGTATCAATCTACCTATGTTGGGACAATCTCAAAAAAGAATGGAAGGTAGAGAAAGAGGGGTGAACTGGAAGAAGAGGGAAAGGAGAGGAAAAATGTGAAAAATTACTTCATATTAATGAGGTAGAAAAAAGCTTATATGACAAAGGAGATAAAGAGAGGGAAGCAAGCAATATTTGAATCTCATTCTCGTCTAATCTGGTTCAAGGAGGAAAGAGTATACATTCATATGTACTTACTTAGAACAAAATAACCTTGCCCAAAAGGGAAGTGGGAGGGGAAAGGGTTAGGGGAAAGGAGGGTGTAATAAGAGGGAGGGTAGATTAAGAGTGATCATGATCAGAAACAAAAAGAAATTCCAGAGGAGACAAGGTTAAAAAAAAGAGAATGATAAATTTCATAAAGGAGAATATAATGGAGGGAGATACACACTTAGCAATCATAACTCTGGATGGGAATTATTTGAACTCACCCATAAAACTGTAAAGGATGGTAGAATGAATTAGAAACTAGATTCCAAAAATATGTTATTTACAAGAAACATTTTTGAAACAGATATACGCAGAGTCAAAATAAGGTGTTGGAGAAGTCTATTTTGTGCTTCAGCTGAAGATCATATATGTATTCATTTAAAGATAAAATAGGAGATTAATAACCATTTATATGAGCTTTGATACATTCATAAAGAATTTATACAGTGCTTTATATGTGTACATATCATCTCATTACATCCTCACAATAATCCTGCCAAGTAGGTTGAGGTAGGATAACAACCAGTAAAGGTCTGAAGCTGAATTTAGCATCAGATATCCCAGTCACCTGGCCCAGGGATCTATTAACTGTGTCACCTAGTGGCCCCATATATATAAATGTACATATATGTATATACGAACAGATATGTATACACATATGTGTATTTATATGTTTATATTCACGCACACATAACATATGCATGCATGCATGCACACACATAGACATACAAACATACATGTAATACAATCCAGAAATTATCTATATAAGGGTACCAGAGAGAGTAATTATTAAGAAAAATGAAGATAAGTAGAAGTAAGATCATTCATTCCTTTAAGGATTTAAAAAAAGAAAAGGTGCTTGAAGGAGCAGAAGAAAGAATCAGAGCAGTGAAGTGGCAGTACTTGCCTAAAAGCCTAAAGTCACCGGGAAAGGTGTTGTACCAGGCAAGTCAGCATCAGCTCTGGTAGGAACCCTGAAGTCTCTGTGTCATGAGATAGGGGTTCTAAAAGAGCAGCACCCTCAAACTTGAGGAATAAGCCTGAAGGATCTGTGAATTAAGATGCTGGGGGAGAGGTTAGACACAGATAAAGGGAAAAATTTGGATGATGCAAAATTGAAAAGACGGCAATAATAATCTTCTAAATGTTGAACTTAATTAATTTTAAAAAATGATCATCACTCCAGTGAGCTGATGTTGACTCAATTTAACTTGTTTCATGACAGAGAGGTTATGTATGGTTTCGAGACTGAGAATGAGATATACATTTTCAGACACAGCCCATTAGGGATTTGATTTACTTGAATATACATGACACATTTTTAACTTCTGGAAAGATTAGGGCATCAGAGGCAGAATCAAGTGACATTTCTGTATGTCAAGTAGATTATGAAAAAAAAATCTTTAAAAAAAAATCCTTCTCCTGTTTGTCTTTCCTGACGTATGGTGCCTGATTTTTCCCTATATACTCTACAATCAAGACAAAGTGACCTGCTTCTTTAAAAAGTTTTCTATTATCCTTCTCCTGTCCCTATCCAAGGATTTATTTTTCTAATTTAAACAGGCAATAGTGGGTGTGGGAGTTGTGGAGGAAGTGAAATTGAGCAGATTATTCAGTTTGTTTATTTTTATTACAAATAATATGAGGAGTGTAGTGGTAAATTTTTGAAATTCTTAGATGGCCCATAAAATTCAATGGTTTGGGGCTCACAGTGAGATTCTCAATGGAGTAATTAATCACTTTGCAGTGAAAAAGACCTCATGGCATCATGAATAGAAAGCCAAATCAGAGTCAAAAAGACCTGGCTTCATGTGTCATCTATGACAAATACTAGCTGTGTTAAGTTAGGAAAATGACAACTGCTCAGTGCTCTGGGCAAATCTCTTCAATTCTTAATTTGCAGAGAAAGTGCTGACGCAAGCTGGAGAATGAGTTTCTTTTTTGCTCATTTAAATCACAGGTCCAGTTCCTTTCCCCATTTGTAATGAATCTTTTTTTTTTTTTTTGGCATTTAAACTTGCTTTTCACAGGAGGAGAGCAAGAACAATGAAGATGTACAAGTACATTATTTCCTAATGGCATGTCAAACTAGAATGAAAATGGTCATCCACCATCAGTTATTAGAGTTCAAAGGCTTATAAATCAACTGAAAAATTTTTAGACATATCATATCACATGATCCAAATTGAGAAGATATTACAAACTACTAGTGGCAGATAAAGAACTTAGCATTGGGGTTCTGGAAAATCAAACACACACAAAATATCCATGGAGAGTTGATAAATTAGCTGAGAAAGTCCTGTCATGTGGGAGTCATTTAACACAGATGTGTTAAATTCAACCAGAATATTCATGGATCTGTACTTGACTAGTTACTTTCCAATTAATCTAGGGGTAGCCTTTGTTTCAAACCTAATAAAAAATTTCTCAAAATAAAATGTTAATTTAAATATTATGTGGCCACAAAAAGCAGACCAAAAATCATTATATAAAGTTCACACCTAGGTTACAACATGGTAACAATGGATTTGTACACCTCTGTAGATTTCAGAAAGATATCCTTATAATAATCTTGTGAAATGAGCAGGAGGAGACCACCACCAAGGAGTTGTTTTATTTAAATTGAGGCCTTCGGACTCAAAATTTAAATCTATTTTACTCCAGTTGCAAATGCTTAAGAACCACATAAATACTTTAAGAAAGCTGGAAATGATTGTAACAATGTGATTTAACAATTTTATTCCGCAAATATTAAGCACCTTCTCTGAATAAAGCAATCCATCAATTAACAAACACTCATTGAGCACTTACCAGGTGACAGGCATTGCGCTAAACACTGCACATAATATTTAGTTATCATTTATTCAAAGTTTTTAAGGTTTACAAAGCACTTTAAATATGTTATCTCGTTTAAGCAATTTACAAAAGTGAGTATAACAAATGCTCTGCCCTCAAAGAGATTACTATTTCTAAGATGTGATTAAAAAAGGATATGTTAGTTTCATTTTTAAAAAGTTCAAAGATATATGAGGAAGATGCACATAACATACTTCATTTTTGATATCCTTTATGTGTATGAAATAAATGATTGAATTTTAATGAAAATAGGACCAAAGATATTTATTCCATTTCTCTTCCAAGTACTGAACACTAAATGAAACAGTGGTGCTTTCATGACATAAAATGCTTTAAGACTTCATTTTAAACAAAAATACTGATTGTTTACTAATGTAGATTTAGATACAGAATATATGACTGATCTCTAAATTTGTTTTTCTAATATTCTTCCCTTATTTCTTTCCATCTTTTCTTCAAAATAGAAATAATTTCAAAACAATTATAAACATTAATGGATAGACTGGGTGAATTCTTTCTTTGTTTTCTGTAGAAATAGAGGACCATGGGTGCAGCTTTCATATCTACTGTCAGAAATAGGGAGTTGACTGGATTTGCTAAACTAATTTCTTTCCTCTTCCTTCCTTCCTTCTTTCCTTCCTTCCTTTCTTCCTCCCTTCCTTCCTTCTTTTCTTCCTTCCTTCTTCTGTCCCTTCACAGTGCCTCATTAAATAAAATAGCAGAAACAACATTTTGGTTGATTGAAGTTTCTGGTTACTTGAGTACTGATGATCCAATTTTTTGTCTTCTGTCGGTGATGTGTGATTAGCATAAGCGTATAATCTATTCATATAAAATGAATCCTTCCCTTTTGAATTTATTTTCTGCAGGATATTTTTTCCTTGAATTGTACTGCAACTTAAGAGATTATTTTCTTTTGAGAAGATTACTATAACAATTTGTCATTTGGAACTTCCTGTATTCCATTGTTATTTCTTTGCTTATATTCCCTCTCTAATGACAACTTGATGAAATGTCCTAAGTTTACAAGCATTGTAAAAATAACATAAGAAATTATCCTTAATTTATTATTTTTAGGAATGGATAACATTGCCATAGTCTTAGAGAAATAAATAAACAAGTCTACTTATAATCTTCATAATTTCTGAATCTTTAATCATGTTCATAAACAATTCTCATCCTTATATATTATGGAGTTGTAATACCTGTAGTCTTTCTTTATCTCGAATATACTCAGTCCCATTTTAAGGACATTTCTCAAATTTTTATTGAATTTTTTCTATACTTGCCGTCAGGTTAGGTATTAGATCTATCGATGTGCTATATATAGCAGATGAATATTAAATATTTGTTGAATTGAATTAAACTGTTTTGTGGTGAACATGACAATTTTATATTTTCACTTCTGAGTTATTGTGGAGTGGGATATTTATTGAATTTATTTATTAAGTGGCAACAACTAAAAGAAAACATTTATATCATATCTCAAAGATTGAAAAAGTGATATTTATATGTGTACATATGTATGTATATATTATATATGTGTATATATATACATATATATATATATATATATATATATAAAATCTCATTTGATTCTCATTACTCTATGAAGTAGGACCTAATGTTATTCCCAATTTTTAGATTAAGTTGTGCAACTTAGAGAGACCGAGTGGTGTGATAGATGGAGTAAATGATCTAGAATCAGGAAAGACTTGAGTTCAAATCTTCCTTAAGACCATTTTGTCTTTTTGTGGCTTTTCCCTGGGATTTTAGAGAATATTAAATCCAGCACCCTTAGTTTTACAGTTGAAGAAACTGAGACACAGAGTGGTTAAATTACATATCCTAGTCGACCAGTGGGCATCAGAGGTAGGGTTTGAACTTAGACCTTCTTAAGTCCACCACTCTATTAACTATGCAAACTAGTGACTTTTATAGCAGGTGCTTAATAAATGCTTATTATATGAATTGCTCAAATGAAATGTTTTATATATACAATCTAATGAAGGCAAAAGGAAATTTAAAATATATAACTCATGGAAGATATTTTTACAAGAGGAACTGAGGAAAAAAAGTGCTTAGCACCATACGTGGCACCTAGAAAATGCTATGTAGATATCAGTTATTGGGGTTGTTGTGACTTTGATTTTTCTAATTCAGTAGAAAGACAGAATTTGGATGATATTCATCAAGAGATGAATGTGCAACTCTCTTTTCAGATGCTCTTATATTATATGAAAATGTTAAACATTGGATAATTTCCTCTATCTCCTACTGATAGTTCCCTCAGAGGTCCTCTGAAACTTACTCTGATACCACATCATATGTAGTTACCAATTATTCTTGCAAGAAAAATGTTAAAAAACAAAGGAAGCTTTACTGATAGGAAGAAGAAAAAAATAGAATTGACAACAGAATTCCTGGAAAACAAACACACAAACTGAAAAGCACCATTGAACAACCTTCTCTCCAGAGAGTTATGTAGAGATTCAAATATTTTATGGCAGTGTACTGGATTGGACTCCCAGCAGATATTTCCTCTCTCAGTTCCTTAATGGCAGACTGCCGCTCTGGCTCTGCAAAGCTCCCAGGGGGTAGTGTGAGTATTGTTCCTTGTGTTTCACCCCACTCTGAGCAACTTATACTTCTAGGCAATTTCTAGCCCAGCAGAAATTTGTTTCAGATATCAAGGACACTGAGACCCCTCCAAACACCCCTACTAAGTAAGTCTTTGTCATTAATGCTCCTTTCACACATTTTGTTGTTGTTGCTCAGGCATTCAGTTGTGTCTGACTTTTCATGACCCCTATCAACTGTAGAACACCAGTCACTTCTATCATCAAATATCTTCTGAAGCTCATCCAAGTTCATGTTTGTTATTTCCATGATGCTATCTATCCATCTCATCCTCTGCTGTTCCTTTTTGCTTTTTCCTTCAAAGTTTTCCAACATTAGAATCTTTCACAATGAGTCTCATTTTCTCATTATGTGACCAAAGTACTTCAGCTTCAGCTTCAGGATTTGACCTTGTAAAGAAGAATAGCCTGAATTAATTTCTTTAAGTATTGACTGATTTGATCTTATTGCTGTTCGAGGGACTTTCAAACGTCTTTTTTCTAGCACCACAATTCAAAAGACTCAATTTCATGGCACTCAGTTTTCCTTACAATTCAACTCTCACATGCATACATTGCTACTAGAAAAAAATGCAGCTTTGACTATACAGACCTTTGTTGGCAAGTTGATGTCTCTGCCTTTTAGTATGCTGTTCATGTATGCCCTAGCTTAACTTCCATGGAAAAGGCATCTTAATTTCATTACTGCAGTCCCTATCTGTAGTGATCTTTCAGTCTAAGCATATAAAATCTGACATTACTTTCATTTCTTCTTTTCCCTCTGTTTCCCAGGAAGTGATAGGACCAGTCATCAAGATCTTGTTGTTATTGTTTTTTTGTTTTGTTTTGTTTTTTATGTAAATTTCAAGCCAAATTTTACACTCTCCACTTTTGCCTTCATCAACAGATTTCTTAATTCTTCAGTTTCTGTCACCAAAACGGTATCATCTATAGACTATTGATAATTCTCACAGCAACCTAAATTCTGACTTTTGATTCATCAAGTCTGAAATTTCACAAAAAGTACTCAGCTTATATTAAATAAATAAGGTGACAATATATCATTTTGTCATACTTCATTTCCAATTTTAAACCAATCATTTGTTTCATGTTTCATTCTGATTGTTGCTTTTGTGCCTCATTTGGGTTCCTCAGAAGAAAGATGATATGCTACGATTGTCTCTTTGAGGACTTGCCAGGTTTTATTGTGACCTATAAAATCAAAGGTATTAGTGTAGTCAAAAAAGAAGAAATTGATTTTCCCCATAATTCCCTTGCTTTATCCATAATCCAGTGAATGGTCTCTCATTCTTCTGTCTCTTCAAAAACCACCCTGCTTCTCTGGTTCACATGTTGCTGAATCTACCTTAAAAATTTTAAGCATAACCTGCTGGCATGTGAAATAGGTGCAATTTTTTAGTAATTTAAACATTCCTTGACATGGTCCTTCTTTAGGATTGGGATGTAAATTGATTTTTTTCCCCAATTCAGTGACCACTATTGTGCTTCCTAAATTTGTTGGTATATTGAATGTAGCACCTTAACAGTATCACTATACCAAATCTGGATGTTCCTTTTTAAGTGCCCAGGAAGCATGTCTCCACTTCAAATGTTCAAGGGAACATTTTTGATCTGTACAGTACAAAGGGTTGAAAAAGCATCCTAGTTTCCCTCCAATTGTTCCTTTGGTCAACAAAAGTCTCTTTTAGGGTGAATGGGTGGAATTATTTAATTACCCCCAAGTACTACCTGCCACAGCAAGAGTAAGAAGATGGGTTGGGAAAACTGTTCTCTCCCTGAGTGACATAGTTCTTTGGTGAGAGTGAAATTAAAAAAAACACACACAAGAAAATCATAGGTTCTGGTGAACGATTACCAAACATATAAAATTAACTGTTTTAAACATTAGATATTTTAGTAAATTTGGAAAATTGTCAATCTATCAATTAATCTTTCAGTAATTACTTATATATAAAGGAAACTTTCCATAAAATAATAAACAATATCTATCTAAAACCTTCAGCAAGCATTATATGCAATGAAGATGTTAGATGCATTTCCAATAAGATTGGGGATGAAACAAGGATGTCCACAATCACCACTATTATTCAATATGATACCATAAATATTAGCTGTAGCAATTAGACAAGATAAAGAAATTGAAGGAATAAGAATAGGCAAAGAAGAAACTAAGTTATCGCTCTTTGCAGATGATATGATAATATACTTAGAGAATATCAAAGATTCAAATAAAAAACTACTTGATATAATAAAGAACTTTGGCAAAGTTTCAGGTTACAAAATAAACCTGCACAAATCTTCTGCATTCCTATATATTAGTAACAAAGTCGAACAGTAAGAGATAGAAAGAGAAATCCCATTTAAAGGTAGGGTAGACACTATAAAATATTTAAGAATTTGCCTGCCAAAACAAACCCAGGGACTATATGAACATAATTACAAGACATTTTTTGCACGAAGTCAGATCTAAGTAAGTGGAAAAACATGAGTTGCTCATGAAGGGGCCAAGCCAGTATAATAAAAATGACAATCCTACCTAAATTAATTTACTTATTTAGTGCCATATCAATTAAATTATCAGATAATTATTTTCTAGAGCTGAATAAAATGATATCAAAATTCACCTGGAAGGACAAAAGGTCCAGAATATCAAAAGGACTAATGAAAAGAAATGCTAGGGAAGGTGGCCTAGTGTTACCAGATCTCAAATTGTATTATAATGTATTTATCAGATTTATGGAGAAGGGAGGAATTTTTGACTAAAGAAGTGATGGAAAGCATTATAAAGTGCAAGATAGATAATTTTGATTACACTAAATTGAAGAGTTTTTGCACAACCAAATCGAATGCAACCAAAATTCAGAGAGAAGTAGTATATTGGGAAAGAATTTTTACAGCTAATCTCGGAGATAAAGGCTTCATTTTTAGAATATATAGAGAACAGAATCAAATGTACACCAATACAAGTCATTCCCCAATTGATAAATGGTCAAAGGATATGAACAGGCAATTTTCAGAGGAAGAAATTAAAGATATCTATAATCATATGAAAAAACTCTCTAAATCACCTTTGATTAGAGAGATGCAAATGAAAACAACTCTGAGGTACCACATCACACCTATCAGATTGGCTAACATGACAACAGAAAGATGATAAATATTGGAGAGGATGTGGGAGAGTTGGAAAACTAATTCATTGTTGGTGGAGCTGGGAACTGATGCACCTGTTCTGGAGAGCACTTTGGAACTATGTTCAAAGGGCTACAAAAATGAGCATGCCCTTTGACCCAGCAATGTCGCTCCCAGGATTGTACTCCCAAGAGATCATAAAAATGGGAAAGAGTCCCACACGTACAAAATTATTTATAGCAGCACTCTTTGTATTTGCCAAAAACTGGAAATCAAAGGAATGCCCATTAATTGGGGAATGACTGAATAAATTATGGTATATGAATGTAATAGAATACTATTGTGCTATAAGAAATGATGTATAGGAAGACTTAAGAGAGTCCTGGAAAGACTTATGTGATCTGATGCTGAGAGAAAAGAGCAGAACGAGGAGAACTTTGTGCACAGCAACAATCACAGTGTGAGAGAATTTTTTCTGGTAGACTTGGAATTTCATAGCAATTCAAAGCCTTAAAAAAAATCCCAATGGTCTTTTAAGGCAAAATGCCTTCCACATCCAGAGAAAGAACTATGGAAGTCAATGGCAGAATGTTGCAGATCATGTTTTTTGTGTGTGTATTATGTTTTGGTTTGTTATATAATTCTCACATTCATTTTAGTTCTCTACACAGCATGACTATAGTGAAAATGTATTCAATAAGAATGTATGTGTAAATTCTATATAGAATTGTATGCCATCTTGTGCAGGGAGGGGGGAATTGGGGGATAAGTAGGGGGGGAAACTCTAAGTTTTATGGTGGTGATTGTAGAACACTAAAAATACATAAAATTAATATAAAAATTGCCTGTATATATTCTGTGCTATCAATTGATGTCAAAGTTTTTTGTTCTTTTTGTACCAGTTTTTTATACTGGCTATCAAGGGAGATTAATATTTTGTTTAGTAACTTGACTTTGGAGCCTTATCATCATGCATGATTTCTATGGAACAGTCATTTCAGAGTTCCAGATAGCTGATTTATGAATAAACTTTTGGAGTGCAACACAAGAAGAATAGTTTGTACTTGGGATTTTTTACAGGACTCATTCTATAAAATGTAAATTTTAATTGGAAAATATGAAATCTACGTAATAAAGATCATTTTAACACAAAATGAATAAGAAAGATATGAGCATGATAGAAGCATATTTTATCATAGAAACAGTTCTCTCTTGGCTGTCTGTGGGAATGAATGCCCTGCTCTTTTTTCTCTTTTTCCTTCTCTCAGCTACATACAATACTGATCATACCAGTGAGCAATTTGTACACTTGAATTGACTAATAGCGACAAAGCTTAGGCTCCTTACCTATTCCTAAAGGGAATTCAGGGTTGGGAATATGAATGAAGAAAACAAGGGCTTGCAGGTTAAGAATTCCGTATGATGGAAATTATAGAGTAGGGGCTCTAATGATCATAAGACAGGAATCTGGTGAGACACACCCATGGCTGCCCTTTTATCTCCTTTCTATGATTTTATATAAACCAGAGTCATGATGGAGCATGGTTCTACTAGCTATTAGCAACTGATTACTGGGAATACATGCAGTGGTGGAGAGTGGTAGGCCCTGGTGGCAGCTGCTACAGAGGCAGCAATACCTTCAGGAGCTCTCAGCCCTGGAACAGTTATGGGGTTAAAGAACTGTTCTGAAGAATTTTACAGGGGACCCTTTGCTGGCACTGGATGCAACTAATTCTAATTGCCAGCATTATTTCCCATAAGCCCTCCTGGAGAACTGTTTTGTCATGGAGAAGAGACTTATGTGGCTCAATGAAACTACAAGGTATGCCATGCCAGGTTACCAAAGATGTCCAGGTCATAGTAGGAGTTCTGACAAAAGGTAGTCCAGTGGGGAAGGAAATGGCAAAATGCTATGGTATTTTTGCCAAGAAAACCTCATGGACAGTACAAAAATAAAGGAGATAAGTACCTTAGACACTTGACTGTCTGGGTCAAAACAAGATTTGACAAGTCCTCAAGGAGATGGGTATACCAAATCATCTTACATGTCATCTGAAGAACCTTTATGCAGGCTAAGAAGCAACAGTTGGCAACAAACATGGCATAGATGATTGATTTAAGATTGAAAAAGAAAGACAATAAGCATATATATTGTCTCTTTATTTAATTTGTATGCAGAGTACCTAATCTGAAATACCAGGCTGGATGACATAAAAGTCAGAATTAAGGTTTCTGAGAGACATATCAATAATTTCAGATATGTAGACAATATTATTCTGATGGCAGAAAGAGAATAGGATTGAAAAAACTCTTGATAGGAGTGAAAGACAAGAGTATAAAATATATCTTGAAGGTTAAAAAAAATCACCTAATATCTTGGCCACTGGTTCCATCACTTCCTGGCAAATAGAAAGAGAAGAAATGGAAGTGCTGTCAGATTTTATATTCTTGGGCTGAAAAATCATTGCAGATGGTGACTGTAGTCCTGAAATTAAGATGCTTCTTCCTAGGACGTAAAGATATGGCAAATCTGGATGGCATAGTAAATTGCAGAGATATCACCTTGCCAACAAAGGTCCATGTAATCAAAAATTATGTGTTTTTGTTGTTGCTGTGTTTCATTTTTTCCGCCAGAAGCAATGTATGATTGTGAGAGCTTAACTACAAGAAAATCTGAGCATCACAAAATCAACACTATTAAATTTTGGTGCTAGAGAAGACTTTTGAGAGTCCATTGGACAGCAAGGAGATCAAATAAGTCAGTACTTAAAAAAATTAATTCAGGGTATTCTTCATTGGAAATTCAAATCCTATAAGTAAAGTTAAAACGTTTTGGCTGTTTAATGAGAAGATGGGACTTATTAAAAAAAACCCTGATGCTAGGAAATATAGAAAGATGCGAGAGAGAGAGAGAGAGAGAGAGAGAGAGATAGACAGACAGAGACAGACAGACAAAGAGAGAGCAGGAGAGGATGAGATAGATATATACTTGGCAGACTCCAAGAGACAGTGTTTGATAAAAGGGTCTGACATGCTATTGTCTATGAAGTTATGAAGAGTTCAACATGACTGAATGACTGAACAACAACAACAACAAAAACAAACAAACTATATTTTGTTAAAAGGTACCATTAACAATGAAATTGTATTAAAAGAATACAGCAAATTTCTCTGACAAAGACCTCATTCTCCAAATATACAGGGAACTGAGTCAAATTTATAAGGAGTAGATTCTTTCAATTCTGTGATGATGTATTTTACTCCTGTTCTCCAAAGTTTCTGTTTATATGTATTAAAAGGCGAGAATATCTGCATGATACTCATTTTTTTCCCTTTTCAGAGATTGTTGTATAACAGCACTGGGAAAATGTTGGTGTTAAAAACACAGTCCTTGTTTTCATGGAAACCTTGCCATCATTAAAAGAACTTTACAATTTCCCCACTCCAAATCACTATAACAAAGATAAGTGAAGACAATACGTTACCAGATACTTTGATCTTCCCTGAGTTGGATCTGTCCTGTTCCCCTTTCCGTCTTGAGGAAGCCTCCTAGAGTCTCTACCTATGAAGACCAAAGTCTCAAGGTCTCTTTTTTAGCATTTCAAATTAACTTGTATTTAAAAGTTGACTTGAGGCTGATTTTACGATGCTATCTCTAGGTGTTTTTTCTGAAACTTGCTTAAACTTTGCCAGACTTGCAAAACTTTTGTGAAACTTGCCTAAAATTGCTAGCTATTACTCTGCCTACTAGGTATTATGCAACAATGATATTCTATGTTTTTGTGATGTTCATGATGTTATATCTCATTCTTTCCTTTAATTATTTTTATTTTCCTTGCTCCTTGGTTAACCAATGAGTATATATAAAATTCATCTTGTCTTTTCCTTATGTACTAGATTACTGATTATTTGAGGAGACTGATTTGTCCCAATTCAGAAATGAGTTATGTGCAAAACTGTCTCCCTTTTTGGGTCAGCTTTATGTATAATTGAGGTGAAAAAATTAAAAAAAAGGTCTCCAGCTAAGGTATGCCTACATCTACCCCAAAGGTCCAAGAAAAGAACTGGAGATTCTCTCTTTCTCTCTCTCTCTGTCTCTCCCCCCCCCCCCCCACCTCGTGTGTGTATATGTGTGTTTGTGTATTTGTGTGCGTGAACCACACAGTTCTAGCCATGACTATGAAAAAAGCTGAAGTTGGAGCCCCAGAGAATCCTGGGTGAATGATTTCTTTTTCTCTCTGAACTCATTTTTTCTTTAAGCAGATTTCGTGTAAGGGTTACATATAGATGTTGCAGTTGTCAGAGTGCCAAAAAGCTTTTCAGTGCTTCCTAATGATTTCTTTTTCTACCACATAAAAGTTGCGCTCATCATGTCATCAGTTTTTTGAGCCTGCTCCCTACCCCTTCCAAATTATTTGAAATATGTTACATCCTAATGATGAACCAGATATTATTTAGAATTCATGATTTATCCATTTATTATAAACTTCAAAAGTAGATTAGATTTACTGGGAACTATGAAGGTCAGCTGAGAGTTCAAAGCAACCTAGGTGAGTTACTGCGTCTAGGTAAAAACTCCCAACCCATTGTTGGACTACAGTGGTTTTTAGACCTATGTTATCCACAGCATTAGAATTGAAATTCAGAAATTTTTTTTTCATGGCCTGCAAACCAAATCTGTAGAGATTTCTGTAGACCTAGCTGGCTGCTATTTAATTAAGCAGCATACAAATAAAACGTCCTCCTTTTAATTTCCATTCCAGAGCTCGATACTGTAAACTATTCACAACATAATTAAGAGTCTCAAATCCTCCCCGGAATGGTATTACCAGTAAGCAACCGCCCCATGAAATAGGGATGCTGACTGTGGCTCCACTAGCATGTGTATGTTAATGAAGCTGCATGAGTCTCTCTGCTCAGACTGAGTAAGCTTGGAAAACCCAGCTGGCATCCTGGCTAACTGCTTTTCAAATCTCTCCAAGCATCTGAGCTCAGGGAGAAAGCTTCATTAAAGTTAATACAGGAAGGTATTGTATTTTATTGAATTCCACACAATTTTATCTCTCAAAGAACCTACTGTCAGACAATACAAATATACACCAATGTCACTGAGTATAATTATTGGCAGATTTCAAATTTGCTGTTCATCTGAAGCATCAAGGGTAGGAACAAAGAATCGGAAACTTTCACAAGAAAAAAAATTCATGACTTCTGTTCATTGGTGTGGAGAAATCTGGAAGATTCCTCACATTTAAGTTGCATCTTCCCTTATTCCTTCTATGTGTCTGATATTGATGAGTGGTCTTTTTTTAACTAAAGCAGTGCATGAGGATATCGTAGATCTGGCTACTTCAAATCACAGAATAAGAGGATCATTTAATGACTGAATGGTCATTTTCTTTCCAAATTCATACCTAAGTAACATTTGAAAAAGGGGCCTCAAACATCGTGCTATAGTGAGGTATCACCATCACAAATAGTGTTCACAGGCATGCTTAGTCTTCTTTAAATCCTAGGCTGTCATCTTTTCCTGAGCTTTCCTTCTTTTTTAATGTTTAATTTTGTGACTCTTTGTTTTTATACTACTTAAAGTCTGAATATACCCCTTCATCGTCCCTCAGGCAGAATTAGAATCATACTTATAACAAAATAAAGATGATAAAAAGATAGGAAGTGAGAGAGAGAGGGGGAGAAGGAGAGGGAGAGGGAGAAAGAGTTAGCGAAATAAAATCAATGAGTTCATCAACCATATATAGCAGTATATGCAGAAGACATATCTATAGTCTTCCATCTCTATAGAGAAAGGAAGGATTCACCTGAATTGGCAATTAAAAATAAATAAATAAATATTCAATAATTTATTATAATTATTTTCTATTTTAAAAACATTGTAATTGACATCTGTGCAGCATTTTAACTTCTGAAAATATTTTAAATATAGGATGTCTCAAAAGTCTTAATATAGTGTCAAACTTAAGTAGCTTTTGATTAAGAACTTTGTACTACAGATTTATTATGTAATCATAAAATTTTAAAGTTGGACGGCCCCATAGTGTCTGTCTAAAACAATCCATGCCCATAAAAAGATAGGCACTATAATACTATTATACTCATGTTATAGCTAATAAAATTGACACCCAGAGAATTAAGGCATTTGCCCAAAGTCACGTGACTATTACATGTGAAGTCAGATTTGAACTCAAGGTTTCCTGATTCCGCTATGCCATGCTCAGCTAAGTATGGTGTTCCTTCATTTGAAAGAAATGCTCCTTTCCTTCTTCGCTGTCATTCAAACCGCAAAGGAGAGAAAACAAGCAAACAAACAAAAAAGCTTGACTCTTTATTTTCTTTTCTTTTTTTAAGGTCAACAGAACTCTTTAAGAATTTGTGATCATTAGGATTAGATTTTGTAATAGGATTACATTTGTAATAATTAGGTTAGAAAAGAATATTGAGTCTCACAGGATGGAAGGGTGGAAGGATGGGAGCTATGGAAAGGACTTTATAGGAACCTCAAATAACCAACTGCTTTTACTTTACTTAAAAGAGTTGAAGCCTAGAGAATGCAAGTTACATTTCTAAAGTTGTAAGGGTAAGAAATAATAGAGTCAGGATGTGAACAAAGTCACTCTGAGTCAACATCTAAAGTTGCTGTTATTGCTTTCCTTTCTTTCCACTATACCACTGAGCTCTCTCTTTCTTTCAACAGTCATTCATCCGGCTGAATCCAAGAAACATCAGTTGACCATATTTTCAGTGCTACCTACCTCTGGGATGAAAGTGGGGGGCAAAACCAAACTAATAAGAGACCATTGTAATTTGTATTTGAGCAATGGGTATAAGGCAGATTTTAAAATGGGAAAAGGAAAATAAATCACACTTAAATCTATTAAAATGGAATAGGAGGCCTGGAAAGGTAATGTAGACCTTCATTGGAGGTCTTCAAATAGATACCAAATAGCCAGTGGTCAACAGTGTTGAATATGAGAACTTAGGTTAGACATAAATTGGAATAGTTAGCTTCTTAATTCCCTTTCAGTTCTGATATTTTGTAATTTAGTAACATTTATAAATGGATTTAAATGGACAGTATGAGTCATTTCATTTTTTTGTGCATAATATGCTTACAGATCATGATAAGAAACTAGTGCAATTGATTTTATGTTGGCTTGCATGGTGCATATATTCATACAGATTCAATATCAGAATTGATCTTGGTTAAACAACTGAATATTCTTATCAGAGTCACAAATAGGAATTTAAAAAACTGGGATCTATACAGAGCTTTGTAGTTCATACATGCTTTGCATACCACAAGTGATGTTTATAATAATGTACTTAGATAAATAGTGCCATTGTCATCCCTATTTTACAACAAGGAAACTAAGGTTATGATATTTACTAGGGTATCACAGCTAGTAAATGAAAGAATCTAGACTTGAACACCTTTCTTCTCAATCCAAATGCAGTGTTCATTCTATGACATCACACTTTATTAGGATTACGGCAAATATTAGACTCAGAATGTTGGGATAAGGAAGAGGAAAATAAGGACAAAGAAAATAAAATAAGAAGGTCTAAGCTTTAAAACTGGGGAGCCACAGGACATGAAACTTTCTGGATTGATGATGTGAAGGAAGAAAATCCCCTTTTGATCCTTGATCACTCATTCTGATTCACTTAATTTCCTTAAACAGCTGTTAAGCATTCTCTATACTCAGAGATCTGCACTAGGATCTCTATTACCTTTCATTTCCTCAAGGTGCTTAGAATTATGCTACTTAAATAACACTACAAGGAAATGTCATATTATCAAATTCCCCCTTTTTTTCAAATTAAATATCCCTTTCTATTTTACCCAGGTTGTAAGTAGGGAACTATTCTTTCTGTAGTAACCCTTCAGGTGGTAAAAGATTCCTTCAATGCTCACTTTCCGGTACATATTCCCAGGTTTCCATATCTGTCTATACTTATCTTATTTTAGTAGGAAAATGTTTTTTCCTGAATTCTCTGTGCCTTTTAAGCTTTAGAAATGAAACCAAGCACACTTGTCAGGGTATGAAGAGGGCACAATGAAATAAAAAGATAATTCCAAAACTGTTGTTTGAATCTTTAATAACTAATAAAATTCTCATTAAAAATTATAAATAATGGTGGCCCAAACAGCTATGCATTTGACTTCCTCTGTAATTCTCAATGATTGATTTACTATGCAGAAAAGGACCTTATATTAGCTTGAGTTTACTAATTACTTAATTTGAAACCATGCATCTTTTGGTTTATTTTATTCAGACTATCCATAAAAGCCATCAGTTCACAACTGAGGAAAAGTAGAAAATAGAATGTCAGTTGGACAAACTAGTCATTGTTCTGATTCTGACTCTTAATTGCAGAGATATCATTTAGCAATGAAAAACAAAAAAAATGAAAAAAATGACAAAAATAAGATCCAGTATTTGTTATTCTTTTTCAACTTGACCTGAGATAGGGAAAGTTAAGGCCTTATCCAGGGAATGGAAAATTTAGGCCCAGGTGTCATTCCTTCTTTCTTTCATTCACCTACCATCTCTATCTATCTATCTATCTATCTATCTATCTATCTATCTATCTATCTACCTATCTATACAGCTGTCTGTCTATCTCTCTCTCTATCTATATGGATGAATAAAGCATTACTGAATGACTTGGAAAGGGACTCTTTTAGGAAGTAGCAAATAAACTGAACCTCAAAGAAATTTAGAGATTTAAAGAGGCAATGGAGGAGATCAATTATATTGTAGTCATCAGAACTTTAATAAGGGTGAAGTTAATGGAGCTTTTTCCCATGGTGATGCTGAATTGCTATCCCCAGGATCCTAGTGGTGGAACTGAGTATTTAACTAGATACTTTCACCCAAGTATTTTTTGTCTCATTTGAAAGAATGCCTAGTTATGGTTCCACCATTTTTGGAAGATGGATTGGGCAAAGGTACTGAAAAGTGAGGCAAGCTGCTGAGCTCAAGAACAATTGGTTAGATAGTTATTTTTTTCTGGAAGAGAGATTAAAATGAGAGGAATAATATGAAATACATTTGGGCAGGTGCCCATACTATGTTTTTTCTCTTTCCTTCTTCTTTTAGACATCCTGTCCAGAAATAGTTTCCAATTTCTTCTGGCATTATGTATCTTTTATTGCCATTCTAGATGATGAATTCTTTGAGAATAGACTATACCTTAATGATTCAGTGTCTTGCTCTGACTTTTGAGCCAGAAGACATGGGATTGGACTTGTGCTGTATTGCTAATATCTATGTGAATTTGGGAAAGGTATCTTCATCCATGAGTGTTTTATTTTATCAACAATAAAATAAAGCCTAGATAAACTCTCATCTCATTTCTACCTCTAAATCTATGTTCTGTCAAATAACCTAAAGTTTGTATTTCTCCTGATAACTAGTTCAGATCTCTACACAAAGTAAGTAATTAATAAATATATTGAATTGGGCAGAAACATCTTCATACATGCTATGTCTATATGCACACCAAACATTTATTAAGCAGCTAGGTACACATTGTGCCTATCTGTGTATTTTACAAGGAACAATACACAAGCTTGGTCCCTGGACTCCAGGCACTCAACAGTAAGGAAGTATGTCTAACCATACTTCTCTGTTTGAGAAACACAGCTTTGTTTGTTTGTTTCTAATCACTACATCTCATGTCCACATGGCAAGTAGTGGAATGGAACAAGAGATCTAATTAATTAGCTGAGTTTCTGACTTTCTTTCCCATAAATCTCATTACATGAAAGTTGTTATACATTTGCTATTCCTGACAAAAATATATTCAGCTAGTTTCATATAATTTGGGATCCTTCTTCCTTGATTTGGTAAATCCTCCCCAGCCCCCACCTACCATGGGCTAGACCATGAATGGAATAGATCCTGTTGACATATAGCTTTTTTAATTAGAATAGATTCAAAGGAAATTGGGATATTAAACTTTAATGTGAATCAAAACCTTCTGTCCACACTTCTGAGCAGTCTGTCATTTTAATTGTATAATGATAGTTGATAATTTTATTTTCATCGTTACATAGCCAACTGACACCTGTCAGTCAGGAGCAATGAGTCATTCAAAGCACCTGGCTGGGGTGAGGTTGAGGGACTGACAAGTCATTTCTTTATTAGGGACAAAATGTCAACTTAGCCCCAAATTTCTCACTATTCCTCATTTTGAAGCTTATATTATTTAGTAGATTTGTGATTTTATTTGTATATATACTTCTCCCATCAGTACAGATTGCAAACCCTCTACATTTTTATGTGGTTTTCACCAGTTTATGTGGCCAAAAATATTAATCCCTTAACATCTTACCTTCTAATAATGAATTTGTCATTTTCTGGCCAATGCTCAAGAAATACTACTATAGTCTGATGTTGGATTCATATTTCAGTCTATCTAACTTGATAGGACATGCAAAAATTGTTACCATGGTCTTTGAGAATTCAGCGTCATGCTGATCAAAGAAGATGTTTCCAGCTTCTATGATCTCTGTGAAAAGTCATCCATTTTTAATATTTGAAAGAAATTGTCATTATCATGATAGATAGGATCATAGATCTAAAATTTAAAAGAATCTTCAAGTTCTTTTAACTCACGTCCCCAAGTTCAAAATGAAGAAATTGAGATTTGGAGATTTACTAAATGTTTTGCCCAAGATCAATCAAGTAATAAGAAGTCTGGGGCAAGATTTGAATCAAGGTCCACTGACCTTAGCCCTAGAGTAGCTATGGGTACTGTTGTTTTTCACCGTACCATTGTCAGATTTTGAATACCCTTACCAGAACATACTCATATGTGAAATTAAGATGGCAGTATTTTACTATCTACCTCAAATTATTGTTTTTAGTACAGTGTCCCTGAAAACGTTCCTGCACATTTGAAAAAATGAGGATTATCTAGACAAAGCATGGGCATTTCACTCTGGGGTAACTTCTAATTTTCAATGATTTGAGGAAAGATGATTTTTTTTTTTTGGAAAAGTTGAAACTTCAATCTTGAAGACAGTAGAGAATGGCATCATGGAAGACTAGTTGGGGCATTCTCCTAGATCATTCTCCTAGATCATAGCCTAGATCATTTTTTTTTTTGAGCCTAGGATCAAGTCTATGGACAATTGGCTATGCTCTTCTGACTGAGAAAATTAGAAGACATGAAGTAGTAAAAAGGGTAGTCTGAAGACTCTTAGTGCCAATTGGGTTTGACACAGTTGTGTGTATGTGTGGGGTCTTTTTGGTGTAACCAGTCTTGGATGTTTCCTGATTACTGTCATGGAGTGGAGAACCATCCTTTTTTTTTAATTTGTCGACAACTAATTCCTGACTTTTATATATCTCAACAGAAAGTAGAGGTAAACACAGAGAAAGCCCATTCTAATGCCAATCTAATAATTGGCATTGGAATTAAAATCCATTTAGGTAGTGTAATTTTTCTTTTATGTATTCAAAATTCTATTAAAATCTGTTAAATATCAGTTTGAGATACCCAAATACAAGTAGGGATACTGTAAAGTAGGAGGAACAACCCAAAAGTTAGGTCTAAATTATTGCATCCTTAGTGGGCATGTTTTTGCCAGTCAAAATTAACTGAGGATTTAACATACATTTCAAAGAGGTAAGATTTATTTGCTGTAGAAAAAAGGAATAACTCTCATGAAAATACTCCTAGAAACTTGAGCCAGTAGCCACAAAGGCAGGTGATCGAACTGATATGTCAATCTTTTCCCTTTCCCTTAAATAGCAGTACATTGGATTTAAAAGGAAAAGTCACTCGTTGTAAGAGACTGGGCTGTTGAAGATAAATTCACATGCTGAGGGACATTTACATCTCTTAATTTTCCACCCAGCTTCATTTATCTGATAATCTTCAGACTTTTCACCGTGCTTCTAGGAAACTCATCTTTGGAAAAATCTCATCTTCCTATAAGATCAAATCATCCTTGGTACTCACACATAGTATGGGGAAGTCATGATCTCTAAAACCTACATTTTAAGAAGGATGTGTAGGCTATCCATCTTTTAATTTCCCATCCAGCTGCACTCCTTTGAACATCTGGGGTCTCTATTCCATGACCTCACTTTGGGTTCCTTTACCTCTCAAGTTTAGCTTCCTCTGTTATGATGTCTTCCCCCATTAGACAGCAAGCTCTCTGAGGGTAAAGTCTTTTTTTTATTGTTATAACCCATTTCACTCTGGAGTTCATAGATTGAACCACAATAAGTCCCTTCCCAAGCATTATTTAATGGCTATATTTTGGACCCTCCTGGCTCAGAGTGAATGTCAACAGTAACTTTTTTCTCTTTTGACCTGCAACCCTCAGGGTCCTCCCTTCCAGGTTTGATTTTTTTTAATTAAAGGGGCCATCCCTTGACTCACTTCTTTAAGAGGCCTTAAATTGTTACCTCACTCAAAATGAGAAGCCCAAAAAACCTTAGTTGGAAAGGATGAGGGTCTCCCATTGCATCCTGGGATACCTCCAGTCATTCCAATGGATAGATATGGGTCACTAGACCCTTATGACTCTGGAAGAGAAAGTGAGGCTAGTGATCTTGCACAGCCCTCCCTCACTCAAATCGAAGTCAACTGTAAGTCCTATCATAATTTCCCTGATGTCATGGTCCTCTTCGAAAATGAATGACAAACACAACATTCATTATATTTCCAGTGCTTAGCAGATTGCCTATCACAAAGCAAGTGCTTACTAATATTTAAAAGTGTTTGATAACTGAATAAGGGAGAAAAATTCCCAAGCCAGCTCAGTCAGGTTCATGGATATTGACAGCTCTGTCTGTTTTGCTCACCATTGCCATCCTCGTGGTAGTTCAAGCAAAGCAGCTTCTAATTCTTAAAATATTAATAGAAATGTGAATTGTTGTTATTCCTTTTATGGGGCAACTGTTACTTTTGAAGTAATCAACTGACAAAATTAATTGTTTCTTTTATGGGAATGTAGTTTGAGGTTGTGTTGTTTATAACTTTATGCTTTAGAGTATGTAACAATGGACTTAATTTTTTCTTTTTACTGGTAGAAAAAAGTGTCAGAAGAGGAAAAAAATAAAACATAAGCGGAATATCTCAGAAAATAAACTCAAGCAACATAAATATAGCAATAAAATATTTTACTTCGAACTTGATATCTGTACCTTGGAATGTTTTGCAGTGTATTTTTAAGAGGATATAAATAAACAACAGAAAGGAAAGAAAGAAAAGGAAAGAAATAGGAAACCAGAATATGAACCGTATTATGAGGAGCCATAGTGGAGCCAGGTACAGAGTTGATTATACAATTTTAATGTAACTGTCTGCAGGGCATCCACCTGTGTGCTTTGACACAGCATGTCAGTGAAGGTAGGTGGGGGCGTATCCCTTTCAAATCCCTTTTGAAGCTAATGATATGTTTTTGATGTCTTGGACCCCAGGTTCCTCAGCAGAAGATGGTCACCTCACAATAGGAGGTCTACGTTACTGCACAACCTCAACTCTAATCAGAAGGGCATAACTGAAGGATATGAATGTCCTCATTGTTCAAGTGGGTTCATGTAACTTTTATGTATCCCTTCCATCCCTGTCTTACCTTATTTAACCACAGAATATTTCTGCAATGTGGTTGGATGAGTTGTGTGCCTGACCCTTTTCCTAAGGTTAAGAAAGCAGCTATGTAGTCACTTCAAAAGATTACTCCAGTGGCAATCCATAATGTTGTTCATTCAGCAACACTGTCTGAGAACTATTCTTATTTCTGGCAGGAATTCAAATCATGAGCACCTTAGTGATGTTCCCAGTCATTGCAGACAAAGGAAATATCACTGTAACAACATTACTACTTTTCTTAATACTAATATTTCAAGGAGAAATGAATCCTTTTTAACATGGAAAAATAACTTCAAAATTGGGGAAGGGGGCTGAATGTGGCCTTTTAATGCTTAGGGTATATTAGGAGTGTCTCTCTGTCCAAAGTAAGCAGAAAATTATTTGATATGGCTGGTATTTTGGGCTACTGTAAGAATTCCATAATAACACATAAGGTTTACTTGAAGAACATAGTCACTCAACAGATTGTAAAGCTAGGTAATGTAAATAAATGAATGATAGATGAACTTCCTACAAATACTCTCTCATCTTCTTTGTAGCATCATTCACTTCTCAAATGTAAGTGACATCATTTATATGAAAACTTCACTAATTTAATCTCCAAAAAATTGAGAAATATGATAGTCCAGAAAATGGATTGAGGACTACTTTTATAATATCTATCTGTAAGCCACAACCTTACGACTCTCACAAGGGATTCTAGAGTTACCTATGTTGACTTTGATCTCAGGGATCTAAACCTAAAGATGGCTTACTGTCCACTAGTTCAATGGATAGAAAATTGTACTTGGAATGAAGAAGATTTAAATTCAGATCCTGCCTTTAACACCTACTAGTTGTGTGACTGGACAAACCATTTGACCTCCTTGAGACTCACTTTCCTCATGTATTAAATAATGAGTCTACTCAATGAACTCTAAGATTCATTCCAACTCTAAATATATTATTCTTTATATTCTTATTGGATAAATTAATGCTCTTACCTGAATTTCACACTAAACAAATGTTACTAAGGACCATGACTATGTTCTGCCACAAAATGGATAACAGAGTGGAGTCCAAGAAAGGTATCCAAAGTACAACCTGGATATGGGACATTTGCTTTAAAATTTTCCTTCTAGCACAGCAACTACACAAGACACAAAGAGCATACATGAACTCATATGCTAATTATACCTTCCTTAGAAAGTAAAACCCCCTCTAGTACATCCAAAGAGTTATTTCAATCCACTTCAGATCTGTACTATCTGTGTAACTCCCAATAATTATCATGGACAACTGTCAAAGTCTAGATATCTTGCCCCACCATGGAATATTTTTAGTCCTTCAGCAAAAGAATTTCTGGGAAATATGGTATCAATCAAAATCTTATCCCTCTAGATTTTGTTTCCAAACTCAAGAACTCTTGGATTCGGAATTAACCATGAATTAGCACTCAAGACTTAAAGTACTTATTTCTTGGAATACTAGGTGTTAAACTATAGTCAAAATAGGTACTAGAAAGGCAGAAGTAGCAGTCAGGAATTGAGAAATTTGTGATATATATCCTGCATGTACCACAAGTAGACTTAAACCCCAAAGAGGTCAAAGAAATAGGAAAATGACTTACACATTGAAAAATGTAGCAACCCCAAATTCAAAACTAAGTGAGACTATCATCTTTTCTGTGGAATGGTTAAGCAAATTGTGGAATAGAATGTCATGGAATATTTTTATTTCATAACAAATGATTGAATTGACAATTTCAGAGTAAATTGGGAAGATCTTGATGAATTGATGCATAATGAAATGGGTAAAAACTATGAGTATGTAGTAGCAACAATACTATAGAGAAGAAAAATTAAAAAGACATAAGTACCCTGACCAATGTAAACAGAAGGATTCATACATGTTATAATCTTCCTGGTGGATATATGGAGGGCTTAAATGCAGAATGAAACACATTTATTTTCAGTATTGCTGATTAGTTCTGCTTATTAATGAGGTTTTTGTTAATTGCTTAATGGGGAAGTGGGAAACAGAGATAAAATATCTTGCATAAATAATGAATAAACAAATATATATGAAGTAGACAGAGAGAGACAGAGTGTGTGTGTGTGTGTGTGTGTGTGTGTGTGTGTGTGTGTGTGTGTGTGAGAGAGAGAGAGAGAGAGAGAGAGAGAGAGAGAGAGAGAGAGAGAGAAAGAGAACAATCAGGAAACCTGGAGCCTTTTGCAATGGATAATCCAGATTCTGCTATATTTTTGTAGTATGGTAGACAACATTTGCCTAAATGTGAAGAACACATGCTGGCTATTAGTGGTCACGTATTTTTATTGATACTCACTAACATACCCTTTAACAATATTTTCTAAAGCATTGCTAGTAATCAACGGCAAATCAGGTCACACTAGCAGGTTTCATTCTCTTCCTTTAAAAAGACACAAAATTTGTCTTTCTTTAAATCTGTAGCTCTTCTATTTTCTATATGCTTTCAAGCATCCATGGTCCAGCAAATATATCTACAATTCTTCCTTTTCCTGGGGATAGAAATTAACTGGATCTACTAACTTGAAATCATCACACATACCTGCAAACATTTACTATCTTCTTATTTGCATTTTGTTTCAACATATAATTAAGTATTTTTATTCTATCCCTAGTAATTTAAAGGTCATTCTGTTTGCCAGAGAAAACAGAAACAAAATAAAAACTGATTAATTCTTTGTTTTCCCCACCATCCATTGCCTTACATAGTGCAATCTAACACCCTGTCCAGTTGTTGGTCCTCCTTTTCATAAAATAGTTGAAAAAATAAAATTTCTTTTCTTGATATTCCTTGCCAGCCTCAATTTATTTTTACTTTTAGCACTACTTAGGTTTGCCATTCTTTATACAATACCATTAGTTTTATATTCATCTTATTTGTCTTCTTTGATTCTATCTTTTTATGTTTCTAATGGGTCAATGAATCCAGTAGCTAGGAGCCTGGTTTTTTTGTTTGTTGTTTGTTTTGTTTTTTTATTTTTTTATGAGAGCCATGATGAACTATTTAAGTTTGTCCACTTATATTAGGATGTCTAGTCCACCTTGTTTATTATGCATGCATAGTTTGACTGAAATTTTCTGAAGAAAATTTTAAAAAATCATGGATTTTTATAGTCAGTTACAAAAGTCCTAAGAGTCAATGATGTGATATGATGGCCACAAAAGTTAATAAAATTTTGGACTACATCAAAGGAGGTCAAGATATCCTGGATTAAGGAGATAATAACTCCTTTGTACACTAACTTATTGAAACATCACCTAGATTACTATGTTTAACCTTATCAATTTCATTTTAAGAAGATTGTTAATAAATTGGAGAGCATTGAGAAGCAGATAAGCAGGGTGATTACAGGCATATAGATCATTCCATATCAGGATATGTCTAAGGAACCAGAGACATTTAGACTGTCATGGGGTCAAGACTTAGAGGGTGAGGTGATGGATGTCTAGATATTTGAAGGGCTGTCAGGTGGCAGAGTGATTGGAGTTGCTTTGTTTTTTGTTTTTTGCTTGTAAAAGCAAAACTAGGGATAGTGAGCGAAATCTCATTAGGTACAATCTAAGGAAATATTTCCTAATCCAATTACTTTGGCAGATATTTGATTTCTGCCCTCTATAGATCTCTAATCAAAGGGTGGATCAATACTCTTTAGGAGTGTTACTGAAAGCTTTTTTTTTTCAGATTAAGTTTAATAATGGCCTGTTCCCTTCCAGTTCTTATAATCTATGGTTTTGTCATTTTATGAATTCTTGAAACTATGTATGTCTTTAAAAGTAGTGGGTAAAAAGGAGGACCTGAAGGAAAAAAAATAAATGAAATGTCACAGAACCTTTCAGGTACAATTTAAAACATTCCTTATATCACTACATTGTATAGCAACTGAAGCCATCTTGCTGACAGCAATTCAAGTATCATGCTTTTCCCTGAAACCTCAGGGAGGAGAAGAGTGTTTGAACCAGTTTTGAAGTTTTAACAAGTTCTAATATATTGCAAGTATGCATGCAGGATTTTTTTGTATGTGTGTTAATTATTTTCTGCTTTTGGGGGTATGGCCTAATTTCAAATGATCAGTGCAGCTGTTAAATCTTAGCTACAGTTTAAGGTTGCCTGCTGAGAATTGGCCAAGGGGAAGTTTGAATTTGAATGCATACTGATAATTCAAATGCAATTTGAATGCTATCATGTCAAACATGTAGAATAAAATGATTGAAGTAAAAACATTTCTCAGTGTACCTAAGTTGATAGACATTGATGTTTAAACTCCTGGCGATCTGTCATTGTGATCTGCTCACCTGTGAGGTTCATTTGTTCTCTGGTCCTGAACATTCATTACACCTTTCTGGCCATCTACCTCTAATTGCGTGGATCCTTCTAGAACCTCCATTTTAAAGGAAGTGACCAGGAAAGCAACATCTTAACTCTTCTCCAAGTTGTACTTTTTGTTCCAGACATTATCATGCTCCCAAATAGGGATCTTCTTGTGTTTCATATTTCTTCTTCCTTTTATATGCTAACTTCTTTATGTTGATTTAAAAAAAAAACAGAAAAGTAAAAGGATGCTATATATCTGAGATATCTCATGCATGAACTTCAGATAAGATCACTATTAATAATTTTAATAAAGTATATTATTTTGTTACAAGGGAACTTTAGTTTGAGTAATCTGTAAATGTGTATAACAAGCCAACAGATCAATGAAATTTAAAAATCATACAACACTAAAGCAGTGTCTCATGGAACTGGAATAATCTGTAAAATTTTTGTAATATAAAAATAAAACATCAATATAGTATAAAAAGGGGGGAATAGAAGTATATAATATATGGGAAATCTTATTAAATATTCAAAAACAATGCAAGATATTCTTATATTTGTCTTATTGAGCTTTTTTCTATGTGGCAAGAGGAAACCTATTTAGAGGACAGATAGCTGACCCAGAAGATTTGGTTCTAAATATTATTTCTAAGACAAACTGGTGAAGTGATTCTGTAAAAGTCACAACCTCTCATTGCTTTAAATAACTCTCTAATTCAGTAAGTTTAAGAAAAAGTGCCAGCCAACTTTGAACAAGTGTTTCCTTATTTTGGAGTTAACTATAGTAATAAAATCACAGGTCTGTTCCATAGCTCTATTTTGAGTAAACCTCATGATAAAAGGATAGCAAATGGTCTTCTAACTCTTAGTGCTTTTTCTTGATTATATACATTGTGTTCCTCTGTTATGATTTGAAAATAGCTTAAGTAAAAAAATTTCCCTCATACAACTAGGCTCCAGAATTACTTTGCTATGATACTATGTATACCCACTCTGGTAACAGTTTTCCAATTTGAAGAGTCACTTCTCAAAATCTCCCTAGGGCTCTAATGATCTATATCACTATGCTTCTGAGAGAAAGTTTACTGCATCAATTAGGTATTACTGCTATTCATAGATGCTGACTTGCAAAATGTTCAGTATTCATTCAGAGGGCACATTCATGCTGTTAGATATACATGATAGTTCCTTTTGACATGAAAGAATAGAGGGATGATGAATAGGCAAAAGAATTCAACAGTAATCAAAAAATTAAAGGTTGTCAGTGCTTATGATTCCCAACTGTATAGAACCATTCCTAGCTCATTTCTTCGAGACAAGTAAAATAAAGTTATTTTGAGATTTACTCAAATATTAAATAAACTTCAAAGAAACATATACCATTTACCTTTTGTCCTTATTTTCCTTTTGTGCTTAAAATGTATCCATATGCTCTTCATAAATAAGAAAGCAATGACATTCACTTAAGTTTTGGAAATATTTGAAGGATCTTCATTTTTGTCAGTACAGAGAACTCTACCAATATAAATGTATCACAGTTTGGTTTCAGGATACTTTTCTACTCTCAAAACTTGAACATTCTCATTTTTTCAGATTTTAAAATGTGGGTCATATTTATTGATTTTTTGTATTAGAAAAATGATTTAATAGTATAAAATCATTGAAAATAATTTTGCAATTGCAGATCCACTGAAAGGCTGTTGGAGACTGCCAGCCCACAATGTGAGAATAAATAACAAAGTGGCTAAGTCCTAGAGTGTTCGAGGCACAGAGATGTTAAGTGACTTTTTCAGGGTCACATAGCTCATACATATAAGAGGTAGGTTTTGAAGTCAGAACTTCTTGATTGTAAGCCCAGGTTACAATCTTTAAAACTACATAAGCTTTACAAATTTAAGATAAGGGTTTCAAATAAACTAACCAGTATTTTCTATAGTCCAACAGATTTCAAATACATATAATGTGATTTCGTGAGTAGAACTCTTGTCTACTATTCTTGTGGAAATGAGAAAGAGAACCTGGCCTTCTTCAATGACAACATGTATAAACCAGAACAATCTGTTCACCTATCCTGAGCTTTTCTTCTACTGTCTTTTTCTCATCTGTCTATATACATATTCATATCCAGACTATTCTCTGTTCCCAAAATAAATAACTTTTCCTCAACAGTAAATGACTTTGAGATACTATATCATTTCTTTTTGCTTTATTCTTAAGCTTATAGAAAATGCTTCCATTAATTATTTTTTCTTCTTCCTTAAAAGCAATTTCAACATCCTGCATTCCAGGTGTATTCCCACCCTTCTACTGAAGATGGTCTGTTGAATTCCAGCAATGACATTTTAATGTTAATGTTTAATTTTAATCTGCTTCAACTTCCTCCTTGCATTAAACACCCATAACTACCCCACCTATATGCGTGACTTCCAAAGTACTGGCCCTTCCTTGTTTTTAACATATTTCTATAACTATTATTTCCCTTCCTCCTTGACCACAAGCTCTAAGCCTAGGAATCCTGGAAGCCTATGATACTGATATTCTTCTTTTTCTCTCTACATTCAGACTTTTTGGTGATTTCATTCTTATGGCTTAGAAGGTGATCATTCCCACTTTATGGGAATGAGAAGTAAATAGTCATCTTCTGTCCTACTTTGACTTGAGCACCAGCCAGACTCACATTTCTGTGGTGGGGCAGTTGGTTAGTTACATGGGGTCTGAAGGAAAAGGGACTGAAATCTAGCTGTGGTTAGCCCTGTTTCCCCAGAAACCTTTTGTGTCAGGGACTCAAACAAGTGAAAATTAAATTATTGAATATGATAGGTGAGTGCAACAGTGTTAAAGTTTAACCCCATGGCTACACCTACTATCAAAAGGAGAACTCAGAAAGTGAGTGACAGAGTAATATAAAGGGTGTGTGTGTGTGT
>CM053770.1:189850139-189888378 GCA_028658325.1 Potorous gilbertii | reverse complement strand
AGCCCTACAGGACAAAAGAGAAGATGGGGTAAGGGAAGGGAGGGATGATAGAAGAGAGGGCAGATTGGTGATATGGGTAATTAGAATGTCCAGTGTATTGGGGAGGGGGGAGGGGACAAATGGGGAGAAAATTTTGGAACCCAAAATCTTGTGAAAATGAATGTAAAAAGTTAAATAAATGTATTTAAAAAAAAAAAAAGAATACATTATTCTTGATGTTAAAAGGTTGTCCACATTCAGAGAGAGAACCCTAAGGTACTCTGAGTGCAAAATGAAATATAGTTTTCTCAATTTCTTTTTCTGTTTGTTTTATGGGATATGACTAATATGGAAATATGTTTTTTTCATTATTTCACATGCAAAATTGATTTAATTTTGTTTACCCTCTCAGTGATTGGGGAAGGGATTGGAGGGAGGAAGATAGTCTAGCATTCAATATTTAAAAAGAAATTATTTTAAAATGATTTTAACATCAGATTATATGAATGGAAGAGAAGAAGATCTGGTGAAATGATTAATGTGAGAAATGACAACTGGATGACTCTGGTTGTCTGCACCATTCACAAAATCAGGCAAAAACCCAGTTATTGAATAGTACTAGATTCAGAGTTTGCATTGTTGGTAACTCCAAGTTTGGTAGTGTTAAAATACTGTCTTCTAGCAAGAGAAAGGGGAATGGGGGGGGGTCATTTGTTTGTAGGATTTCTTAGGCAGAATAATTTCTAGAATATATTTCTCTAACCAAAAGCAAGACACTTGTTTATGGTGGAAAAAAGTACTGTTATTAGAATTGGGGGATTTACTTTCAAATCCCCTTATGATGTTTAGTACCTATGCAACTTGTGGCAAAACATTTAACCTCCCTTTGCTTCAAATTCCTCTTTTGTGAAAGGAAAAGTTTCTTTTTTAAGTTCCTTCTGATGGCCTAAATTTATGGTTTTCTCCAGAGAAGCTCTCAGTTCAAAGACTGAATATTTTAAAATAAAGAAGAGATTTCTTAAATACAATAGTTATGAGAAGAGGAATGAGGAAACCATCCATGTGCCTATCATAGTCAGGAGAACAGTAAAGTCTGAATCCTTTATAGTAAAACAACTTGCCACCTCTTGCTATTTTAATGAGTTATTTGGGCAATGCAGGTCATATGTGCAAATTCAACTCCAGAAAGTATTCACTTCTTCCCCACTTCCCCTAACCTCAGAATTCCTGAATCATAATATAAGGCCTATTGTTTGTACGGGATTTTGAGATAGGAATCAGGGAAGCAACTGACCAGAACTTTGAGATATTCTTATTTCAGTAGTTCCAAAGTTTATTTGCCTTCTAAAGATTTCAAATTGTGGGGATTGGGGTGAGAATGGCCATGTAAGTCTGGGGAATGTAGAGAAACCTAAGGGGGAGCTAGAGAGGCACCAGAATGTCAGTATTGTCAAGACCTATTTTAGGTTTTGTTTTCCCTTGATGAGCATTATTTTGACTGATTATCTATCTGTCTATCCATCCATCCATCTAGTCATCCATCCATCTATCCATCCATCCATCTAGCCATCTATCCATCTATCCATCCATCCATCATCTATCTATCTATCTATGTCATATACATACATATGTATGTGTGTGTTTCATTTTCTGTTTACATATTCTTGTGAATCTTTTGCATTTTTCTTCAGAGTGAAATAAAGATTGTCTTTCAACCATGTGCATCTTAAAGTAAGGACTGATACAGTTGGATACTCTGTTACCCACATTTGTGGAAACCAAGAATTGACAATGAGACTTAAGTCCCACCTCTTGAAAAAGGAATTGCAGATTATAGGTGTATAATGAAACATTTTCACAAACAATCATATGTTAAACAGCTCTTCTTAGTGAAGCTTTTTTTTTGAAAGAAAAAAGTGTTTTATTAAGGATAGAAGTGAAAGAAGGGGAAGGGAGAATTTGAAGAAAGCATCATTAGGAAATGAAAAGAAAAACTCTACAAAACATTTTAGAGGGAAAAAAAAACCTATAAAGGAACATATAGAACATATCTGCAGATTTCCCCAGAGCAAACTCTGAGTCAGAGCAATGAGTTTAAAAAACAAAAAAAGATCCTTTGAATGACGCACTCAAGATTAGACTGTGTCTACTAGAGACCAGAAATTTAGTGTCCCTAGGTTATGGGTTGCTTAATTTTTGTAACAAAAAATTAAGGATTATCTTTCCATTGATTTATCATTAAACTATTTTTAAGGATTTTACATTTACCCAAATGCCAAAGTAGGAAGGAGAGTTGAAAATAGAAAAATAAACAAGACTCATAAACTTGCAAAAATAAAAAAACTGGCCTACTTCTGAGCTGAGAAAGTCGTGAGACAAGTTGAACGGCAAATTTTTGATCATTTTGATTCTGAATTTCACATCTTCTAAATGTGACCCCATTTTTTTCTTGCTTGAAGCTGTACTGTTTGTCCAAGAAAGCTCTCATAAAAGATTTATCAATCATGACAAGGCACCTCAAAGTCAAAGCTTCATTGTGATTATAAACAATGTATATGCACCTGCAAACACATTAAACACTAATCATTTGTTAAATTTGTACAGACTCTTAATAGCACCCCCTTCAAAGAGTTATTGTTCTGTGGATTCCCAGTTCCCTCTCCTTCCTTGCCCATCCCTTCTCTTGCTTTCTTTTCCCCAGCTCCAGAAACTCCCCCACAATTTTGTTGACTGTTCTCTAACTAATTTTGTGTGGTATAAGACACTCTTCTCCTCCCAACCTCTTCATATAGTCAACATCTACATATACTCAATTACTGAACATCATGTGTTATATACAATTTGCTTCCTGAGTCATCCCTATAATCCTCCCATTTGGCTTCCCATTTTAAAGAGAAGGAGAGCAGAGCTTATAGGAGGCAATGTTGAAATTACCTGTATTCTGGATAGTCCTACTAAAGCACTGAGAACAGATGTGGTAACAGAGTAAATCTTTGTTACTTGATAATTTGTGTTCCTTAGCTCAAGATTCTCACCACCAAACTGGCTACAGATGGATAAATGTTTTAGTCACTGAAATTGTCATTCTTCTAGGCTATAGAAAGACTGCAATCTATTTGTTTGCCCGAAGAATACTACTCTCCCCTTTTCCCTCCACTCCAATCTATGAATGGAAATTGAGGTTCTAAAATGTGAGATTCTGCATGGAGCCATTAGAATATTGATGACTCTCCCCATCCCTCCATTCTGTACCTGTGACTTTGCTGGTATAGAGAGTTCACCAGAAAAGAGAAGCATGTCCTGTGCAACTTAGACTCTTAGATAGGTACCTTGAGTGTTGAAGATTCAGTGGCTTATCTTACCGAACCAAAGGGCAAGAATCCAATGTGAGTCAGAGGCAGGGCCTAAACTCACCTTCTTTTCACTTGTTCCTCAGAAAGTTCTCTTTTCCTTTAAGAAGCAGCTCAAGTTCTGCCTTCTGTATGAAGGGGAACATGACTGTGACGAGCACCTGACAACTACTAAATAAATAACTGTGGACTAGAAGATTAAAGCCTGTGTTGATCCCACAACCCCACCTCCTCCATTGTCTTCCATTAAATATTATATTTTTCTTCACTTTCATCTTGATATCATATATCATATATCATGACTTTCACTACCCCAAAAATGTAGTCTCTCCTTCGGCCCTTCGACCCCCAGTTTCCTTGGAATCTGCAAAACCTTGGACTCTTCACCTTATCTTGTCCATGCCATACTTTCTCTTTTTTCTTTCTCCCCTTTATGTCTTGTCTTTTCCCTTAAAATGTAAATTCCCGACCCCAATTGATAAATGACCTAAGGAGGAGAACCGGGACTTTTCATATAAAGAAATTTAAGCCATCTATAGTCATATGAAAAAGAAATGTTCCAAATCAATACTGATTAGAGAAAAGATAATCAAAATAAATCTGAGGTACCACCTTATATCTATCAGATTGGCTAATATGATAGAAAAAGAAAATGATTAATGTTGAAGAAGATGTGGAAAAATTGAAATACTGATGCATTGTTGGTGGATTTGTAGACTGATTCAAACATTGTGGAGAACAATTTGTAACTATGCCCAAAATGCTATAAAAATCTGCATAACTTTTAAGCTGGTAATATTGTTTCTACAACTATATCCCAAGGAGATCATAAAAAATGGAAAAGAACCCACATGTACAAAAATATTGAGAGCAGAGAAATGGAGAACAACAGAGTGAAGGAGATTTCCAGGCCCCGATGACCTGACAGGCCCACGGAAACGTTGGTTGCACCGGATGTGGGGCCCAGCATGGAGCCCAGACCAGCCTTGGCTCAGCCACACTGCCCACCAAGACTCTGGGAGGAAAGGGTGCAGAATCTCCAGTCCCAGTAGTGGATCCTCAGATCCCTCGGCCCACAGGCACCAAAGGTCAGTGACAGGGTTTCATCAGCTCATGAGGAAGGGAGAAGGGCCTTCCCCTAGCTCCAGCAGCAGGCAGCAGCCCCAGAGCCTGCACAGCAGACTGTACAGACAATTCATTGTTCGAGCATAAAAACCCCTGGGGGCATTGAAGAGCTGAGTCTTACCTTAGCCCTAGGTGGAAGCCTGGCCAAGCAGGTCTTTGTCTCAACCTGAATGGGCTGACTTGGCAGAACTGGAGTCCAGGGGGCTATAGAGAGATATCTGCTAAGATTCTGGGCACAAAAATCCCTCTCTGAGTCCAGACCAGATCACTCTTGATTGTGCCACCTTGGAAGAACTGAGATCTTACAGATTTCCAGAGTATACCCTACTCTTGACAAAGGACACAAAACTTAAGTAACTGGTGGGGAAAATGCCCAAAAAAGGGAAAAAAAATAAGACCATAGAAGGTTATTTCTTGGTGAACAGATGTCTCTTCCCATCCTTTTAGATGAGGAAGAACAATGCTTACCATCAGGAGAAGACATAGAAGTCAAGGCTTCTGTATCCCAAGCATGCAAAATAAATATTCAATGGACTCAGGCCATGGAAGAGCTCAAAAAGGATTTTGAAAATCAAGTTAGACAGGTGGAGGAAAAACTGGGAAGAGACATGAGAGAGATGCAAGAAAAGCATGAAAATCAGGTCAACACCTTGCTAAAGGAGACCCAAAAAAATGCTGAAGAAAATAACACTTTTAAAAATAGGTTAACTCAATTGGCAAAAGAGATTCAAAAAGCCAGTGAGGAGCAGAATGCTTTCAAAAGCAGAATTAGACAAATGGAAAAGGAGGTCCAAAAGGTCACTGAAGAAAACAGTTCTTTCAAAATTAGGATGGAACAGATGGAGGCTAATGACTTTATGAGAAACCAAGAAATCACAAAATAAAACCAAAAGAATGAAACAATGGAAGAGAATGTGAAATATCTCATTGGAAAAACAAGTGAACTGGAAAATAGATCCAGGAGAGACAATTTAAAAGTTATGGAACTACCTGAAAGCCATGATCAAAAAACGAGTCTAGGCATCTTCTGTCATGAAATTATCAAGGAAGACTGCCCTGATATTCCAGATCCAGAGGGCAAAATAAGTATTCAAGGAATTCACTGATCACCTCAAAGAGATCCAAAAAAAGAGAAACTCCCAGAAACATTGTGGCCAAATTCCATAGTTCCCAGGTCAAGGAGAAAATATTGCAAGCAGCTAGAAAGAAACAATTCCAGGGTTATGTAAATACAATCAGGGTAACACAAGATGTAATACCTTCTACATTAAGGGACTGAAGGGCATGGAAAATGATATTCCAGAAGTCAAAGGAACTAGGACTAAAACCAAGAATCACCTACCCAGCAAAACTGAGTATAATAGTTCAGGGAAAAAATGGTCTTTCAATGAAATTAAGGACTTTCAAGCATTCTTGATGAAAAGACCAGAGTTGAAAAGAAAATTTGACCTTCAAACACAAGAATGAAGAGAAGCATGAAAAGGTAAACAGCAAAGAGAAGTCATAAGGGACTTACTAAAGTTGAACTGTTTACGTTCCTACATGTAAAGACAATATTTGTAATTCTTGAAACTTTTCAGTATCTGCATAGTGGGTGGGATTACACAAACATACACACACACACACACACACACACACACACACACACACACGCAGAGACAGAGAGCACAGAATGAATGGAATAGGATGGGACTCTATCTTAAAAAAATGAAAATAAGTGGTGAGATAAAAGTATATTGGGAGGAGAAAGGGAGAAATGGAACAGGGTACATCATCTCTCATAAAAGAGGCAAGCAAAAGACTTTTCAGTGGAGAGAAAAAGAGGGGAGGTGAGAAGAAAAGCATGAAGCTTACCTTCATCACATTCAACTAAAGGAAGGAACAAAATGCACACTCATTTTGGTATGAAAATCTATCTTACAATACAAGAAAGCGGGGGAGAAGGGGATAAGCAGGGTGGGGGAGATGATGGAAGGGAGAGCAGTGGGAGAAGAGAGCAATTTGAAGTCCACACTCGGGGAAGAACAGGATCAAAAGAGAGGACAGAAGCAATGGGGGGCAGGATAGGAGGGAGGCAAATATAGTTTGTCTTATACAACACGACTATTATGGAAGTCATTTGCAAAACTACACAGATATGGCCTATATTGAATTGCTTGCTTCCCAAAGGGAATGGGTGGGGAGGGAGGGATGAAGAGGAGTTGGAAGTCAAAGTTTTAGGAACAACTGTCAAGTATTGTTCTTACTACTAAGAAATAAGAAATACAGGTAATGGGGTATAGAAAGTTATCTGGCCCTACAAGACAAAAGAGAAGATGGGGACAAGGGAAGGAAAGGATGTTAGAAGAGAGGGCAGAATGGTGAAAGGGGAAGTTAGAATGCTTGGAGTTTTGGGGTGGAGGGAGGGGATAAATGGGAAGAAAATTTTGTGGAAATGTATGTTAAAAGTTAAATAAATAAATAAATTTAAAAAATATTGATAGCAGCTCTTTTTGTGGTAGCAAAGAATTGGAAATTGAGGGAATACCCATCAGTTGGGGAATGACTGAAAACATTATGGTATATGAATGTAATGGAATACTGTTGTTACATAAAAAATGACAAGCAGGCAGACTTCAGAAAACCTAGAAAGACTTACATGAACTGATGTTGAGTGAAGTGAGCAGAACTAGGATAGCATTATACACAGCAACAGAAATATTTTGTGAGGATCAACTGTGAATGAATTAGTTACTTTCAGCAATACAATGATCCAAGACAGTTCCAAAAGACTCATGATGGAAAACACTATCCACATTCAGAGAAAGAATTATGGAGTCTGAATCAGATCTACACTTACTATTTTCATTTTTTTCTTGTGATCTTTCCCTTCTCTTCTGATTCTTCTTTCTTAACATGACAGAACAGGAAAACATGTTTAATATGATTATACATATATAACCTATATCAGATTGCTTTCTGCCTTGGGATGGAGAGGGAAAAATGGGGGGAGAAAAATTTGGAATTTAAAATTTTACAAAAAATGTATATTGAAAATCATCTCTACATGCAATTGGGAAAAAATAAAATACTATTAAGGAAAAAAATATATATATATAGCCATTTAGGTAGGAATGTGCAAGTATACATGTTATTAAATTCAATGCCTATCTACTAATATAAAAAATGTAAACTCCTTGGGGAAATGGAATGTCTTGCTTAATTAATTTTATATTCCTGGACCTTAGCAAAATACCTAGCAAAAATGTTTAATAAATTACCTATTTATCACCATCCTCTATTTCTGCATTATCTATTATCTGTCCATCATCTATCTATTATTGATCTATTGTATTGATCAATTATTTATCTCTATCATCTCTATTATCTATCTGTCCAGCTATTATCTATCTTCTGTAGTTATCTATCTATCTATCCATCTATCTATGTATCTATCATCTAATTTATCTGTGTATCCATCCTTCTGTCTATCTGTGCATCTGTCTGTCTGTCTGTCTATTTTTCTATATATCTACCTGTTCTTCTTATCTTCTCCATTAGAACGGGAGCTCCTTGCAGGCAAGTTGCTTTGTGTGTGTGTGTGTGTGTGTGTGTGTGTTCCTAGTACTTAGCACTGTGCTTAACACATAAGAAATGCTTAACAATCACTTGCTGTTGAATTGATCCCTCATTCTGAAGTCAGCTCCCTCTGCTCATCGTGCCATGCTGCTTTTCATGTCTTAAGTTTTCCTATTTAATTTCTAACATAGCATTCACATATTGACACATTTGTTTTAAAAATGACTAATTTGTGATTATGATTCATTTCACTCTAATTTAAGGGTTTCAGATTTCAAGACTTTGCCCACATTAGAGAGTCGGTGCTCCTAGTTCAAAAGTGAACAATTTATGTTTGTTACTGGTTGTTTTACTGACATAAAAATATCCATCCATCGATTATTTTCACTGCTTTATAAAAAAAAATAGAATCAAGTAGTGGTTTTGACATCAGGAAACAAGCAATTGTACTAAACATCTTTCCAATATTTTTCCACTTTTAGCAATCAACAGGATAATTAATTGGGGTTGCCTTAAAATTATTGGCATTATTGGACAGAACTCAGTCTAAATTAAATGCTCTATACTTTGTGCCCATTAGGTGACAATCACGTGAGGCTCCTTCAAAACTTTCAAAGGAAGTTATCTGTTTTCTGTCATTTTAAATACTTTATTTAATGTCTCATGACTCATACTGACTGACTTTTCCTGAAAAATTAGCAGACCTCAAATAAGTTGAAAGCTGAGAGTCATCTTGTCACGAAGCTTTATGAGGAATTTAACATATGAGCTAATGTTTTCTATAAACACTTCTAAATGTTCACATTTTTACTCATCTCAGATGAAGGAATATCAAAAGTAATTCACTAAAGTGTTGTGAATATTTTACAGTTAGAAAAATAATAGATTCAAAATTAGCAGGTCCATAACACAGTGAAGTGTTATTTCTATCCATTCAGCAAAGTTCTAAAGCTCATCATATATAAAGAGTAGTCTTCATTAGGCTAAGAGTGCCCTCTATATCCCAGAGTTGGCAATGAGGAGAATCATAATATTGGTCTTTGAGTAGTTAATAGAATGTTCTTTTTTGTTTCAGTTTTTTATACATAAAATGATGAAATTACCTTCTTAACTTGTTTACTAGTCAATTTTATAGTCAGTTTCATAAAAACCAAGAGACTTTTAAGATTTTATAAGAAAGAAATGAAACTGAATTTTAAATCTAAAGTTATTAATCTCTTTGCAGAATATCCATTCATATACCAGGCTTGGATATAAAAAGCAGAAATCATTTCATGTGGGGAAAAATGAACACAATTTTAATACCCACAATTAACATTTAAAAGTCTTGAAAGTAATAGAGAAATATTTGCTTTTTCCATAAGCCCATAACCACTAAATTATGTGTTTCTTTTAGAAGACACCCACTTACATACTCTAAGGAAAAAGATTTATGAATTATATGGAAACTTACCACTTAGGAAATTCCATCACACACCTATGCCCAAAGGTATACACTACATTGGAACTGTTGAGAAGAGCAATATACAAACAAAGTCATATCTCTTCCCCTCTATTACCCTAAGAGAAGGATTTTAATTTTTCTACCCAACCTTTTGTGGATATTTCAATAAGCTATCCTCATCAATATGTAAAAATTAAAATAACAATTAAAATTAAAAAGCCCTACTTTGGTTATCAATCTATTCTAATGTTGTTATTTCTGCATACTTACCTGTTCTTTGTTAGTAATCTAGCATATTTGCTCTTTGTATGGTATCCATGAATATGCCTATTAACTTATTATAAATACTTGCATCTTAAGTTCATAAGACTGTTAAATATCAGCTTAGTTTCTAAGACCTGCAACAAGAGAGGAAAGCCTTAGTATAGGTATTTTATGTGATGGTTTCACTCTGAAATTTAACACAACTGTGATGTCAAATATATTACAAGAAAGAAAAAAAAAGGAGAAAGCATAATATGAACTTACCTTAAGAAATTCCTTAGGGACAAAAAACCAAAAAGATTAGTCTTCCTCAAACTCCAGATAAAGTGAGTATCAATGCAGCTTGTTAAAATAACTTTGCAGAAATCACAAACTGATAAGACTTTGAAAATTTGAAGATGAAAAATGTGCTGAACTTTCTTTAAATGATTATTATTGAATGATCAGGCAACTATTTAAGACTGTTATTGATGTATGTTAGTGAGGAGAGTTCACTCACAGTGGTACTATGCTATATCCAAATATAAATATTATAATTACCATTAAAAAGTGCTTCCTGCCCTGAATATTGGAATATCCAAGTCTTGAGAAACAAGAATAGGAACCCAAATTGAAAGATCTGGCAAAAGATTCATTATATAAGGTAAGTCAGTACAAATTTATGTACAATGAGGGTTTTCCTCTTTAAGGTTAAAATAACAGCAGAATAGTAGCAGGGTAATTTTGTTGGCTGGGAGTGGGTCATGAAAGGGGGAAAAAAGAGGCAAATTGCTGAAACTGGAACCTGGAACATGTAAATTTTCAAAAATTTGCTGTTCTTCTTTTTATTGGGCCCTAGATGTAATTGAATAGATTTGTGGGGAGTGAGGACTAGATCGTGAGGAGTGGGTATGGAAGAAGGATGGTATTGTGGATGGTTTCCTGGCTCTGAAGTCAGAGGACTTGGGTTTACATCCTAACTCTAATATGACTCTGGACCTTTCTAATCTTCACTTAGCCTCCATTGGCTGCAATTTCCTCAATTGTTAAAATAGGGGAATCTTGAATTAGTCTTTACATTAAAGGGTCATTTAATGTCCATGAAAAAAGGATTTTTTGTTTTTGCTTTTTGTTTTAGTTTTCATTTTTTTCTTTTTCTTTTTTTTTTTTTTAGAAATAAATTAGAAGTATTGGTATATAAGAAAAGCTCCATAATAGATTTTTTTTCATAAACTTGCTTCCCTATTCAGGAAGGTAATTAAGACTTGACCATGACTAATTTGCCTTAGAGACAAGTTTCCTGCTTATACTGCAAATTAATGTGTCATGCAAAATGCATTAAAGCATGCAATAAATTACGTATTGAAGGTCTTGGAAGTCATTTATCTTAAAAGCACTTACTATCCATATATTAACCATATCAGCTAGTAACCATAACTTTATTTTATCAAAGATTAATGGAGAAATTTTGGTTCATATCAAGGTATTTTCAGTCTCTAAACTTACATGTGATAAGCTTTACTAAGAAGTTTAAAGGTCTTTGATATCAGCTTAAGAATGATGTGTTCTATATTTCCTATAATATCTTTAGGTGCTAACCTGTGATCATATGTAAAGGCATCTATTTAAAAAATCATTCAAATAGTAAATAAAATTATGGGTATACCAAGCAAAGGTTGCAAATCACTTCATTATTACCAGGCTCTGTTCTTGCTAAGGGAATGACATCTAACAGGCCAAATTTGAGGATATTAAAGAGGGGAAAAAGATTTTTTTCAAATGTCTACATACATCTCAGGTACCATTCTAAGCACTTTACCAGTCTTATTTAATCATCACAATAAACCTGTAAAGTAGATATTATTAGTATTCTCATTTTACAGTTGAAGAAACAGAGTGTAAGTGATTTCTTCAGTGACATAGCTAGTAAGTGTCTGAGACTGAATTTGAACTTAGATCTCCTTGACCCCAGGCTGTGTCCTATCAATTGAGTCAGCTAGTTATATCATGTTTCAGTAATATGTGAGTTATTCAAAAATATCTGACTATCCTATTCAATCTGAAAATCTTAAAGGAAAACTTAAATCTCACTATCAGTGAGATAACTGTAAATGTAGAATGAATAACAAGAATATGAAAGTGTTTATCATGCTAAAAGGTCACAAACAGCACCACAAAGAGATGTACCCTGAAGTGCAAAGATACTTATCATTGGAATGTAGAATAAAGCATTTTTGACTTCAAGAAATTTCATTTAAATGTAAAGAATTAGGAATCCATAAAAAAAATTTATCCCAAAAGTTCTGACAATAGTTTACAGGAACAATGAAAAGATTAAATACTCAATATAAGGAGAATTATACACCACATGTTGTTCAGTTGTGTTTGACTATTTATCACCCCATTTAAGGTTTTCCTGGCAAAGATAAGGGAGGGGTTTGTTATTTATTTCTCTAGCTCATTTCACAGATAAGGAAATGAGGGAAAAAGGTTATGTGACTAACTCAAGATCAGACAGCTGTATCTGAGGCCAGATTGGATGTCAGGATGAGTGTTCCTGACTCTAGACCTGGCACTCTACTCACAAGTTGCCCTACATCATGCACTATTTGAAATCAAACAAACCAAAAAGCCAGTCACTAAAAAAATATAATGGTCATCTTGCCCATTCTTTCTTATAGGGACCTGCTTTCTTCTGTCTGCAGTAACACTTAAGGTAGACCAGTGACTGTCAATCAATCTGAGCTTCACCCCTCATTGTTTCAGTCAAGACTTTTTATTTAGAAGTACTTGTCAATAATGAATGGTCTCTTGGTACCCATCTACCTGCCACTACCATTTCTTTCAAGTCCAACTCCTCATTTCAGTCATTCAAACTTCAAGTTCATGGTCAAGCAAGCTATTTCATTAGGTTAGAACAATCATGACATAATTAAAGACAACTTTTTTTCTCATTAAAATGTAGTATAATAAATCCTTCTCAGTCCCTATCCAGAACTCCACCTCTCAGATTGGCATGTATTTTCATTCTCTTCAATCTCCCAAACTGTGGGAGAGATTAACTTGAAAGCTCATTGTTTAATGAAAATCTTACAAATGTGCATCCCATAGAATTGGAAAATTATAAGAGCTCTTCAGACAATTTACATAGCATTACAAAACTGACATTTCTCCCTGTCTCTGTCAATGTCCCTTTCTCTGTCTCAGTATTTCTCTCTTGCTCACTGTCTCTCTATCTCTCTTTGTCTCTGTCACTCCTTTTCTCTGTTATTGCACTCTCTCCTCATTGCTCCCCTCACTCTTCTCCCTATTTTTATTAATACTCCAAGAAGTGACTTTCACTACACCTTTCCCTCTTTACCCCAAATCTTCTGGGAGATAAAATCCAAAGGTAAAGTATTTATCTGCCCAGATCTAGTTCTGCCTCATAGGCTTCTGGGGAAAACCACTATTTAGAGTGGAAAACAAAGGAAAAACTAAAAGAAGAAAATATTTATTTGCACATCAGAAAAGATTTGAATCTATCTGAAAAGGTTCACTTTTTTTCTTCTCACTGTATTATGGAAATCCTCTTCATTTTCAAACACTGGTAAATAAAGAAAAGGGAATGAACCTGGATTACCCAGCTAGTATATAGAGGAATAAAAGAAAAAAATGTCAATTCCAGAGAATTTGGGGGAAAAACAACTACCTCAATAATGAAATAAATGCAGTGAATTGATAAAACAATTGTTATTTCACAAAACTCAGTGATCTGTATTATTTTATCATTCCATAGTTTCTTTTAAGTATAGGAAATATCATCTACATTTTATTGATGAACAAATTATAATTTATAGACTAGCCAAGATAAATGAGTAAATTAGTGACACTATTCTTTTTTTCAAAAGTAGAACACAAGTTTATTAATTCCAGTTTTATTGCCCTTTCTCCTAATCAGTGTTTACTAAGTTTGGTGACCTCATAAATAAATGACAATCAATGGCAAAATGTCTTTTGAAATTAAGAGAATGTAGATTTATTAACCTTTTACTTTTCTTTAAAGCAGGAAAATATATTTTGCAGAAGAAAGAGAAAATGTGAATGTGGTTGATAAGCTAATATAACAAGTCTGGAGTACTTGGAAAAAAAAAAGATTCTAGAAGAACCATTTATGCAAAAAAGAATTAAAATTTCTTCACTGCAACCTGAGAGAAATATTAAATTGTAGCTGAAAATAATTTGAGAAAATAATCCAAATGGCAATGAATTACTGTAAGGGATTAATGATAATAGTTAGCCTATATCAAAGTATAGAAACATAGAACCAAGAAATTTATGGCCCTACAAAGAAGAGAGAAAAAACCTAATAGAATGTTCATGTAAGTAATAAAATCAATCATCTAACTGAAAAATAGTCTTGAATTACTTGAAAAGGAAAGTAAGGCTTGACTTGAAAAAAAATCATTTTAACAGACTATGAAAAACCTAACAAGAGATAGGTGAGAAATATTTTATTCATCATAGGCAGACAAAAAGAGAACTGATATGTAAGGAAATGCTTCAATCATATGCAATTCTTTTATAAAATTGAAGAGGGTGGATAAAGGGAGAAAAAAGACATTGAAAAGAGTACTTATTAACACCATTTCTTACAAGGAACCACAGATAATAGTTCCCTAAACTTCTGAAATAAAGTTATTGAAAGGAAAGTTATCTAAAGCTTTGGGTTTTTCTCAAAACAGATTAAAGCATTTAATTCAAGTTTTCTTATTTCTAAAGACAAAAAGTGAAATGGAAACAAAAGAAGGTGAAAAAACTCTAATGAAAGGCTTTCATTTGCATTCATGTGCAGCATATGCAGGAGATGAAGAAGAAAAAAAACAGATCTGAAATATTAGAGGATATTTTGAATATTCAGAGGCCTAAAGAGAGACTATGTAATCTTCTTCTCCATAGTTACATAGTAATAGGACACAAACTCAACTGCTAAGTACAATTCTGCTAAAAATGGGAAAATAGACCAAATGAGCTTCCGGTCTGATGAGTCTAGGACACTTCTCTGCATTACAATCTTATTGAGTAGATTAGGTTATTTTATTAGGTTAGATCATTTTATTGGGTTTATTAGGTTAGGTGGGTTATTTATTTCTTGTTGATAAGCATACACTTCTTTAACTTAAATTGTTGTGGTAGCTACTGAGAGTAGAAGGACTTTTCTTTTATGGCGTTGAATCACATTGGTATAAAATCTTAGCATTAAAGAAATGTGACAGGGATATCTAAATTAATCTATCAACCCTTGCAAGAAACCATTTTTCAACTTTGCTAAAATATAGTCATCACAGGGTGGAGTCAAGGTGGCAGAGTGAGAGCAACCACTCACCTAAGCTCTTAAAGAACTCCTTCAGATACCCTTAAAAAGAGAATCTGACCAAAATTTTAGAGGTGCAGAATGCAATAGGAGACAGACTGTGGCAGATTCACAGACCAGGACAGACTGGAAGATCGATCAATAGGAAGGATGTGCTCTGCAGGGCTGATCCCACAACACACAGTGCAGCACATGCCACAGCAGCATGGCCAAGCAGAAAAACTCTGGAGGGGCTGCAGGCAGCAGCAACATGGCAGAAAGGCAGAGTGGCAGCCCAGGACAAGAGACCAGTGGAGTTGAGTGAGTGACAGCCCCTGAGCCCCAGGTATCAGCTGCAGTTGTTCCAGAGACTTTCAGTCCACAGATTAAACATCTATAAGTCACCTACTTGATATTTCAGGAGCCAAAATGGCAGAGTGATCAGTAAATGTTCTCCCTTCCCGCCCCTTAATGACCTCAAAAGAACCATAAAATATTTCCCCAGAAAAATCCTGGATCAGTAGGAACAACTGAAGGGGAAAACAGTCTCATAGCACCAGAGGCTAGGAAAATATCTAAGGGGGATTCCTTACTGTGGCAGAGACTAACCAGAAGGAGAGGAGCCCCGGAGGAGGGGGGGAACTCCCACTAGAAGAATAAGCATGGAAACACAAAACAAAAGGAAAAACGAAGGCACCTGCCCTTAGATTTTCCACACCAGCAGCTCAACAACAGATATTCCAGCTTCTAACTGAAAGAACCAGAGGTCACAACACACAAAGTCTCACCATCATGAGCAAGAAGAAAAGGAGGAGGGAAAAGACCATAGAATTTTTTATGGGGACAAGGACCAAAACACGATTACTAAAGAGGTCAGTATTGAGACTATATTCCCATCTAAAACTTTATAAGGGACTATGAACTACTCACATGCACAAAGAGCTCTCTTGGAACAGCTAAAGAAGGAAATAGAGGAAAAACTGGCCAATGATTTTAAAAGTATGCAAAAAGAATTCTCTGAAGAGAGCACCTCTTTAAAAAGGAAAACTGAACAAATTGAAAAGGAAGCACAAAACCTAACTGGGAAAATTCAACAAATGGAAAAAGAAGCAAAACACCTAATGGAGAAAATTGGATGAATGGAAAAGGAAGCACAAAACTTAACTGGGAAAATTAGACAAATGGAAAAGGAAGTACAAAAATTTACTGGAGAAAATAATTCCATAAAAGGAATAATTGGAAAGATGGAAAAAGAGATGCAAAAGTTAACTGAAGAAACAATTTGATGTAAATTAGAATTGGACAAGTAGAAACTAAGGACTCTATGAAACATCAAGAATCAATCAAACAAAGTCTAAAGAATGAAAAGGTAGAAGAAAATGTAAAATATCTAATTGCAAAAACAACTAACCTGGAAAATAGATCCAGAAGAGAAAAATCTAAGAATTATTGGTCTACCAGAGAGCCATGATGAGAAAAAGAACATGGATAATATCTTCCAAGAAATCATCAAGGAAAACTGTCTAGAGGTCCTAGATCCAGACAGCAAAATGTCGTTGAAAGAATCCACTATTTTCCTCCTAAAAGGGATACCAAACTGAAAACAACAAGGAATATCGTTTCCAAATTCCAAAACTATCAAGTGAAGGTAGTATGATTAAAAATAAAAGAAAACAAAATCACATCAATGAAATTGCAAATGAGTAAGATGAAATAACAGGAAACCCATAAAAAATAGAATATTATGTTCTAACAAAAATAAGAATACCAAATAAATAGAGGGATACCTATAAAAATATAAAATAACCAAACTATCAGAAGACATGAGTAAGAATATAAATTACCTAATCTCAAAAATGAAAAAAAAATCTAATTGTAAACAAACTACCAGATATAAAAGAATAACAACACCTTTTCTTTCTGGATTCACAAGAGATTTCTATCAAACTTTTTAAGAACAGTTAGCACCTGTACATCACAATTTATTATCAAAAATTAAGAAATAAAGTAACCTACCAGAATCCTTTTATGAAACATAGTCCTAATATCCAAGTCAAAATAAAATACAGCAAGAAACAATAGTAAAATACTATTACATAACATTGACTCAAAGATTTCAAACAATCCCTGTGAAACTACAATCACTTATCCAAGAAATCATTCATTTTGACCTAGTATAATTTATACCAGGAATGCAAAAATGACTCACTGTTAAGGAAAAAATATCAGCACTATTAACCATGTTAAAATTCAAAACATCTAAAACAACATGATAACCATGACAGATGCAGAAAAAAAGCCTCTCTCTGCACCAGTACATTATATAGTTTTAGAAATACTAGCATTAGAATAAGACAATAGAAAGAAATTAAAGATATAATGACTGGTAAAGAGGAGTTAAAATTATCCCTTTTTGCTGATGATATTATGGTTCATTTGGAAAATCTTAGGGCATCAGCAAAGATAAAAATGAGACAATTAATTCTTTCAGCAAAGTTGCGGGCTACAAAATAAATGCTCAAAATTACAATTTTTATATAGTAACCAAATGCAAGATGAAGTAATATTAATGGAAATCCCATTCTAGACAATTACAAAATATATTTAAAAATCTCTAGATTAACTTTTCTAAGCACACACACACACATAAACACACATGCACACACACACATAAACACACACACACACACACATACACACACGTAAACTTGGGTAAATTATATTATGAAGCAGTCCTCAAGAAATGATTTGGGTTGTTCAGTCATTTTCAACCATGTCTTCATGAGTCCATTTGGGGTTATCTTGACAAAGATATTAGGACAGTTTTCCATTTCCTCCTGCAGGGGATTTTAATGGTGAGGAAACCAAAGAAAATTGGCAAAGTGACTTATTCTGGATTATACAGCTCAGAAGTATCTGAAGACAAATTTGAACTCAGGAAGATGAGTCTTCCTGACTACAAGCCCAGCACTCTCTCCACTACAACACCTATCTGTCCCTTAAAGAAATAAAGATCAATTTAAATAGTTGAACACAAACTGAGTACTCATGGCTAGGCCATTTTAATATAAAAATGACAACCTCCTAAAATTAATTTTTATTTTAATATTGTAACAATAAAATTACCAAAAATATTTATAGAACTTCATAAAATAATATCAAAAATCATTTGGAAAAGCAAACAATCAGAATATAAATGGACATAATGCAAAGGAGTAGAGATGAAGGGTGAATAGCATTTTTAGAACTCAGCCTATATTACAAAAATATCTGATATTGGTCTAACAAGTAGAGATGGTTCAATGAAATAGAACTAGAGATGGGAGATTCTGAAAAGAACTCAATGATCCAATGCTTGATAAAATGGAAAAGATAAATCACCTGGGGAAAAAAACAACATAAAACTTCACATGTGATAAAAACTGCTGGGAAAACAGGAATGTGCTGTTGCAGAATTTAATCTTAGATGAAAACATTGCAGCATATTCCACAATACATTTGAAATGGATATGCAAATTTAACATTACAGATGATACTCTTAAAATGGAAGAGTAATAAATTTTATAACTCTTACAGTTTAGGTAGGGTATTCTGGACAAAACAAGATATAGAATTACCAAAAAGAAAAAAAGATATCTTTGATTTCTTGGAATTGAAAAATCTTCTCTAAATACTAAATTAATGTGTCTATGATAAGAAAGAAGGTGATTGAATGAGGAAAATATTTTATCAAATGTCTCTGAAGAGGCTTGAAATAGAGAAATATGCATATATATACACACAAATGTACACAAATAAATATATATGTACACATATAGACACATATATACACATACTATATATGTGTACATGTATACATTGTATACATGCATATATTTCTGTATATATGTGTGAGTTAATAATACCTATGTGTTCATTATTATATATTTTTCTTCCAAATTGATTAATTTATTTTCAGCTTTCAACTTCACTTCCATAAGTTTTAAACTTTTCTTCCCTTTCTCCCTGCTCCCTCCCCAACACAGCATGTAAACTTATAGGGGCTCTATACATACATTTCCATTAAACACATTTTCACATTGGTTGTGTTGCACAGAAGAATTATAACAAATGGGAGAAACCATGAGAAAAAAATAAAATGAAACATAACGAAAGAGAAAATAGTCTGTTTCATTCTGCATTCTGACTCCATAGTACTTTCTCTGTATGTGGATGGTATTTTGCATCATAAGTCCTTTGGAAATGTTTTAAGTCCTTGCATTACTGAAAAGGGCCAAATCTATCAAAATCTGTCCTCCTGCACTGTGGCTGTTCCTGTGTATAAAGTTTTCCTGGTTCTGCTTGCTTCACTCAGCATCAGTTCATATAAATCTTTACATATTTTTTCTGAAGTGCACCTGTTTTTCATTTCTTATAGCACAAGAGTATACTGGATATAGATCAGGATGTAATGTGAGACCTTGACCATTTTAGGCTAAATTCTTATCAGATGCTCACTTTGAGTAACTTAGAATATCAAAAAAGTCAATGATGCAGAATCAGGTTATGTAATAGATAATGGATTTGGAATTTTTAGCCTAGAAATATGAATCATATGTGTGTGCATGTGTTTGTTATATATATGTACACATACACATAAGTATGTGCTTATTATGTATATGTATACATGCATATATACACACATATATGCATTGTGTATATACATAGACATATATGTGTATGTATATGCACACACACATATATATACATACACCTAACATGCATTTATTCATATAGACACAGAAATAAGGACATAGTTGATAGATATTTAAATAGAAGGTTGTAGCATTTCTTTACTCCCTTACTTTCAGTTGCAATGCAGACCCAGATTTGAGAGTTATATTGGACAAAATTCCATGCACACAATCCCTGTGTTAAATCTATTGTCTTGATTATTTAGAGTCTTAATTACTTGAACTATAATATTAAAAATATAGTGAACTCGAATTACCATACAACTGTGCAATCAAAATATGTATTCAATCATGTAGTATCTCAACAGAAATAAATCTGCAAGAAAATATTTCTCTCCATCAAAGCATAATAGATGAAATAAAAGTTAAGTCCTTCTTAATACTTGCTGAAAACAGCATTAGGAAACCATGGCTGCTTTAAAAAGAAAATTACTTAAAATAACAGAAATAAACCTGATTATTAAAATTGTTACTCTTCTAAAGCATGAAGATGTGACTCTGATTATTAGGATGTTACTACTTAATCCATATCAAAGTCTCCTCTCTATTAGTTTTGAAATCCTTCCATAAGTATTTAAGAACTACTGCTGGTTATAGAATGCATAGCATGTTGGTACAGCCAAATTCACAATTAGAAATTTTTCTCTGTCTCTGACTGATTTGGTATTATTTGCAATTTAGTAAAAGTTTAAAAAGGGGCAAACACCTTTATGAAGATTCTTAAAGTATTTTCCACCTTTGCTAATATATATATATCATTCATTTATTTATGTATTTTAAATGAGAAGTTTACTTAAATAACATGATGTTTCACTTGAAGGGAAAACTACCTAGGCTTGATTTCTTTATAGTAATTTACCTCTACTGTGAGACAGAGATTGACCTACATGTAACATCTACACAAAAAATAATAAAATTGTCCTTGGTTTTACAATGATAAAATAAAAACAGTGAAATTATCCCATCAAACAAGGTATGCAAGATTTTTTGTTTTTGTTGTTAAATAGCGAGAGCAAAATAAGTAACTGGAATATAAAAGTTGAATGAGCAAGTTACTAATACAGAAAAGGGATATTTTCACAAAACCAGTTTTTTTCCCCTCCCCATTTCCATTTGATGTTAATCAAAACATGCCACTGACCATTTAATTTTTAAAAAATGCGCATTATGCCTGTGCACATACACCACTTACTTTATGTACAATAAAGGAATGGGAGAAGGGAATCAAAGAAGAGAGAAAACTATGTTGCAGTAGTCAGGATGTGGATAAACCAAATCTTGCTTTTCTATTTGTGAATGTATTGTTTTCCTTGGGAGCACAGTTATGGAGCAGAATTGTAGATTCTCTTTTTACTAAGTGCCTCCTGTCTGCTGCTGGAACACATCAATTGTATCTTTATCTTCCATTTCCAAGTGTGCAGGTGTGTCTGTTTCACTGATTAGTTGCCCATCAAATCAGAATCTGATCAGCCTCATTGACAAACCCTGTAGTTCACAATAGGCTTTCATTAGTATACTAAGTGGTGTGTGCCTCTTTATCTTAAATTGCATCACTGAACCGTCTTGCCCTGCCACCTTCAAATTAATGTGGTGGTTGTTTTCTGTCTTGACTCATTCCTTCGGCTTTTTGTTGACCATGGTGAGTCTGGGGGTCTTCTCGGTCTCTGTTTCACAAAAAAGACACCAGAATGGTCCACTGCAAGGCAACTGGGGTGAGGGTAGAAGCATCAGTTTCAGGAACAGGAGCTGGAGGAGGAGGAAGATCTTATTTATATGTTAATGTAATTGGTTTCTTTTGGGGAAATTTTAGATTTTTCTGAAAGAACACAAGGTAGAGAAATGAACTAAAGACAGAAATGATCCTCTTACTTGTAGCCTTTTGTGTAAGTCCTCATTCATAAGAATTCAGAGTTTGTAGTCCCTGGGCCACGTATCATATAAAGTATTAATATTATATGTTGTAAAGGAAAGCATATTAAAGATAGAGGGAAAGATGTGGAACCTTGGAAAGTTTCTGAAATCCAAGAAAACCCTGAAATCCCAAAAAGGATATTGTATTTCATCATCATTGTTATTCATTTATTCTTTGAGATTGAGTTTCCCTAGCTCCTCAGGCACAAAGTACAGTGTCCATTGTTGATATTCTGACCTGAAGTCATTCACCTTTACCTTTAGCCATCTGAGGCCCATTCCAAGGGTCTTGCCATGTAGATGCCAAATTGAATACAGATATCTGATTGCCTTTTAGCTTTATTGCAAATAAGAACTCCCAAACTCAAGAAATCCACTAACTTTATACTCCCCAGAATCAAGGACTATAAGTATGGACCACAATTCTTGGCTAGAAGAGTTTTATGTTGAGTAGCATGATAATGCTGTTGATTTTAGAGAATAGTGCACTCATAAAATTAATATTTGGTCCCTTTAGAAAATATGGTCTCCATCATCACATATGGCATTAGTTACACAATATTCTATGATTGTGCAATCAGGTACAATTCTGATTATTCCAATTTGTCTGCTTAAATTATCAAGTATTAACATAGAATTTAAATAATTTCATATTAAATTTGTATATACCTTAGGAAAGGAGATTCTTCCGTTATTTGTTTCAGTACTCAAAAACTAACATGTATTTACTTTGCAATATCAGGGGACCTGCAAATACTACATTGCAAAAAAGGGAACATTAAGCTTAGAAAGAGTTATTTTTCAACTTCACTGAAGATTTAGATATCAATTTCACAAACAGCATTTTTAGACCTTTCTAAGCATCACAAATGTGCATGAGTCATGCTTTACACTCAGTAGTCTAAAACAATGGGATCATTTACAACCCTTTTATCTGCAACCTTATCTTTTTTAAATGGTCATTTATTTCTGATGTGATTTTCCTATGAAAAAATACATTATAGATTTGCCTTCTTTTGAGGAAAAAAAGTGTTGTCAAGCTAAATTTGTTTGTTTGCATCATCAAAAAATTGAAATACAGGGAAAGGAAGGGCAGAAAGACATTTTCTCTCCCTTCTATGAAGCATCCTTATTGTTACTATACTGACTTCCATGGCAATTCTCCAAATGAGTCCATGTCCATAATATCCATTTCACAGCTTTTTTTTCCCCTCATCATATAATCTAGACTGCTTCCTCTTTCTATGAATAAAACAAATAAACAAACAAACAAATAGGGATATCCATGTGTGTCTCTGGAAGAAGTTAAGATTGGTACCAGTTCTATAATTGTCTATTTTTCCCTTCTGAGCAACTAATATTTTATACAGACACCATGGATATCCATAGCAAAAGAAATAAAATATAAAAATTTAAATCAATAGAACTGCACAATGTTAGAATACGAAAGAATCTTAAAAGGGCATCTTAGAGAGCTCAGTTTAATCAAAATGAAACTTGGGACCAGGAGGGGAGAATTGAAGTAATACATTTAGCTAATTCATGACTAAAGTAGGATTGGATCCCAGAATAACAAAATCTCAGAGTTATAAAGAATTCTTAAAGAATATCTAACCCAGTTTTTTTCATAAACATTCACAAGAAGCCCTTGTTTTTTCTTTCCCTGAAGACCACAAATAAGACATCTTCATACTACCTCCTAAAGCAGTTCATTCCACTTCAGATTACTAATTGTTAAAAAGGTTCATGTTATCTGGTCTAAATCTACATTCTTGCCACTTCCACCCATTCTTCTTATGCTGGTCTTCTATGGATGAACCAAATAGATCGGTATCCATTTTATGTGTCAGACCTTCAGATAACTGAGGATAGCTATGTCTTCTATCTTTCTTATTCTTCAAGCTAAACAGTAACAAGTACCTTGAATTTATACATTTCTTCTCTAGATCAATTATTTTTCTCATGAGATGCTTCACATTTTCTTCTATATTTTTCATTCTTTACATTTTGTTTTATTATTTGTTGGTCTCATAACTTGAATGGCTTCCCCTTGCCCGGTTCTAATTTTCAATGAGTCATTTTCTTCCTTAAGATTCTGGATTTTCTTTTCAGTTGGCTAAATTTCTTTTCATACTTCTGTTTTTCTTGGAGTGCTCTTGTTTAAAAAATGCCTCAGTCTCTCTCATTTGATTTTAAAAGTATCTTTTTAAGTTCTTATATAAATTATTTTGGGACAGGTGATCATTTAACACTACTCTTTGGGGTAAAAGAGGCTTTTTCTTTTTATATTTCAGTATCCTCTGAAGACAAACTGCGGTCTTCTCTATTTCCCTAGTACTTTCTTTAGTTGCATTCTTTCTCCTTTATTTGCTCATTTTTTTTTCTACTTGTAGCAGATTATTGTTATTATCACTTCTAGTCTTGGGGTAAGAGGGATAGTGCCTCTGGCCTCTAATTCTTCTTCAGTCCCCCCCTCTGGCATGGAAACAAAACCAAGAACTCTACCCTCCTGTAAGTGCCCACAGCTGGAGCCATCCCTTCCCTACTATTCTGCACCACTCACCAGGCCTGTGTGGATTCTTAGGACTGCATTGTAACAGCATAGCTGGATCTGTTTTCCATGTCAGCAGAGGGTCCCTCAATCTTCTCCCATCAGATGCCTGACCCCACAATGATGGGAGTGGTAGTGAAAATTCCTGTGACTGGGGCAGAGACTATATCCCAGCTAGCCTCAAATTTCACTAATTGCTGTTTCATTAGCTTGGAGGTCTTTATATTTTATAAGGAACAAACCTGGATCCTGGGATTTTTCTTTGGACTTTCTTTGATTGTACCAGGAAAACCACTGTTCAGCCCCAACTCTGGTTTAATTTTACCACTCTACATTCGCCTAAAGATGCTATTTTTTTTTTCTTATTGCAGAGGGGCAGGATCTTGAGAGCTTGGAAAATTCTGATCTACTCTGCCATTTTCTCAGAATTCTCTCTGCATATCATCTTTCCAGAAATTATCAAGGAAGATTGCCACAATATCCTAGAACCAGAGGGTAAAATAGTCACTGAAGGAATCCACCAGTCACCTCCTGAAAGTAATCTCAAAATGAAAGCTCCAGGGAATATCATATGCAAATTCGAGAATTATCAGTTCAAGTACAAAATACTGTAAGCAGCTGGAAAGAAACAACTCAAATAGCATGGAGCCACAGTCAGGATTACACAAGATTTTGCAACCTCTACATTAAAGGATTGGAGAACTTAGAATATGATACTCTGAAAGGCAAAGAAGCTTGGATTACAACCAAGAATTGGCTATGGAGCAAAAGTGAGCATTAACTATCAGGGAAAATATGGACATTCCATGAAAGAGTGAACTTTAAAATTTCCTGATGAGAAGACCAGAGTGAACAAAAAAATATATCTTCAAATACAAGGCTAAAGAGAACTATGATAAGGTAAATGGGAAAGAAAAACAACAACAGTAACATGTAATTTAATAAAGTTAAACAGTTTACATCCTTATAGGGAAAGATATTACATGTAACTCTTGATAATTATATCACTATTAGGGCATATAGAAAGAGTACACATGGATAGAGGGTGTGAAATTAAGTTGGTTTTACTGTGGTGATAAAAAGAAATTAAATGGTTAAGAAAAGAATTGTACTGTGAGCAGAGGAAAGGGGAAGACACAGTAGGATAAATGACATCACATGAAGATCCATGAAAGACCTATTATAATAGAAAGACAGAAGGAAAAGGTGAACATACTGGGAACCTTACACTCATCTGATTTGGCTCGAAAAGGGAATAACAGACACTCGCTTGGGTGTAGGAATTCAGAAACAAAACACTAATAAGGAAGGAAAGGGTGGACAAAGGGAGAAAAATATAGATGTGGGGGAATATAATGTGGAGGGAAATGTATAGTTAGTAATCCCAGCTGTGGATGGGAATAGGTTAAACTCTCCCATAAAGCAGAAATGGATAGCAGAGTGGATTAAAAACCACAATCCTTCAATATGTTGTTTACAAGAAACACATCTGAAACAGAAAGACGTGTACAGGTAAAAGGCTGAAGAAGATTGTATTATACTTCAACTCAAGTAAAAATTAAAAAAAGCAAGGATAGCAATTCTGATCTTAGACTAATCAAAAGCAAAAAAAAAATTGATCCAATTGAAAAAGAGAAAGGAAGGAAACTAAAGGTACCACAATTACTGAAGATATGTCAATACTAAACATATATGCACCAAGTGCATCCAAATTCTTAGAGGAGAAGTTAAGTGAGTAATAGGAGGAAATAGCAAAATTATACTAATGGGGGGCCTCAACATCACCTTTTCAGAACTGAATAAATCCAAACACAAAATAAACAAGAAAGAAGTTAAGGAAGTGAATAGAATTTTAGAAAAGTAAAAAATGACAGACCTCTCGAGAAAATTAAATGGTGATGGAAAAGAATATACCTTTCTTTTTCCTCAGTGGCATATGGCACCTACACAAAAATTGACTATTGGCTTATAACCTCAAAATAAAATGAAGAAATATTAAATTCATGCTATTTAGATCATGATGCAATAAAAATTATGTGCAATAAAGGGCCATGGAAAGATAGACAATAAATTAATTGGAAATTGATCTAATCTTAAAGAATGAGTGTATCTAACAACAAATTCTAGATGCAATCTATAAATTCATTAAAGAGAAAAATTGTGAGAAAATATACAAAAACTATGGAATGTTATATTTCTAAATGAATACATGAACAAAATAGAGAAAGAGGAGGTGAATGAATTGAGTATTGAACTAAAAAAGCACTAATTAAAAATCTCCAATTAAATACCAAATAAATTCTGAAAATCAGACAGGTAAATAGAATTGAAGTGGAGAACACAATTGAGCTAATAAAACTAAGAGTTGGTTTTATGGAAAAAATAAAATAGATAAAACTTTAGTTGATTTGTTTTTTTAAAAAGGAACAAGAAAACCAAATTACCAATATCAAAAAAGAAAATACTTAATTTATCACTAATCAGGAGGAAATCAAGGTAACAATTAAGAGCTTTTTTCCCATTGTCTGCCAATAAATCTAATGATCTAAGTTAACTGGTAGATTATTAACAGAACTATAAATTATCCAGATTAACGAAAGAGAAAATAACCAATTCAGCATCTCAAATGCCCTCAGCAATAGAAATAGAAGTAACATTATACTAGTATAATAATCATAGCAGCAATAATACATAAACTTCCTATATATTTCTAGAGCTAAATTGTCCTTTTAATTTTAATATGATGAGTACAAAACAAATTTTATTACGCTTCATTTATTAGGAGGAATATTATTACGATATTGTTTAAAAAATGATGCATAGTAGTGGACTTCAGGAAAATTACACCCAGAAACAAAGCAGTGAAGTTTTTTGCAATAAAGATAAAAGACTAAGACAAATATTGGAAAAAATAATAATTTCAAATGTTATTTTATTAGACAAAAATACATCTCTTTGAGATACTTATGCCATAAGCTGAGAGTTGAAAATATTGTGCATTTTTTGCTAACTGTTGGCATACATTTATTAAGTTCTTACTATATACAAAGACACTGTGCTAAGTACTGGGAATCCAAAATTAAAATTTCTTAATGAACAATCATTTCTAAAAGCCCTATTGTGTGTCAGACACTGGAATTGGAGATAGATACAAATATAAATATAAAATGTTTTCTGTTCTCAAGAGAATTACATTCTACTGGGAAGGTTATAATAGATGCTGCCCATAGATAAATATGATAAAGATAATTTAATATGGAATAGAGTATTAGCAGATAGAGTTGAGGAGGGTCAGGGAGATCAGAGGAGTATTCAGAGAGGTATTGGCATCTGAAGTGAGTGTGGGTGTAAGGTCAATCATAAAACATGGAATCGTGAAAACAGCTTTGAATTTGGAATAACCGCCTGTTTCCTTGGACAAATCACTATCTCTCAGAGTTTCATTTTCCTTGTCTGCAAAATGAGGAGATGAGACTAGATATTATCTAAAACCTCTTCCAACTCTATGGGGCAACTAGGTGGTGCAGTGGATAGAGCACCAGTGCAAGAGTCAGTTGAACCTGAGTTCAAATCTCACTTCGGACACTTGACATTCAGCAGCTGTGTGACCTTGGGCAAGTCACTTAACCCTAATTGCCTCATCCTGGGTCATCTCCAGTCATCCTGATGAATATTTGGTCACTAGATTCACATGGTTGTGGAGGAGAAGTGAGACTGATGACCTACACAGCCCTCTGTCACTGAAAACAAAGTCAAGTGCAAGTCATGTTATTATTTCTCTGATGGCATGGTCTTCTTTGGCAATGAAGGATGAACACACACCCATATACATATATGTATATAAATACACATATGTATGTATATTTATATATGTGTGTATGTATGTATGTTTTTGTTTGTGTATATATATGTATGTGTGTGTGTGTGTAGAGAGACAGACAGAAGGCACAGAATGAGTTTAATACAAAGGGATTATATCTAAAAAAATAAAATTAAGGGTGGAGAGGAATGTACTAGGAGAAAAAGAATGGGAGAGATAGAATGCAGCAAATCATCTCTCGTAGAAGAGACAAGAGAAAGTCTTTACAATGTGGGGAAGTTGAGTGAGAATAAGCGAACCTCCCTTTCATGGTATTTGGCTTCAGGAGGGAATAAAATACACACTCAATTGGGTATGAAAGTTTATATTACCCTACAGGAAAGTAACAGGGAAGGGGATAAGAAGGGGGAGGAGTGTAATAGAAGGGATTGCAGATGAGGGGAAGGGGTAATAGGAGGCCAACCTTTTCATAAAGGGGCAGAATGGAATATATGGAGTGCAAGGAGAGAATGGAATATATGGAGTGCAAGACAGGATAGTGTGAAATATAGTTAGTCTTTCACAAAATCACTGTTATGGAGGTGTTTTGCATGACCACACATGTACAACCTTTATCAAATTGTATACCTTCTCAATGAGGGTAGTTGAGGAGGGAGAAAGGGAGAGAATGTGGAACTCAAAGCTTTAAAAATGAGTGTTAGAGGTTGCTTTTTCATGCAAGTAGGAAATAAGATATATAAGCAAGGGGTATAGAAATCTATCTGATTCTACAGGAAAATAGAAGGGAAATAGATGAGGGGGTGCAGGGGGGAGCATAGAAAGGAGGTCAGGTTGGAGGAAAAGGCAATCAGAATATATATTATATTGGGGTGGGGGGGAGGTGGGGAGAAAATTTGAAATTCCAAATTTTGTGGAATTGATTGTTGAAAACTGAAAATAAATAAAGTTATATGAAGTGGAACAAAATCTATAAATAATTTTAAATACTTAGGAGTCTGCCTGTTAAAACAAACTCAATAACTATATGAAGGCAATTACAAAACACTTTTCAAACAAATAAAATATGATCTAAACAACTGGAAAAATATCAATTGCACACAGGCAGACTGAGCTAACATAATAAAAATGACATTTCTACCTAAATTAATTTATTTGTCCACTGCCATACCAAACTACCAAAATTTATTTTATAGAGCTAGACAAAACAATAACAAAATACTTCTGGAAGAATAAAAGATCAAGAATATTAAGGGAATTAATGGAAAAAAAATGCAAAGAAATGTGGACTAGCCATACCAGATCTAAAACTATATCATAAAATGTTGATCATCAAAAATATTTGTACTGGCTAGGCAACAGAGAGGTAGATCAGTGGAATAAGTGAGGTACATAAGACTTGAGAGTCAATGACTAGATAAATCTCAGTGTTTGACAAAAAACACTGCTAGGAAAAATGGAAAACAGTATGGCAGAAGGTAGGCATAGACCAAAAATCCAAACTGAATAGATGGTTTAGACATAAAAGGCGATACCATAATCAAACCAGGAGAGTAATGAATGGTTTACCTGTCAGATTCATGGAGAAGGGAAGAATTTATGGTCAAAATAAGCATAAAGAATATTATAAAGTACAAAATAGATAATTTTAATCACATTAAATTAAAAAGTCTTTTGCACAAAGCCAATGCAACCAAGAGTAGAAGGAAAGCACAAGACCTGAGAAATACTTTTTACAGTTATTGTCTCTGATAAAGGCCTCATTTCTAAAATATACAGAGAATTGAGTCACATTTATAACACATACAAATTATTCCTCAATTGTGAAATGATCAAATGACATGAATAAATAACTCTCAAATGAAGAAATTAAAGCTATCTATAGTCATATGAAAAAAAATTTCTAAATCACTAATAATTAGAGAAATGTAAATTAAAACATCTCTGACGTATCATCTCACACCTATCAGATCAGTTAATAAGACAAAACAGGAAATGATAAATGTTGGAGAAGATGTGGGAAAATTGGAACGCTAATGCATTGTCAGCGGAGTTGTGAACTGACCCAGCCATTCTGGAGAGCAATCTGTAACTATGCCCAAAGGGCAATCAAACTGAGGACTCTTTGTTCCAGCAATACCACAGTTAAATCTATATCCAAAAGAGATCATAAAAAGGGAACAGGACCTATGTGTACAAAAATATTTACAGCAGGTTTTTCTGTAGTAGCAAAGAACTGGAAATTGAGGGGACGCCATCAATTGGGTAATGGCTGAACAAGCTGTGGTATATGAATGTAATGGAGCACTACTGAGCTATCAGAAATTATGGGCAGGCAAATTTCAGAATGAAACATTAACTGATGTTGAGTGAAGTGAGCAGAATAAGATAAATATTGTATACAGTATCAGTAACACTGTGTGATGATCAGCTATGAATGACTCAGCACCCCTTGGCAACACAACGAACCAAGACATGTACAAAGGACTCATGAAGGAAAATGCTATTCACATCCAGAAAAAGAACTAATGCATTCTGAATGCAGATCAAAGAGTATTTTTTCACTTACTTTACTTTTTCACTTACTTTCTTGCATTTTTCCAATCTGTTTCTTCTTTCAAAACTGTGACTAATGTGGCATACATTTACATGATAGAACATATATAAATTATATCTAATTGTCTACTATTGTCAGATGAAAGAAGGGAAAGGAAGAAGAAAAAATTTGGAAATCAAAATGTTACAAACATGAATGTTGAAATACATATAAGTGGGAAAAAATTAAATACTGTTAAGTGGAAACACTAAATTAAAAAGAGTTAGTGCAAGGGGTAATGAGTGCTTTGTGAATCATTCATATTAAAGTAATAGCCAAGCCATGGGAGTAGACAAAACAGCCACAGGACAGTATATTGAAAGAAGACCAAGAGTAGGACATCAGAAAAGGTCTAGACAAAACCTAAGAGGTAAAGGGGAAAGTTAGTGTCAAGAATAAGAGAATGGTTAGCAACATTAAATTCTGTAATGACCAAGGAGATAAGGAATAAGGAAATCAGGTCCATAGTAACACTCAAATAAAGGAACTTAGTAGAGTTATAAATACCTGAGACTGATATCAAAGGAATGAATTATGAGTGGGTGGTGTAGAAGTGTGTGAATAGGAATATAGATGATAGAATATTTTAAGAACTGTTGTAATTTATCTGCATATGCATATAGGTATATATTTATATAAATTAGAAAAAAAATAATTTACAAAGAGTATCCTGTAACTGATGAGAAACACTTTAAAACACTTTAAACACTTTTAAAACACTTTAAAATCAAATTATTTAGTAATACTTAGTTCTATCAACTATTTCTCCTTCTTTTAATTGCAAAATGCCAGTTTCTCATTCAAAGTCTTTAACACTTTGAAGGTTAAAAAAATCATCTTAATTGCTAGGAAAAACCTCAGGATTTAGGACAAGCCCAGGCTACTCCAAGGTTCATGAGACATAGCATTTTTCAAAGAGCAAATTAAAAGGAATTATAGTACTTAACTACTGCGGGTAGTATAGAATGATGGAAGTTGGAATGTGTAAAATCTCAATCTTTTTGTTTTATATTTACAAATAGTCATTAATATGGTTGTTAATAGTTTGCAGTTCTTTTGAGAAGTTTTTGTTCTTGGATATCAGATCCTTTTTGGAGATATTTGATACCAAAATTGTTTTCTGATAACTTGCATTTCCCTCCTCCCAAAAAATTTGCAAAGATGACAAAAATACGAATATTGGATGTTAGAGAGGCTATGAGAAAACAAGAATTAGTGTTAAATAATGGATATGCTTTTGGCAGATTTGTGAATTAGACCAATAATCTAGAATGCAAATTGGAATTATGCTAACAAAATGACTGTGACTGCCTTTGACCCAGCTATTCTATTGCTATACGGACTCCAATTCAGTAAAATACAGAATGTAAGGTCTCATATACTACAACATGGTCCTAATTGATTTTTATTTGTGACAGCAAAAAAAACCACACAACTGGAAACAAATTAGGAGTTGATTTGTCATCTGGGGACTGATTAAACACATTATGTTATATGAACATAGTGAAAATTGATGGATTGACAATTGACAAATATGGAGAATTCAGATTGCCATGAGGGTAGGTATAGGAACTGATTTAGAATGTATTAAACCGAATCTTTAAAAAAAAAAATACGACTGTGAAAGAAAAACATGATATAGTGTAATGTGCACTGAACTTGGAGTCACTGGACCTGAGCTCACATTCTAGCTCTCCAATTTACTTCCTGTGTGATCTTGAGCAAGTTGTGTAACCTTTTGAACATTGGTTTCCTTATCTCTAAAATGAGGATATTAGACTAAATGATCTTTAAAGTTTCTTCTGTATCTAGAATTATAATTCAACGCCATATGAACATGAATGTTATGTGCTTATGATAAACAAGCTTGGCTCTGGAATACAATTGAGAATTGTGTCTCCCTACTTTCATTAATGGAAGTGGGAGACTGCAGAAGTGGCATGCTGGAGATACTGTGTGACAAAGTATTTGGTACTTTTGTTGAACAGTTTTTCATTTCCTCTCTTTGAAAATCCTTGTGCAAGGATTAGCCTCCTAAAAAGGAAATGGGGAGGAAATTCTTTTTTTAATTGCAACATAAAAATGAGATATTTCAAATTTAAAAAGAGGCAAAACAAGTGTACTTTAAAGAGCAATAGGGAAAGAAAATTGACCTAAAATACTCAGGATGTACATTAAATAATCAAATTAATCTTAAATTAGCACATTCAGTGAGTCACTCTCTTATTCAAAAACTTTTAGGGGTTCCTATCACCTACAAGATAACATTTTAACTCCTCGAGTTGGTATTCAATATTTTCCATGAAGTGGTTTCAAGCTACCTACCTAACTTTACTTGGTCCTATTTTTTTAATGAAACTCTTCATTCTTGTCATATTATCCCATTTGTTTTCATCCAAATAGAACATAATCTTTGACAATTTCAGTTGTTGTTCATATAATCCTACCTACCTGGGATTCTATTCACTTACTGATCCACTGATTAAAAGATCACTGAGCTAAATACAGAGGGGAATTCAGAGTTTTTCAAAGTCCAGCCCCTTTAAAGTTTTAGATGAAGAGACAAAGGCAAAATGAGGTTAAATAACTTGTCCAGGATTCTGCAGCCATTAAATAGTTGAGGTGAAATTTGCACCCAGATCTTTTTTATTACAATCCAGTGCTATATTCCCTAAGCCTGGTCTTTTTTCCAAGTAAAACTTTCCTCAAGTAGGCTTTCCCTAAAAGTTTCAGACCAGGCTCATCTTCTCATTCTCGAAATTTTTCTATCTCTGCTTATCTAAATAATCCATTTAAATATTTTGTCATCATGGTATCTTCATGTCATATGATCTTTTAAAAATGTTTTCAAATTGCAAGTAAAAAAGTAATAGCTGATTATTTAAATTCTCACATTTGTATATCTTTCCTTTTCAAATAGATCTTAAGCTTGGGTATCTCTTTGTCATCCCTCCCCAGAAACAAGGAAAGAATTAAATAGTTTTGAATGAATTATTCCCAATCTTTTAAAATTTTGTATTTCATTAATTTGCTTAATTCAAAGCAAGAAGATTATTTTAATAAAATGCAAGCAGATTATACTTACTATGTTTTTTTTTTCAGTATTTTCCTTTAGGGGGCAATATTATTCTCCATTACTTAAATGAGACTTTAGCCTATAAAGTATTAGATTAACATATAAAAGGAAAGTGATATTTCATTGACAAATGGTAAAAAGAGAGGTTACTTTGAAGCCAATTTAACATCAATGAAACCATTTACTATTGAGCTCCATTTTACATATTGTACATTTTAACAATGCATTCACAGCACAGAACATAATGGCTCCTCTAGATTAATTAAATTTTCATGTGTCTTAATAACATTCATTTGCATATAATTGGTTTGCTTTATGCTACCAGAACATGGTGAAAAAGAAAGTTACACAAAATAGCTTCTCTCCATATATATTAGGCACTCTGTAGATATCATTTCTATGTTTTTTTAATTTAGGAAAATAAATACTACAAGAAAGTACATGGTCCATATTTTTTCATAGATTTTTGTGTTCTGTTGTTCTTCTATATCATCTACTCTTTTCCAAATACACAGTAATGATAAGACCATTAAATAAGATCATTGACTTAGTGGACAATATATTGTTTCAGTACATTTTTGAAGCATCCATTTATAACCAAAAAAGACAATTTTTCAGGGGGTACATGCATGGACGGATGACATTATTCATGCTGGAAATTGTTGTTTCTTTGATCACTCTTTCTTGAGCTCTGAACAAGGAACAAATAAATATGACTTACACAATTTAATTCATCAATCCTAGTTTAAATTAATTTTTATGTATGCTGAAAACAGGTACCCTAGCTCAGCAAAGGATTTTGCAGATTAATGCATTTAAGTCATAAGATCCACTGAGCAAGAGGGTGAAGGATGGATCTGCACATCAACTACTGTGAGGATGGCAACTCAAAACATGTGGATCAATGGCATTTTTCTATATAATATTCATTATATTTTAGGTAGCATGGCCATTAAGAGCATGTTATGTCTTTAATATTTCTTTAGCACTTTCATTAGGGAGATGATATGGAGATATAGAATCATGGAACACACAAATATTGGATAACACAAATTCTTAAATAACGTCTTTATAATTTACCAATCTGTTGTTTTATTTCCTCAAGTTGAAAAAGCACAGGATTATCTTGCATTTGGTAAGGTTACTGTCTTACCTACACAAATTTGGTTTTGTTAAAGTTATTATCTTTACGTTAGAAACTTCAAACTCAGCCCTCGAGGCTACTTTTCACCTATTTTTTTTTCTTTTCCCTAAAGTTAGCTACACCACCACCAAGTGGCAGTATGTTCACAAGTTCATATGACTTTAAATACAAAGAAGCTGTCAAAAGGAATTGAGCATGGTAGCCTTTTAAATGCTACAACAAATAATCTTGCCGAGGAAATGCTAACAATAACAACAAAAAGTACTTCGTAAGTTCCCTTCTCATACACACCTTTTAACATTTAAGTTCCTATTATGTTTTTTTCTCCTTGTACAGTGTCACCTTTAAGGAGAGAAATCTTTAGTTTTACCTCTTACTTTTGTGGTAAAGTGTACTTCACAGCTCCTGAATTATGGAGGTTTATCTAATTTTAAAGTCTGTACAGTGTCTCACAACTGCCTGTCTAAAGATTATTTCTATGTATGCCTTCACAAATACACTATTTGCCGTCAGTTTCAGCTCCATTAAGGCCTCTTTTCTCCTTTTAGCATATGGAGAAAGAGAAAATTAAGTGGTGCAGTTCCACATTTATAGTAAAGAACTTTGTCTGACATCTTTTTTTCTCTATTCAAAGAGAAACATCCTTCCAAATATTTTCCCCTGAACTTAAACACCAAGAGAAAAAGAGAAAGAGGAAGGAGAAAGAGAAAAAAAAAAGACACAGAGACACAGACAGAGGGACAGGGAGAGAGAGAGAGAAACAGAGACAGAAAATTTTCATTTATAGCAATGAAGATAAATTGAGTGAGTTAATCAAATAACCTGACTCTATTTAAAGTAAGCATTAAGATGTTAAGTCCTGTGGTACCTTTATCAAGGGAGAACATTTCTCTGTTGAATTATTCAGTCATAGTCTTTAGACTAAGTATGCAGAGGTCTGAAAAATTGGAGTAACTTCTTACCAGAAGTCTGTTCAAATTGTCTGAGTGATCTAGGGATTAATGCCCTATGAAATCTGTATAAAACAAGGGATCTAGTTGGAATTAGGTTTCTAGAAATTGTCAGTATAAACATGTCACACCAGTAAAGGAACTGCTTGGGGGTAATAGGAGAAACAGCCTTAGCCTCCATCTCCCATACTCCTTGACAGGAGCACAGTAATACAAAGGATTCCAAAAGAAAGGCATCATTCTACACAGATGGGGCTTTTACAACTATTATTGCAACTCACAAGACAAGAATGAGAATAGCAAATAGCTTGGACAGTCCCTGTCTGGTACTTTTGTGCTCCCAGTAAGCATCACACAGGAGGGAAAGGAAAGGAGAACACCCATGTCTAGCCAAAGTTAAAGCTCTAATGGGCTCAACCATACATATCATTTAAACACATAGTCACTACGATAACAAATGGGAAACAATCATTTTATCAATAGGACTGATAAAAGGGGAATATTTTATAAATTACTTAATAAGAAAGGAGGAATGGGATGTAAGGAAGGAGGAAAAAAATGTAGTGAAGTGGTAAACTAATAGAACCATTCCAGAAAGAGACTGACATCATAGTCTGGGGTATTTTACTCCTTCAAGGAGAGTGGCCAGCGGCAATGTCTGCACTGTAAACCAAAAAGAAATTGGACAAGATGAAAACAGGTTTAAGGATCTACAAGGGTAAGGTACAAAAACTACCTCATGCTCAGGGGAACTTCAAAGTACCTCCATGAAGGGGAGAGGACTTTTAGCAACCAGAGTCTCAGTTATTCTTTTGTCTGTATGTATAAGTAAAAGAGAGGGCCATAGATGGGGTATTGTTTTGCACCTAATGTTCTTAATAACTACTTTTGTTAAAACTTTGGGGTGGTATTATTTAAGAATGTGTGGGAGGGTGAGACCTCTAATCAAATTGACCACTCAGAGGCAGAACTTTATTTGGTTCTTGCAAGAACTGGACTTCACCCTCCTCCAAGTAGATTGGAGGAGAAGCATTTTACAGAAGGAGATGCAAGGTTATACAGCAGAAAACCTTACCCTTTTGGTCAAGAGCCTAAGTGAGCAGTCTTTATTTTCAGAAATAAGGAAATGGGACTCAGAAGCCTGAGCTAGCAGTCTCTATTTCAGAAATAGGGAAATGAGAGTCAGTGAAACTGGGGAAAGGGGTGATAGATGTTTGCACAATTTCAAGTTCCCCATATTATATGATTTTTGATCAATTGAAACTCAGGCACTATGCTTTACTTTAGATTTAGGTCCCTGAGAACCCTTTACTAGCCTTTCTGGCATCCATCCAACCCGGGTTGGCTCTGCTGGTCCAGAATGCAGCCAGGGCCCATGGGTGCAGAAAGCCCAGCACCCTATGGCAGAACCCAGGTAGGTGGACTCCCAAGAGCTTGGTCCATGAACCAGGCTATTCTGCCCACCTGACCCCCAGGGGCCTGGTCCAAAATTCCCCTGAACAGACAGCCTTCCTCACTGACCCTGTGTTCTATTGGTACCCCATGGCAAGAAGCTGGTGGATAAGCATATTGACCACTTCAGTCCTGTCACCAAGCTGAAGCATTACTTTGCAGTAGACACTGTGTATGTAGGGAAGAAAATTGGGCTTTTGGTGTTTCCCTTGCTGCATTGGGATTGGGAGGTACAGTACTGATGAGGTTATGGGTGCTGGGTGGACCCCAAAATACTGATGGTCCGAGTTGTGCTCGAATGAATTTGACTCAAACCTTCTTAAAGCCAAAGAAAACAAAGTTTATTAAGGATTCGTCTAATTGGGTTGCCTCTTAAGGAGCCTAAGCATTAGTAACACTTGTATTCACAAGCAGGACCAGATAGAATCCCAGCAAGACAGAGTCTGAGCTATATTGAATCTGAGCTCCTTCATGGAGGTAAAGTGGGACTTAAATACAGAAAAGAGTATAGGAGGGATGGGGGTTGGGGGTGGGGGTAGTCTGGTAGTCTAGAGTGATGGGGGAAGAAGTTCAGGAAGGGCCTCCAAGGAGGATCAAAGGCTGGAAACAACTGGAGGTAATCAATGTTCCTAGGAGTTTCTCTTTTTGGATCTCTTCCAGGCAGTGATTGGTGGATTCCTTGAATACATATTTTGCCCTCTGGTTCTAGAATATCAGAGCAGTTTTCCTTGATAATTTCATGAATTTCATGAATTTCATATCTAGGCTCTTTTTTTGATGATGGCTTCCAGGTAGTCCCATAATTTTTAAATTGTCTCTCCTGGATCTATTTTCCAGGTCAGTTGTTTTTCCAATGAGATATTTCACATTCTCTTCCATTTGTTCATTCTTTTGGTTTTGTTTTGTGATTTCTTGGTTACTCAGAAAGTCATTAGCCTCTATCTCTTCCATTCTAATTTTGAGAGAACTATTTTCTTC
>CM053770.1:189816926-189849639 GCA_028658325.1 Potorous gilbertii | reverse complement strand
CCACCACCACCATCACCATCACCACCACCACCACCACCACCACCACCATCACCACCATCACCACCACCACCACTACTACTACTAATAATAATAATACTTCCTTCTCTATGAACTCATGGTCTAATTTCACATTTTCATGTTCCTTTGTTTCTCTACAATTTCCCTTTCTGTTCTGAACACTGCCACCCTCCCAAGAACTCAGAATTGAAATTTCAGTTAACTTCTCTTTCTCTCTCCCTCTTTTCCTCCCTCTCTCCTTCCCCCTTATTTAATTTCTTCTATTGTCAATTCTACCTCCTCAATATCTGTTGAATCTGCTCTCTCCTTTCCACTCTCACGGCAACCACCATGACTCAGACTCTTACATCTTTAGATAATTCCCTTCCAATTATTCTCCTCCAGTTCATTCCCTCTGCACTTCACCCTTTATAATTCTGCCTGAAAAAACTTACTAATCTGACCATGTAAGTCCTCAAATCGTAAGCTGGATTTCCTAGGTATCTAGTGCAGTTTTCTCAATCAGGCTGTAACTCATACTTGTAGTCTCATTTTTCACTTCTACACCTCAAAAGGAATTTTTCAGTTAGATTAAACTATCCTCTCTCTCCCATTGTCTTCTGTCTCTATGTCTGAGCCAAGACCCAGAATGGATTCTCTCCTTTTGCCATCTTTTCTAGCTGTAAATAATATATTTTCTTCAAGTTTCTACTCAAATGCTATTTCTTCCATGAAGACAGATAAGAGCCTGACATATCTCCTCCTCTCCAACTAGGTAAAAGTGATTTCTCCATCCTTGAATTCTCATGGCACATTGTCGGGACCTCTCCTTTACACTGATAATAGTTATTTTTGCAGATGTGATTTCCAAAACTACTCCAGACATCGTATGTTCTTTGTCAGTTGCATCTGTGACATATTGATCTCGGTATCCACAGTATCTAGTCTACTATTGTCCATATGATAGATACTTAGTAAGTGTATTTAAAATTGATCTAAAGACGTAGTTGCCTTAATGGTCAGTCTGAGAAGAAACACAATGGTTTTAGAATGTTCTATTCAAAAAAAATTGTTCTTATTAGTTTTCTTTTTAGACTTTTAATTATGATTCTATGAGATTACATTATTTAAGAGTTAAATTATTCCTTGAGAATATGTATAGAAATATTTTAAAATGAGCAGTGAACTCATTTCATTCAGTCAATAAATATTTATTGAACCCAAAATCTTGTGAAAATGAATGTAAAAAAAGTTCAATAAATAAATTTATAAAAAGAAATAAAAAAGAAAGAAATATTTATTAATTACATTTTATGTGCCAGATGCTGTACCAACAACTGGTCATACAAAAAGAAGTTTTGGCACATATACTTCAAGATTTCAATGCTTTTATTATCTCATTCATATGGGTAATCTCTCCACCGGCACCTTTCCATACTGTGTAATAGTTTTCCAGGTCCTTCCATGAGCCCCAGTAAAGGATTAGAAGATTGTAAATCCAGAGTAGTTATGGGCTACATAGGTATCTAGTTCATTTTTTCTCAGTCAATCATTTAGGAAACTGAAGTTCATGGAGATTAAATGCCTTGACAAGAATCACAAAGCAATTGACGCAATATTTGATCCCACATCCTCTGATTCTGGAAACAGAGCTCCATTCACTATACCATGAATGTCTCTGAATAATGAAAGTTTCCATCTGAGTTTTCTAATATTTTATTGAGAATGCTATAACATTTAGGTCATCCATCTGTTATCTCACAATCTTGCTATATGACTTGCCTCACTTTCCCTTAATATCTTTCAAACCTGACCCTGTCAATTCATATAAACAAGTTCATGTGGTATCATCCATTATATTCTTTAAAATCTTTGCTTATCATGCATATATAGCATATGTCTACAATCCATGGATGACTCCAATAATATTGAGTAGTAGCAAAATGTAGTCTTTTACTGTTCTTCTATTAGAAGTAAAATCATTAATATTTTTCCACTTGTGTTTTGAAAGGATAAACTAAATGCTTACCATTTTCTCTTTGACAGTATGTCCCCCACACATTTGTCCCTACGAATTTGTCACACAGAAATGTGAATTGCTACTTATATGAATTCATAGTGTATACCCCTCACTGCTCCAAAGAACCTATTAAATTGACAGCATGACTGCCAAACATACACAAAAATTTTCACTAAATGTTATCAATACATTTGTTCAATGAATGATTACCCCCTCAAATACATTATTCATCATCTGTGTTCTACTAGAATTAGATATTCCTATCATTTGCTAAATGCACTACATAAAAGCATGCATAAATACTATAATGTACATTATAGGATCCAATGTGTCTCAAGTTTGTTGTTGTTGTTTTTTCCTTCTAGACTAAAACTAGTACAGGCTCTGTTTTCAAATAAATGAGTTGGTTGGTTAAATTGTAGCATAGTGGATACAACACTTGCTTGAAACCAAGAAGACTCATCTTCATGAGCTCAAATCTGACATCAGATACTTACTAGCTATGTGATCCTGGGGAAATCATTTAACCTTCTTTGCCTCAGTTCCTCAATTGTAAAATAAGTTGGAGAAGAAAATGACAAACCATTCTATCAACCTTGTTAAGAAAACCCCAAATGGGGTTTTGAAGAGTCAGACACACCTGAAAAACTGAATTATTTAACATAAATGAACTGAGGTACAAGAATAACAGGAACCTTGCCCTCTTCCCACAAGCTTTCAGAATTAGGAGCTACAAATAACTTTGTCAAATGCATCTCCATTGCATTCCTGATGAGTACAAATATTTAATAGTGGTTAGAATATTATGAGTATATTCAGGAACCAAACTCTCTTATCTCTTAGCCTTAGGTCTCCAATGACCAACACATGGAATGTGTGAGGATTGGCTTACACCCTAGCCCCTTCCACTGGTTCCATTTTTAAAGTGCATTCAGTACAGATTTAGTTGGTGTAACTGTACTTGTATATAGCTGAGGTATTGCAGGAAGTTCATTAAAGCTGTCTGAATCAAGGATATTTTTTGTCTTTGCATTCCTATTGGTTTGCTTGATGCCTTGTATTTAGTTGGTTTATAAAAAAATGGTTGGTGAATTAATTGAAATTAATTGATATAATTAAGTTAGATGGGATGCTCAAGAAACAGTGGTCTTTGTCATATACTGTAAGTAGTACTGGATTAATGAAACATTGATGGGGTTAATAGGTAAAAAATAAGAAAGAGAGTCATATTTCCCATTTCCTCTCTTCTAAGCTGAGAAGACTCGAAATTACAGAAGTTTCAGCCTGGATTGGCAGAGGGAGTTTCCCCATAGCAGAGTCCCAGGTACTATGAAAATTTCAGGTCCAGTTGTGAATCTAACCAACAATAATGCAAAGTATCAATATGAAAAAAATCTGAAAAGATGTACATGAACTGATGCAAAGTGAAGTGTGAAGAATCAAGAGAACATTGTCCACAGAAACAGAAACATCATTTGATGAAGAATTGTGAATGGCTTAACTATACTCAGCAATACAGTGATCCAAGACAGTCCCAAAGGACTCATTATGAAATGTGATATCTAGAGAAAGAACTGATATCATTTCAATATAGACTAGAACATGCTATTTTTCATTTTCTTTGATTCCTTTCCCTTTGAGTCTTCTTATACAAAATGACTAATATAAAAAGTTCATGTGTATGTATGTGTATAAACATATGTATATATCAATATATATGTATGTGTAAATATTAACATGTGTATATGCACATATATGTATATTTGAAAAACATCTAAGTAATGGAAGAAGATTATATGATTATGCAACTAGAAAAGATGTTAGTGTGACAACTCATGCTTTTTGAGTCCTTTATCCTTCCTAGCTTAGTTTAAAGGATCAAAAGACCACTGGGAGCTTAGAGGTTCATGAATGGTAACCTTTCTTTGAAGTGTGACAAGATTTATAAATCAAAAGCAGCATTGTTCATTTTCTCTGTTTGACATGGGGCAAGGATTCTCACCTCTAGATAGTGGCCTCTAAAATTGTTTGAGATTGGCTCTGATGTTTTGTTAGGTTTGGAACCACACTTTCAATGGCCAAGGGGATCCTGTGTCACTTATTTGCCATCTGCCTGAAGTGATAATCTGATTCACTCAGAAGTATGTCAATAAAGCAAAATGCCTTTGAGATAGAGCTAGAGGAGAAGAGGGGTGTGTGAGAGAGACAGAGATAGAGAAACAGAGATGTGAGAGAGAAAAAGAGGAGGGAGACAGTGAGAGAGACAGAGATAGAGAGATCTTGATGCAACAAAGAAACAAACTTGGACTCAAGAAAACCTGCACTAATCTCAGACCTTTACTAGCTGTGTGACCCAGTAAGTCAGACTCTTGACCTATCTCCTCATCTGTAAAGCAAAGGAGTATGACGCATTCACCCTTAATGTTTATTTGCAATCTATGATTTCCTTTAAAAAAGAGATAGTGAGACAGAGAGTCAGAAAGAGAAAAACAGAAAGAAAACCAAATGACAGAGAAGTAGAGATTGGGAAAGAGACAAAAGAGAAAAAGAGAGTTTCCAAATCAAGAGACAGAGACAGCTATAGATTAGGTAGAGTGGAGAGAGGGGAGAGAGGAAAGGAAAGGAGAGAAAAATAAGAAAGATATTATTTCCCTTTCTCTATGTAAGAAAATTTGCTGTTCAATTATGTTTCATGTTTTCTTCACTGACCTCTTCTCATTTGGTATCTCTTGTACAAATTAATTTACCCCTTATACTATTAGATATTTTATTTGTAACTCCTGTCTTTAAGCCCAATGGTATGGGGCAGGGCCTTCACATCTCTAACAACAAGGAGAGAGTTCCACAGCAGTGGACTTTGGAAAAGGGGGTTACATATTAAATACAGGAACAAGACCAAAGAAGAATATCTCATCTAAAATGATCAGGTTAAAAAATTAAAATATGGCATCACATAATTTGAGTTTTATTCTACCTGACAGTGGTGCCATCTGGAATAAAAAGCTTGCCAAAATCTTCCATAACTGATCTGAGGGTAAGAAGGCAGATTGTATACATGGGAAATCGAGGGGTGACCACTCCTCCTGCCAAAACCTTCCATAACTGATCTGAGGGTAAGAGGGCAGATTGTGTACATGGGAAATAAAAGGGTGACTACTCCTCTATTTTCACAATTATTCTTATAGAGTGCCACCCTCTAAGTACAAGGTTCTCATAGTAAATCACTACATTGCCAGACTGTTCTGAGTAGCAGTGAAAATGAGTCAAATGGATTATGAGGCAGTCAAGAGATATGGAACTGATGTGTAATTTTAGAAACTTTAGTGACCTTAAAGATAATCTACCAAATTCCATATTTTTCAGAAGGATAGATCTAACTCAAATAGAGAAAGAAATGGCAAACCACTCCAGTACCTTTGCCAAGAAAACCCATGGACAGTACAGTTTAGGATCACAAAGAATAGAACTGAAAAAGTGAACAAATCTAATTCAGAATTAAAGTTCCTCTCCCACAATCTCTATGTCAAAACTCAGTCTAGAATCCAGTTCTTTCTTCATATCTAATGTGTTTTTCACTATACTGTGATATTTCTTCAATGTCTTTTTATATTTTATTTAAAAATGCATATTTTCAGTTTATGATGAGAAAAGTAACAACTCAAAAGAATAGGATATTCTTGGATGTTCTAATGCCTCTCCTGATCTGTCTTCCCTTCTTTACTACATGGCACAGTGTGACTTTAGGTGTGTTACGAGATGGGACCAAGAATGTAAGACAGTTGGAAATGATGAGAGAATGGTGTCACAGGCAAGAAAATTGGACTTGAAGTCAACGGGTGTATGTAAGGAAGATGGAAAGACAAAATCGATCGGTCAAAGATCAACTATCCCTTCCCACAACTTGTGATACATCTGACTTTACAACTGAAAACTTGAATATAAATTCAGAGTAGAGAAAGAATGATACAGAAGAGGACAGATGGCAAAGGGAATAGAGCTTTGCTTCATGTCTAGCATGCCCTTCTCTATATCCTGACTCCATGGAAACGATCCAGCATGTTGAGAAGTAACTGGATGTCTCTAAAAGTAATAGAACATTGAATGGAAAACCATCATGCAAAAGCACTAATCTACAGGTATTCAAGTCTCCCCAAGATTCCCAAGTTCATGTCCTGTCTTAATAAGGAGGTACCAGGCCCTGAGTTCTTGAGTTTTTATCCAAATGGCTATCCCTATTGAATATATAAGCTGAACATCAGTTGGAATCTATATTTATACTTCATTCTCAAGAGAAATAGTTATGGGGGTTAAGGAAACTAAACTGTACATTTCTTAAGCCTCCAGGGTATAGAGTAGCCTCTGCATGGTTTTGAAACTACCTGGATCTTAGAGAAAGTAAATAGTTTCTTGGTCAGTGTTTTATGATGTAGTATTGTATTTTTTTCACTGACTCTTTGCCAAGAATAAATAACTGATAATCATACCCAAACATTCCTGTGGGGAGTTAATCCCAACATGTCAAGTTCATGTTGTAGCATCTTCATTAAATAATGACAATAGGTTGATGAGACAAGTTTCCTATTCAAAATTCTGAGCTGATTCTGGTTGAGTAAATTCGTACTAACCATACCTTCTACATCAGGGGTTCTTTAACCTTCTGTTAGTGTCATGAAACCCTTTAGCAGTAAGGTGAAGTCTATGGATCCCTTCTAGCATGCAATCTTTAAATAGTTAAAGAGAATGCTAAGTTATTTTTGAAGGTTAGTGAAAGTAAGTATTTTTTCTCATCCAAGTTTGAAGATCTTCAGAAATGTATCTACAGATCTCAGGTTAAGAAACCCTGCTCTAAATACTGAGTCAGTCCTACCATTTAGAGGGAGGTAGAATTGTGAATTTGCAAATAATTCTTTCTCTGAAAATTATATAAAGCTAGAATTTCTAAAAGCTGAGTACAATGTCATACTACCAGGGTGAGTGGGTGACTGGCCAAACTCTTGGTTCTACCTTTTGAATAGGTGCTTATAACTGTCTAGCAACAACCCATAGAGGCTTAATTTTAAACTATCTATTAGGTGGACCTCCTACTTTTTATATTCGTCCTGTATTTTCCTAGTTGTAGAAATTTTAGTACAGTTCATATAATCCAATGTTATCCATAGTGATGTGATAAGGGGTGTCAGGAAATGTAACTAACAACAACAAAAACATTGCCTTGTAGTCTTTTAACAATCTCCTGATAGTAAAGTAGTATGAGTTTGAATCTTAGTTCAATGTCTTCCTCTCTGGATAAACTGAGGGAAATCATTTTATCTCTATAGGCCCTGATTATCTCATTTCTAAAATAAGAAGATTGTACCAGATAGTACCTTCTGGCTCAGTATCTTACAACCAGATATATTGTGGATGCCAAGTGAGTTTGAACAATTGTCCTTTTCCCATTCAGGGTGTGCATGTGTTTAGTAGAGAAAACTTTTCACTTCTCCCCTTTGCTATGTTATATTGTCCAAAGTGGAACTGTAGCAATCTGTTCTGTCAAGAAAATAGAGAAGAAATCTACATACCAAACATAACTAGAGAACTTTATCAGGCAAATGATTTATAAACTCAGGTTAAAAAAAAATTATGAGATCAGGAAAAGCTTATAGGTGGTGGTATCTCCCTGAAAGTTTCTCTAAATATTGCAATTGGTTTTATTTCCTCTTAATTACATCTTTTATTTTCTGGGCTTTAAAATCCTTTTTCCTTTCTTCCCAATAGATGCCTCACTCTGATACCCCTTTCCCCATACGCACATTATAACATAAACGTAAGTCACCACAGGCCACTTCAGTAAATGTGCAAAATGTATGACTGTAGGCAGATAAAAAGGAGAAAGAAACTCTTAAGACTTTCACTTGCGGCTATTAAAAAAAATGAAATCACCATCCAGCTAGCTCTCTGAAAGACTGTTAATTACTGCTTCTTTTCAGAATGACCATTTCACTGGGGGGCCACCTTTTCAAGATAAACCCAGGACTGTTTGTAGTCATTGTGGTTAGTTATTATAAAGTGAATCACAGACTTTGGTGGTGGCCTTGGCAAGAATCTATCTGATATTGCAAGATGAAGGTGTATTTTATAGAACTGTGATAAAATACTGTTCTTTTTGGAATAGAGATGGCTTGTTCTGCCACACCCCAGGTTAGATTTTCAGAATTCTGCCTTGGAATCTAAGCAGGGCAGGAAATTCAAGTTTGTGCCTTCCTTGCTACCTTTGCTAAAGAAATCTGATCTCATGTCAAATAAATTGAGAGCTTACTCCTTCTAGCTTGTCCTTCAGAATAGTTCAAGAGCAAACATGTCTCACCTTTAATAGAACTAAGTAAATGTCAAAATGAAGTTTGGGGAGATTAATTTAAAGGGATCTTACTCACATCTAGTGATGCCCACCTCAAAAGGGTCATATGAATGTACCCATTGAAATCCCCTGTCTTACCACTTCTGCTTTTTAACTTTCTTTTTAAATTACTTTTCTCATTCCCTAGCTTGTATCATAAGAGATATGTCAAGTCATGTGTCCAGAGAAATTCAGCATATGTCTTTCTCCTTTACTGTCTTTTTAGGAAGACAAGAATTCCCTGGAAAAAGAGGTGTCATATTTTCCATGCCCAGGGTCCTTATTGTCCCAATGATCATGACCTTTATTCAGGCAACAGCAGTAAAATGTATTTACTAGCTCACACTGTGTTGATGACAGGGTTCATACACTTGAGTTAACCTTGGGCTTGGACTTTGAACAGAAATTGAGCCTGAGAAGGGAAGTTAGACAATTTGATAAAGGACACTAGCCTGTTTATCTGTATGACTTCTTCAGGGAATCATATATCCCTAGAGGCCAGCATCACATAGACTCATGGAAGGAGAGATAATGCCGTAATAAGAAATAGAAAGACAGATTTCAAAGTAGAGACTGAGAGAAATATTTAGAGTGATGGGAGGAGAGTAGCTGGAGCTTTTTTAAGATGTGACAAAGAAGAGAAAAACACTTAATCACTCTAGGACCGGAAGTAAGGCCTAAGAGTCACACCATCTATATAGTCTCAAAGTGAAAAGTGTGTAGGCACAACAGGGAAACAAAAGTATTGGTGATAACAACTCAAATCAATGACATTCCCTGAAATTACGAGTCATGTGGATTGTAGAGGTACAGAGAGAAAAGTGCAAATCATCATAAAAAAGACTGGTTTGATGCTTTCCAGAAATGGGAGGGGATTTTTTTTTTTACTTTTGAGTAGTTCAAGTACAAGTGTGTGTGCTTTCTGTGTGGAATAAATTATTTATTGTGGATAGTTTTGTTAGAACTAATGTTTGTGATAGACTTAAGGAAGTCCTCACATCAGGAGGTTTTTTTTTTTTTTAACGGGCCCCTTATAAATATTATGTACTGTTTCTTAGAATAATATTTTAAATGCATTAAATTAAATGTATAAAACTGCAAAGGAAATCACTTACATTTAAATAGCTGTCATATGTTTTTTAAGTCCGTAGACCCCAAGTTGAGAATTCTTATGAGACATGAGTCAAATTCTGATTTTCATAAAAGAAATACTGGTTCACAAATTGAGTCATAAAGATTACTAATGAGAGAGGTCTCCAAGGTAAACTTAGTCTGTCATAGAGGGAAACCAACTGATACTGGATTAACAAAATGATAGTAAAATAAATTCTACTTCATAGACTTGAATAATGTTTTAGCTCAATTTCTCATGTTTCTTCTTGGTCTTAACTCTAAGATGGGAGTTATTAGCTTGTGTATGTGTGTGTGTGTGTGTGTGTGTGTGTGTGTGTGTGTTATAAGGAATCCCTTATCACATTAAAATTTTTAAAAAATTCAGATTTGAACAAAGTGATAATTTTCAATTCAAAATTACAAAAAATAGTGATATATTTTTCCCAAATAAGTTGATGGGACCATTGAAATCATAAAATAGACCCCTTCCCATTCTTGACCCAAGTTTAAGAATACTTTCTGTAAGCAGGGATGAATGTAGTATGAAGAATTCAGTTCAAATATATATTTTACTTATATATGGAAACACTAATCAGGTCGGGTAGGCTAAGTCTATATTTATAATGAGAGACAGGGCTTTTATAATATGTTTTGTCTGAGCTGACTGAATACAATGTGAAACTATTTTTTTGCATTTCAAACAAGAAGAGGGAATATTTACTTCCCCCAGTATATCCAGTCCCTAGAGTTGGGGGTGAGAGTATAAAGAGATAGCACACTTTGGAGTGGTAAATTAGAAGGGCAAAGGCAAGGATAGGAACAAGGCTATGTGACTCAAGATATGGAGTGACTTCCATTATAGGTCACTACTCCTTTCATGAATTCATGTTTCTAAGAGTGAAGTATAGTAGAAAGACCCATCAAATTCAATAAATTGATTAATGCATTCATATAAATATAAAGGGGAAAGACTTAGAAGTAAAATCTACAAATGCACTAAAAAAAGAAATGAGAAAGAGAAAGAGGATCATATTTATGACTAAGAGTGTAACCCATAAATGAGAGACTAGAATCTTGACTAGACTAGAAGGAATTAAAAATAATAGAAAAATCAAAATTTCTTGGAAAAGGGTAAACCCCAAAACTTAAGCTAAGTGGTTGGACATGGGAATTTTGGAACACATTTTTTTTCTGGGTGATAAAAGAAAAGAATCAAAAGAGAAATATCAACCTACATGTTAAGTAAATAAAAAAAGATAAATAACTAAATTAAATAATATAAAAGAACTTGGTATGTCATGTAGAAAAAGACATAAAAAATGAGAGACTGAAGCAAAATTCACTATAATCTGGTTATTGGGATCATGTTATCTTACAAATTAAAAAAAAAGTTTATCATATCAGGAGAGACAAATGGGTAAACTACATTTTCCTTGAAAGTTCAATATAATTTAAAAATGCACACTAAATATATATAATAAATTAATAAAGAAAAAATAACTGATATGCATAAAAAGAAATATAGAGACATGATTTAAGAACTTTAAGAAACTTTAATATTCCTTTTTCAGAGTTGAATACATTTTATAAAGAAATGAACAAGAAACTTTAATATTCCTTTTTCAGAGTTGAATACATTTTATAAAGAAATGAACAAGGTACACTTTGACTTGAACAAACTGTTGGCATCATATTTGAGTAAGTTTTGGCTTAAGTTTTATTCTGAATTTAAATTACATTTTTTCAGCACTGTAAGGTAATTTTACAAAATTGATCAATTACATGGCACAGAAAATGATAAATGAATATAACATGAAGTTTTATTAAGCACATCCATTAGGGACAATAGAAAAGTAAAAAATTGTTCATGCATAAAATGAAATCAAGAAACAAACAAATCAATGTATAATGATGGCATTATGAATGTTTTTAAAGGATCTATTACAGAAACATAAACATATATTAAACATTTTATATATAAATAGAACAGTAATGATAAGTATAAACTAAATTTTACATATGCATACGTATATATGCATGCACATATATGTATACATGCATAAACACATATATGTATGCGTGGATACCAACCTTCAAAAAAACATTTGTTTGTTTTTTAAACACACAGTAAATTTTTTTTGAATAAAGGATGGTTGATTGAGTGTGCATTCAAAAACCAAAACAAAGATAAGCACAAAAGACATCGTAATATTTAAAGAAGAAAAAGATAAATTAGAAAACAAAAGACCATAGAAAAAATAAAATTGAAAACTTTTTTTAAAACAAATTAAGAATAAAATTTAACTAACATACTTTTTTAAAGGAAGAAGGGAGGAAAATCAAATGATCAAAATACAGTAATGAAGATGAAGTCATAATAAAAAGAAAAAAATAATAAACCATGTACAACTGTATTTTAGCAAAACCATGAACTTAATGGAAATGGCAGATACTTCCAATAATGCAAAATATTCAAATTATCAAGGCAATATAGATCCTAAAGTTTCCAGAAAAAGTGAAGTAAAACAATATACAATTTAACTGTCACCGGGGGTTACAAACCATAATATGATAGACTTAAGTTTTGAGGATAAGAATTCATTGTTGGGTAAAAATTGTTGGGAAAACTGGAAAACAATCTGGCAGAAATTGAGCATAGACTAGTATCTTACACCATTTAGCAAGATAAGATCAAAATGCACGCATGCTGTCCATATAAACAGAAATATTACAAGAATTTGTAAAAATACGCAATCTATTGCCTATCAGATTTATGGACAGGCTAACAATAAACAAGAGATAGAGAGCAGTGTGAGGTGTAAAATGGATAATTTTTATTACATTAAATTTTATAAAAGTTTTGTACAAATAAAACAAATGTAGCCAAGATCAGAAGAAAAACAGAAAATTCAAAGGAAGGGAAATTTATTGGCAAAATCTCAGATAAACATCTCACATCTCAGATGTCTACATAAGTTTGTCAGTTATAAGGACATGAGTTATTTTTCAATGGATCAATGGTCAAAGAATATGAACAGGCCGTCTTCCCATGAAGAAATCAAAACAATACATGGTCGTATAAAAAAAATCTCCAAATCGTTACTGACTAGAGAAATGCCAGTAAAAACCACCTTGAGGTATCATTTTTACACCTATCAGATTGGCTAAAATGATTGAAGGGGAAAACAGCAAATGTTGGAAAAAAAGTGGAAAACCTGAGACACTAAGTCACTGAGGAACTGTGAACTGGTTCAACCATGTGAAGAACCATCTGGAATTATTCTCAAAGAGGGAGTGAACTGCCTATGCCCTTTGACCCAGCATGCCACTAATTGGTTTAGTTCCAAAGATGATTAGGGAAAAAATAAAGAACCTATATATTCTAAAATATTTATAGCAGCTCTCTTTATGGTGACAAAACCTGGAAGTACAGATGGTACTCATCAGTTGGAGAACAGCAAAACAAGGTGTGGTATATGATGGCAATGGAATGTTATTGTGCTATAAGAAATGATGAGCTTGATGAGGTAGGGGGGAAAAACATGGATAGACTTGCACAAAATAATGAAAAACAAAATGAACAGAATCAAGAGAATGTTGTATACAATAGTAACAATGTTTTTTGGGGGGATCGTGTTTTTTTGGTCAGTATGTTTCTTTTTATTTTAAAATGTAAACAGTAGAGTAAAGCAGTTTGTGGCTAAAATAGACTTCACGAGAAAAAAAAATGGAGCCCACATAAATCAAAAGAACAAGCTCAAAAAGTCTGAACCAACTGTCCTGCCTCCCCAAAGAACAGTGTATTGGATGTGGTTAAAGCATAGGGAATAGGGAGAGTATAATGAGAAAGAAAGGGCATTTATAGTCAAGTACAACTTCCCAGGACAATGCAATCATATATAGGAAGATGGTAGCACTTAAGTTGAGATACATTCAAAACTACAAGCTCAATTCATCCCCACTGCTTTCTTATTTTTTTTCTGGTGAGGACTGAGTAATGACATGGAACATTCATGAGATCAGGGATGGGAAAGGATGGTTCATGCCCTGTGTTATTTTGCCAGGGCAAGGAGGTTATCACTGGTGGCTGGTGGAAAGCAATATTGTTTATTTTGACTATTATAAACAGTTAGAGTTATAACAAAGAACTAATGAAGGAAGCATCTATCTGCATCCATAGAAAAAACTGATAAATAGAAGTACATATGGAATGATTATGTATGTATGTATATGTCTATATATATATATATGTGTGTATATGTGTTCATGTGTGCATATACATATATACACATATATACATATTTGTATCTAATGGCAGCCATTTCTAGGGCCAAGGGTAGGGGAGGGAAGAAAAAAAACAGTAAGGTCACATGATATCTATTATATTTTTTAAAAAAGCAAGTTTTACATAATAGATCTGTAATTTCATGTATAATTATCTTTTTTTTCCTATTCTATTATGATATGGAAATGCTTGTTTAATTTCTTAAGTTAGGATAAAATAAATGTTTTTAAATGATGCCTTACTGATGAATTAATAACACTCAAATTATTTTTTTTAATATTGAAGAGAAACGAGTCTATTAAATTGTTTTTTCACAAATTAAAAAAAAAACTCACTTGATCCACATAAGCACATTGGCTATTGTGCTCTTTCTTTGGACCAAACTCTTTGAGAAGTGGATCAATAATATATATTTCCACCTACTTTCCTTTTACTTTCTTTTTAACTCTCTACAGTTTGGCTTCTAAACTCACCATTCTATTCAAAGTTTCTAGTGATCTCATAATTGTAAAATTCTATGATTTTTTTCACTCCTCATCCTTATGGAATGAACTGCAGCCTTTGACATTATTGATCACCCACTTCTTGATATCACCTTTGCTCTAGGTTTCTGTGATACTTCTCCATCCTAGTTCTCCTTCTGCCTATCTGACCACTCCTCAGTCTCTTTTATTCAATCTTTCAGAGCTTCCAAAGTGGATAATATCATCTCTGGTGTGTGCTGAAACAATTTAGGGGACAGCAGTAGCTTCTGGTGCAATTGAAGGGTGTTGAATAAAAACAAGGGGTCTGTGAAAGTATAAGGAAAGAATAGTAGAGAAGAAAAATTTGAAAAATCATTCATACATGTTTCATCTGTTATGTAACAGAGTTAAAATCATAGCAATTACATTATTTTTCAAAGATACACACAAAATATAAGTCAGAACTGATCAGTGGTAAAGTCTGCCAACAGGTCTTAATAGGCCAGTGTTGGTAGGCAAGCATGTCACACAATGTCAGAAATCCAGCATGTGTCACCAGGAATATGTGTGTGTGTGTAATGCCTTGTTTAAAATATGATACTATATGGTTAAATGACACAATATTATGTCATGAAATTTTTAATGAAGGGGAAAACTCACAAATTTACAATGAACTTTGTAACAATGAAATTTAAGATGGTCACTTTATTAAACTATATATATATGTATATATATATATATATATATATATATATATATATATATATATGCATGTATATTTTGGAAATGACACATTTAAAAAAATCAAAGGATTAAAGAAAGTTTTCTAGGGGGATGCTGAGCTGTTTTTTTAAAGGGAGCATTAGGCCAAATAAGTTTGGGAACCTCTTATCTAAGTCATTTGTGAGAAAAATGAGCATTACAAGGGACTCTGTTGTGGGAACTTTTCTCTATTTTATTTTGCTTGATGGTTTGTATTTTACTTCATCTGTTCATGTGATTTTAATTATCATCTGTTAAACTACAGTTTCTCATCTTCAGCATCTCAAATTAGACATTACTGATATCTTAAACTCAAGATATCCAAAACTACATTCAGTAGTTTTCAGAAAAGACCCTTTTCCTTCCTTGCAAACTTCCCTATTGTTGCTGAGACCACCAGAGGAGAAAGTGGGAATTTTATTAGAGACAGAAACATCAGGACCATAGATCTAGAACCTCAAAGGCAATATAGTCCAAATTTCTTGATTTTTTTTTTCATATGACAAACTCATGTCTAAGGAATAACTTGTCTAAGGTTATATAATGTGATGTTTACAAAGTTTGAGAGACATAACTTCTGGGTAATTTAATCACCTAATTAATAAAATTAGCATGTTTTGGCAAAGATCCTTCCTAGTGGTGAGCTCACAGTTTATATGCTCTTGGAAGAGTGGGTGTTCCTGAGGGTGGCAATCAGTTCTGATTGGTTAACAACTAATGAGAAAATGAATACTGTAATGAAAGACTAGGTTATATTCCAAAAATGATCTTGAGGTACTTGACCTCGATAACCCAAGTCTTGGTCAAAGAGGCTCATCGATTTCCAGATCACCTGTCTGACCAAAGGGAGAATCCACACTTCTCAGACATTTCTGAGTAAATAAAATGAATAGGAATCCACATCTTTTGCCCAAGATTCCCCATATTAGTTGATTTATGGATAAGGAAGCCAAAAGGGAGAAACACATTGGCCCTATATCAATAATTAGTTATCAATACAAGAGAGCAATAATCATTTCTCTCAATAGTAAATATCAGCATTGAGATTTGATCACAGGTCTTCTAAATCCAAAGTCACTGTTTTTGGACTTTAGTATGCTGATTTCTCCGTCATATTTGCTTATCTCTTTAAATGTTACATTTCCTGATGAAATGTAAATTCTTGAATGTATAGACTATTTTTCTTTTCCTTTTGTTTTAATCTCTGAATCCTCCTGTACTTAGAAGTCACACTTAATAATATCTAATTGGTAAAAAGAAAAAGAGAAAAATAGGTTGGGAATCTAGAATCCCACTTTCACTATTTTAGAGAGCCCTTTTTTTATATGGTCAATGAGAACCTAGATGACAAAGGAATATGAAAATTTTGTTTAGGGGAAAATAGAAAATGTACCAAAGATGGAATGGTGCTTCATTGTATGGTATGTAATAGGTATATAGATTAATATGGGCAAAAGTTTCTGTATAAATAAGAAGGCAATGTTCTCTTTGACACTTTTATTGGCAATAAGATAATTGCAGCGAGAATATGAGGTTTTCTTTGTAAACACAAAGTTATTTTCAGAAGTGCTTAGTAAGCAGTTAGCTGTTCTTTAATAGAGGAAGCAAGGGTACAGGATTGCTCTGTTGTTCACAGTCACCCAGGAAATCATGTCTATTTTGGGGTCTCCTATTTGTAGATCTGTTGATCAGATTATCTACTGTGACCTCAGTTCCAGATCCTTGACAGAATCAGCAGAAACTTTGCCTTTGCTCTGCACAGAATAAAGCAAGCCAAATAAAAGTCAGTTTCAAAATCCATTAACTCAGCACAGACACAATTTATGGGGTTTCTTTTGCTTAGCAAGCAGTTGTGCTATGAATTTTATCTTGAACATTTTGGTGATAATGCAACATTCCTGTAATTTAGCATGGACCACACATATAAGGAAGAGAGAGCAGAACTCTGTCTTTCTTAGTTCTGTTGAGCTCTGGTGATATGAGCATGGGGTGTGTATTTATTATACTACTTAAAATATGTATGAATACAGTAGGCTATCTGGCATAATTCATCATATTCAAAAATCAATAGAGAGACTTTTCCTTCCGATGAGCAAACATTCATCTTACAAGATAACAAAATGCATTAGACTCTATGCAAATAACAAGAAGAAGAAGTAGTAGTAAAGAAGAAGATGTAGTAGTAAAGAAGAAGAAGAAGAAAAAGGAGAAAGAGAAGAAAAAGGAGAAGAAGAAGGAGAAGAAGAAGATGGGGAGAAGGAGATGAAAGAGGAAAAGAAGGAGAAGAAGGAGAAAAAGAGGAAGAAGAAAGTTTAAAGTTAGAATGCCTGTGCACCCTTAAGTGTTCTTAAATATCTTGGTAAATTTAACAGATTTGGGGAGCTGCCACGCTCATTCATTGTGGGTGTAAGGTCAAATGCTTATCCATTTGTCTGCTACTTATCATCCTGTCATTCACATCATCTTGAGTTCTAAAATAATTCAAGTGTAAATTTGGGTGTTTCACATTAATTAATAACACTGAAACATATGTATTATTCATTCAGTAGATGTAAGCTCCAACCCCTCGCTATTTCATATTTATTTGACAAACTAGAGAAACCTCTTTTTGTCATGAATAGTTGTTCATGTCTCTTAAATACTAAAAATTATTTTCCTTGCTTTAAGTTAAGCATCGAAGTTACTGACTATAGAATATATTTACTGTGTAACAAATAATAAAGCAAAGAAATAATTATTTATGATGCTTTGACTATGAGAAAGGTCAAAGTAAGAGCCATCTCTAACCAATTCTTGCATGCTTTTCTTCTCCACACTTCTGGGACCTAGTCCTGTCATTCAGGCCCAGGTTAGCTACCAAAGTCTCTCTTTTTATCTATTTGCAATACAGTACTAAACTCAGTTCTCTGAGAGAATGAGATCTTTCTTTCTGACCTTTCACCTTATCTCTTTAACATGACAAGTACTTTTGAGAATAACAGATAAAATTCTCTAGTCTCCTTTCAGACTCTTCAAGGAATTCTCCTTAAAATGCTTCATCACAAGATAAGAGTTAAAACAATCCTCTCATGATCAAAAAAACCAAAACAAAACACACAACCTCACCCTCTGTCTTCTTTTAAAGTTTCTCTCGAGTAATCACTATTACCAGTCTCTTGAGAATGACAGCTAAACTGCCAGTTTCCAAGATTCTATATTCTCTCAAAAATAATAATAAATCTATCATTATCTGTGGAAAATATTCTTGAAGTTGGTATTACGTAGAAAAGTTATATAGAGTTGATTATCGGAAAGATGTAATCACACTACAATGAGATGTTAATACCTTAGAAAGCCCTGAAGCTTTTGATTGAATAAGAAGGTCAGCTCCCATTAACTGATGAAAGATGGGCACATCCCCCAAAGGCCCTCAAAAATCAGTTAATAAGAGCAGGTTTTGAGGCAATCCAGGCTGGACATTGCTACATAGATGATGATATCATTTTGTCTATATTAGAAGGCCATAGGGTTGGGAAGAGAATTTTCCCTCCTTCCGGTACCTTTGGCCATGGCATGTAAATGTAGGTCTATTTATCTAATTGGAAATACTACCTCCAGCATTTTGAGAGTTGATCCCTGTAGGAAAGTGCAGTACATTAAGCAGAGATACTTCCTAACACTAATCTCTTTCCTGAAGTCCAATCCTCCATCAAAACTGTAATTTGGACATGGATGTCCCACAGACATCCCAAAAATAACATCTTCAAACCATAACTCATAGACTTTGTCCCTACATCCCCACATGGTCCCAACTTTAAAATAATTGGCAAGTGTATCATAATCCTCCCAGTCAAACACCTTTGCTACTTCAGCATCCTTATCAAAATTTTATGAACACTAACCTCATATAACAAATCTATTGTTAAACTGTATCTTTGTTAACTTTGCAGCATATCTCATAAATAATAATCAGTTCAAAAACAAACACATTTATTAAATACCTATTAGGAACCAGGTACTGCGCTAAGCCCCCAGGGATAAAGAGAGATAGACTCTCTTAGGGCTTATATTCTAATGGAATAGAAAAAAATGAAACAAATATGAAGAAACAAACAACATATAAGATAAATTGGAAATAATCAACTGAGGAAAGTCAATAGAATTTAGAGGGACACATAAAAGCATCTTGTAGAAAGTGAGATTGTAACTAGGATTTGAAGGAGCGTAGAAAAACCAGGAAGTGGACATGAGAAGAGAAAACATTCCAGAAGTAGTGAACTGCCAGTGATCCAACTGTGACATGGATTTCATTCAGTGGAATAGCAAGGAGATCAGCATTACTGGATTACAAAGTACCTGCTTATTGTTATTCAGTTATTCTCAGCAGTGGCTGACTTTTCATGAGCCTATTGGGGTTTTCTTGGCAAAGATACTGGAGTAGTTTGTTATGTCCTTCTCCAGAGCATTTTACAAATGAGAAAACTGAGACATACAAGTTTAAGTGATTTTCCCAGTGTCGAGTGGTCTATGGCCAGATTTGAACATGGAGTCCTCTTAACTCTATGGCACTCTAACTACTTTACAACCTAGCTGACACATACAGGAGATCTGGGGCAAGGTTTCATTTGTAAGGTAAGAACAGGCTTAAAAGTCAAAGAATTTTATATTTGATTGTGAAGGTGATAGGGAGCCACTGGAGTTTATGTAGAGAGGCATGATGCGGTCAGATCTGCATGTTAGAAAGATCAACTTGAGGAGGGAGACTAAGCAGAAGGCTTTTGTAATAGTCCATGAATGAAATGATGAAGGCTTGCACTATAATGGCATTGGCAATGTCAGAAGAGAGAAGGGATAATATATGACAGAGTAGCTACGTCTGTGGAATGACTAAGCCTGATTGACTGGGAGAATGAAGTACCCGTAAGAGTACTAGGAAAATTAGAAAGTGAATTTGAAGAAAAATTAGTGAGTTTTATTTTGTTGGCCAGTGATTTACTCCCTTAAAATACCAAATGCAAGGGTATTATAGGGATAGGGAGCTTAAAATTTGATAGGACAAATTAATACTCAAGTTATTTAGACTTGGAATGAAATCTCCAACTATGAGATCATCATGAGATTTTTTATTCTAATACTTTGCTCCAGAGTTTGCATTGAAATGAGCAACAATAGATTTTCATATTATTTAAAAGTGAATCTGTTCTATATACTTTATAAGAGTTTCAAAATAAATCAAAATTGAAAAGACAATGACATTATAGAGAACAGACTGCTTCCTGACTGCCTATTGCAACTTATCCAGTGATATACTGACTTTTTAAAATGAAGCATGGGAAGAAATCATATTGAATAAAATGAAAACATGAAGGCTTTCAAGGAAAAAGAATCAGAAAGCAAATCTAAGTATTCTTGATTATTTTGCCTATTTTGAAAATAAAATTAATGCAAGAATTGATTCTCAGTGGGAGGAAACTGCAAAACTTTTGATCAAGTTTCAACTTTTTTTCTAACTACTAAATAACAATTTTTACATATACAGTTTTATAAGTGAACAACTTATAGTATATTTTGCATGGACTGTGAAAATGAACAATAAGATAAGCCCTAAACTCAACTCAAGAAGGAGGAGGAGAAGAGCTGCTTGATTACTTTTGAGAAAGTATAAAGCTCCTTTAAAATCCCCAACTTCTTCCAAAAATGAAGGGCTATGTTTTAATACCAATATTCTACCAGTGGTTATATATAATTGCGAGTCATAGAAGAATATAGTCTGTAAAAAAAATTTAAGGAATTAAGAAGAAAAAGCTGAGTAAAGGATTTTATGAAAGAAATATATGATTGAAAAATAAAATGGGTTGGTCAAGTAGCAAAGGAAAGGTAGACATGTTGGAAAACCTTTGTCCTCTAGTGGTATCTGTAGAATGTTAGGAAATACCAAGGATAGCAACTGGGTGAATTCCTTGTGGTGAACTCATGATAAAGAGTTGCATAGGAGAGTCAAACATGGATGAGTTGTTTTTCTGTGTTTTTTTCCCTTATATTATTATTTCTGAATCTAGGATCAACATCTCAGAGGACAGACTTAAAGAATTCAGAGAGATGGTAGCAGCCAAAGTCTGACTCCAAACCCAAAATGAATCCTCACTCTGCAGTACTTAAAAAATGATCATCCAGTCTCTGAATATCCATACTGAGAGGAAAACTTTTGCCCTTCAGTGTATTTCAATTTACTTTTGAATAACTCTAATTGCTGAGTTTTTTTTTTAATTTAGATTTCTTCACTTTGCAATCTCTACCTTTTACTACTGGTTCTGCCTTCTGAGGCCTAACCCTCTTCTACATAAAGCTATCAAGTGTACATTGAGTATTCTTTTTTTCAAGATAAACACCCCCACTTCCTACAAAGAATCTTCATATGACATTGATTCAACACCCTTCAGCATCTCGGTGGCCTCCTTCTGTACATTCTCAAATGTTTCCATATTGTTGAGATCAAAGATCCATTAGAGTAGTCACATATTTCTCTAAATGTTCCCTTATGGATTTTAGGGTGGGTTTTTTTATTATAAACTAACAGTGTTTAACTTACAAAATAAAGAAATAAATGCATTTAATGAATTCTAAGAAGTTTGCATTGAAAGTGAGGAAATTGAAGGAATTGAGATCATAATAACAAATGGTTAATTGTGGGAAATGAGTGAACCATATTGACTCCATCTTGTGACACAGTTCTAGAAATATTTTATGTCCCTTTCTATTCAATTATGAGGCTATTCAACTTCTATTTTGTGAAAAAAAACTGAACTGAACTGTGGAAACTTGGATAAAAACCTATTGCATTATTTGATCTAGTTCTTCATGGCTGGGAAGCTGAACTATCTATACCTAGTATTTAGAGACCTTAAATCAAGAACCCAGGTTATGCTAACCAGAAATCAAGTCACTTAAAAGATTGATACAAATGTTTTCTCATAATTGTATATCTCAAGAAACCTATATGTCTTATCTTAAAACTGGCCCCATACTGCCCCATCAGTTATTGTTTCCATATTTCTTTGACCATTTATAGACATTTGAGGCAAGTAGGACATCTCTTTTGCTGAGTACAAGGAATTACAGCTGTTTACCCCTTCCCACTTCAACATGGAAAGTCCCTAATATTTCATCCAATTAGAAATCAGATTACCTAATATTGTATCTTTCCTTTAAATTAATTGACTATACTTGATTGTTTTAGTATATAAATGTTTGTCTTTCTCTATATTTGGGGTTCAACCCTAAACTGGGCAAAGGGCCTGGTCCTGATCTTTTAGGCAAATAGAATGCATTGTTTTATAAATCAAATACTTGGAAAATCCAACATTTGTTTCCTTGGTCATTTTATCTTTCACCTGCTTCAGGAGCAAACTATACCATGATTAGTAATTTCAGGAACCATTTTTATATGATGATTTCTAAAAATCTTCATAAAATTGTCTATATTTATTAAGATCCTAGATATGTGAACAGATCCATGTCTGCATGATGAAAGGATTGATTAAGATTCAGAGAGGTTTTGAGGTGTGCAAGAAGAGAGATGAGGGTGTCCATACCAACCAACCTTGATCTCAGTAAGGAATTTTTTGAGCCCTTTCTGTTTTTGATTACTGTGCCATTGTTACCTTTCTGCTAGAATGGGTAATTGAGAGTTGACTCTCCCTTTTGAATTTTGATTGTATGTTGAACCATTTCCAATATGGAGATTAGCTCAGAACTCTTGCTTCACATCCTCATACTAACCAGCAGGAATACTCACAGTGTGGAAAATACAGTTACCACCATTGAAAGAAATAGACATTAGGTTGCCCCCCTTTTCAGTAAAATCCTACAATATTTTATTTCCATTATCATCTGGTTATGTTCACCTGCCATTAAATCACATAAGAAACATGGCTCCATCCATATGACAAAGAAAAGTTTCAAAACCTCTATCAGTACAATCATCTCGCATTTAAATTTTAATTTCCTAGATTTAATTTGAATTAGACTCAAGTCACATTCCACCTCTGTACCAGAAACAACAATATTCCACTTAAGAACCTGTTTCATCAATGTTATCTTGAAGTTACACATTAGGGCACAAGATCATTGATGATGAACCACCAAAACGCATTCATTGTAACTGGAATGTTAATATTTGAAGACCCATTATTATACTTTATTGTGTTCTTTTAGCATAAGAATTGCCAGTTTGCTCTATAGCAACAGGAATCCCTTTGAATCAGTGTCAGTTTTGGAGGAATATAATCTTTACAGTTAGTTACTGGCTTATAGCTAGAGAAGGAAATAGTAAAGCACTTCAGTACTTTTGCCAAGCAAACACCAAATGGGGTCATGAAGACTTGGACATGACTGAAACAACTGAGCCACAACTGGCTTATAATAATTCAAATGACAAGCTTTACCCTGATCTAAATCCCTAAATACTAGTTCAAATTGGTTAATTGGAAATAATTTGGATTTGTTGGATAATTATCTTTGTGAATTATTCATTCAGCTGAAAACAAAACTAGTCAAGACAAAAAAGAACAGTGATGCTATCTACAATTTCTCAGAGGCTACATTAAAATATACAATATTAAATACTTTTCCTGACACTTATTCTGACTGAGGTTATTAATAATCAAACAACTTGCCTAGAAAAATTACCTTTCAAAGCCTCTAGAAAAGAAAATTACCATTACAGGGTAGCCAAAACAATATTGAAAATCATCCTCCCTGTCACCTGTTAAACTTGTAGAGTAGGAAAGTTATTAAGTTCTGTCAATCTCAGTTTCCTCAGTTGTAAATATGAGGGTAATGATAACTATCTATTGTTTTCTTTCACAGTATTAGATAAGAGATGTCAAAGCATTTCATAAGATGTAAAGAAGAATTCACATTTGTCAATATATTGATTAAGTAGAGGCCTGGGATTAGGAAGACTTGTTTTACTGAATTCAAATCTAGTCTTCAGCACTTATAAGATATGTGACCCTGGGGAAGTCACTTAGCCTCAACTGCCTCAGTTTCCTCATCTGTAAAATGAGCTGGAGAGGAAATGACAAACTATTCCAATATCTTTGCCAAGAAAACCCCTAATGAAGTCACAAACAGTTGTATATGCCTAAACAACAACAGAGTAATGCCATACAACACATCTATAAAGCAGTAGGTAAGTCTCATAGAGCTACCTGAGGCTCAGAGTAGTTAAGTGACTTGGCCACAAGCATGGGGACGGCAAGTAGCAGAGTCCAGATTGGAACTGTGATCATTCTAAATGCAGGTTCAACGTCCAGTCCATTATGAGATTTTACTGCTTACACAAATCTAAAGTATCACATAATTTCATTATTCCATTTCAGGAATTAACATATTTTCACCCACATACTGCAATAGCTATACTCATCCCTCATGTACACCAATCCTTTAAAAAGAAATAAAAGCATAGAAAATGACAAGTGCCTCACAGATCATCTAAGTACGCTCTTCCACACAATGAAGGAGTCCTTTACAAGACTGTGGCAGATGATTTTTAAAATTTCTAGAGTTTGAACGTTTTTTTCCATAAATGACTCCTCTAACTCTTGGGAATATTTTGGACATTGGAATGACTGAGACAAAGAATGTGTTCTGTGCATTTTGGGCAGTACCAAATATGTGCATACTTTGAAAAGTATTCTTTAGAAAAGGGTGTATTTTATAACCACCCAAAACATAAACACTTTTTTTCCTTCACTGTGGTCCTTCCTTTTTCTAGTACTGGAATCATTACAACAAATCTCTATGAGACAAACTCAATTGTAAGCTCCTTGAGGGAAAAAAAGTCATTTGTCTAATACAGCGCCTAGTACTCAGAAGCCATCAAATATTTAATGAAGGAAAGAATGAACAATAAAACATGAAAAACCAATTATGTACATACTACATAAGTGTGTGTGTGTGTGTGCGCGCACGTGTGTGTGAGCTTCAGGATTATTAAGTAGAAGAGATGGGGTTGAAAGAAGTTAAGGATATTAAAATGTCCAATTACTTTGTTTTTCATTTCTATCAAGCCCCTATCCTACCTTAATACCTCAAGGATTACTTTACCATCTTAGAAGTAAAATGAAATAAAAAAATAGAATATAAGAAATTAACTCAAAGACTCATTACAGATAACACCATTTTAAAAAATGCGTTAGGCAAACTCTCTCCATTATTATTTACTTGTAAGTTTTATTTTAAAAAGATGTCCCTTAAGTCCATGGTCCAAAAGTCTCTCTCCACAGCCTTTAAATTTTCCTCTGATATCTTATGTAGATGTGTAGAGGGATATGGGGCTCCGGGTTCGCAAAGGCTTTGCAGTCAAAACACAAATTTGTAAGATTATTGAACAAGAGCATGAGGAAAGGCAATCTAGCTCAAAATCTTTATTTTACAAGTGGAAACTAAGGACCATAGGGCTAATATGACTTGTCTAAAGTCACATAAACAGCAAGTGGTAAAGTTAGGATTTGAATCCAGGTGTTTTGTTTTCCAATCCAATGCATTTTCCTATATACATTTTGCCTCACTCTAGTATGAAGCTCCCAATACAGCAGGGCTTCAAATGTAGAACAGAATATGGGCTGTGTGTGTCATCCCTGAGGATCAGACAAACTAAACACTTAAAAACAAAATTCATCAACAGGAAAGTGGCAATGAAATGATGGCAATGATTTATTTTCTGTATACCATCATCATCATCATCATCACCATGGTTGTTGTAGTAATAAAAACAATGATAAAAATTACTTTCCAGCATGGTATAAAAAGGTTCTCATTGTCGAAAGTGGCAGAGATACACTTTCTGAAGTTGTTAGGATTGTGGTAGCTTGTCCTTCATTCTTGAAGAGGACCATGACATTAGGGAGGTGATGTCATAAGGTGAAAGTGAATTGGATTTAAGTGAGGGAGGATTGTGCAGAGTCATCCACCTTACTTTCTCCTCTGGAGTCATCTGGGTCCAGTGACAAGATATGGATCAGAACAATTGGAGATGACCCGGTATGTAGCAGCAGACATTGGCCATTTCAAGCTAAAGTCTTTAACACATCATAGATAACAATGAGGCCACACCCATCCAGTGATTCATGCTAGACAAGAAATGGCAGAGAGAATGGCTTCTATTACCTGGTCAAAACAGATCTTTTGAAGTACTGATGTCCTAAAATTAAGAAATTATTACGTTTAGTCTATGTTACATACACTATATAAAAAGGAGTATGGTTCCACTCTGTTGATCATCAAGTCTGGAAGTTAATAGTGCCAGGAACTGTAGTAATTACTGGATGTACAAAGGCAAAAGATAGACCCTGTTCTCAGAGTCTAAGAGAGTAGATCCCACATGAACAACTATATACAAACAAGTTATATCCAGGACAAACTGGAGATAAACAACAAAGGGGAGGCAGCAGAATTGAGACCGACTAATAAAGCCTTGTAGCATATGAGACTGTAGCTGACATTTGAAAAGGAATACCCAGTAAAAATGCCCAGAGTTTGGACATGGAGGAAAGGAAAGGGGAAAGGGCACAAGCACTTAGCAAACACTTGCTATGAGCCAGGCGCTTTGCAAATATTTCATTTGCTCATCATAACAAATTTGGGAGGTAAGTATTATTTTTTCTAGATGAGCTCTGTTATTATCCCTATTTTAAAGCTTAGGAAACTGAGGAAGAAAGAAATTTAGTCATTTGTCCAGAGTTACACAACTAGAAAAATTCTGAAGAGGCATTTCAACTCAGATCTTACAGATGGCAGGCCCAGCATTCTCTTTATTGTACCACTTAGCTGTAAACCAGTGCCCCTATATTAAAGAATTAGGGGTGGGGGTGGGGATAAGGTATAAGATGATTGGGAAGGAAGGAGGGGGATAGCTTGTAAAGGCCTTTGAATGCCAAACAGAGAATTCTATGTTTGATTCTAAAGGTAATAGGGAGCCAATGCAGTTTATTGTGTTGTGGGGAGAGGGAGAGGGCAGTGACATTGTCAGACCTGAGCTTTAATTTGGTAGTCAAATGGAGGATGGGTATGAGAAGAAAGAGGAGGCAGGAAGAACAACTAGCAGACTATTACAGTTCTCCAGGCATAATAATATAAAGGCCTGGATAAGGATGATGGTAGTAGTAGAGGGCGTAAATTTGAATGACTTATTATGGAAGTAAAGTCAACAGGACCTGGCAATAGTTTAGATATGGGGGAAAGAGGAAGACTGAAGATGATGTTCTGCTTCTAACACATAGTGACAACAACTATAAAGAAATCATTTAATTTTTCAACATCCTAAGGGAAGGAAGAAGGAAGAAGAAGAAGAAGAAGAAGAAGAAGAAGAAGAAGAAGAAGAAGAAGAAGAAGAAGAAGAAGGAGGAGGAGGAGGAAGAGGAGGAGGAGGAGGAGGAGAGAAGAAGAAGAAGAAGAAGAAGAAGAAGAAGAAGAAGAAGAAGAAGAAGAAGAAGAAGAAAGAAGATGAAGAAGAAAGAGGAGGAGGAGGAGTTTTATCTAACACCTACTCTGGGCCAAGCTCGGTGCTAAATATTTTACAAATATCTCATTTGATTCTCAGTACCCTGGGATGTAGGTACTATCATTACCCTCATTTTACAGATGAAGAAACTGAGACAAACAGAGATTAAGTGACTTGCCCAGGATGACATAACTAGTAAGTTTCTGAGGCCAGATCTGTATTAAAATTTTCCTAAATCCAGGACCAGAGCTCTATCCACTGTGTCAACATCATAATTCTAGAAAAGGTGCTGTTGTGAATTGTTAGAAGTAATTTCTTGGTCAAAAAGAAAAAAAAACATGCATTACAGCCTCCTATGATGGCATACTTGGTACCCTTTCTGGGAACCACATATATCTAGAATCAGCCTACCACAATAACCTCTTCATTCAACAAGAACCAATTCCTTTGATAGTTTCAAGACAAAAAAAAAGCAAGTACTACTAGAGAAATGTTTCAGTATATTTCTACATTCTTACTTTCCTGAATTTAGACCTAATTCATTTAGAACATAAAAGATCAGTTTGTATGTCCAAGAAAAGCTCCTTAAAAACATAGCACAAAAAAACTCAAAAGGGAAATATTGATTCAGGAAGAAATCTCTAAAAGCCCATATGGGGAAGCAGATTCAAGTCTATATATACAGTTGTACATTTTCTACCCTCCTGCAATGTGTATTATATGCAACAAAGAACAGGATGACCAGGCAACCTGAACAAATTAAAGAGATATTGACTGTGAAATTCATAATGTATTGATCATAAGCACAATTCAATACCGTGTAATACTTTTTCATGTATTTTGAACTTCACCTCAGAATGCTGCATCTTTATTAACAGTTACTGAGTTATCAGATAATAGCTGAAGATGAAAGGAACTGAGATGCAAAGGAGATGGAGAGAGTGAGGAAACAGGAAATATCTACTTCAGATAGGAGATGATGCAATTGAAAAAAAAGTTTAAATATAGCCAAAACCGAAGAGTATAAATCAAAATGTAAGAAATGATTAGAAAGGACCATATCTTCATCATTACTACAGAGTTCCACTCCTTCTGTGTTTAATTTTTTTTATTTCTTTGTTTGAAAATCTTTCATGGTTTAACTGCTAAAATATGTGGACCTAGTGATCATCTTTCATCAATTAGCCTTTCCTATGTATGTTTCCAAGTATTTTTTCCTTTTATACAAGGTTATGTGTCTCTTGGCTTTCTCACAAATTCTATAGGTTAACAAACATATTTAGAGAGAATGGAGAGCTTGGATTTAAGAGCCTTACCAATTGGACTCTACTTCATCCTCTTAGCCTATCTCATACTATTTATCCTTTATATATTCTTCCTTTCACTCAACCTGGTCTGTTCACCACCACTCTCCCAGTGCATCTCGTGCTTTCCTTCTTCTCTGTTTTCCCTCACACTATTCTCCATACCAGAAAAACTCTCCTTCTACCCTGTTACCTCACTGATACTTGGGGACGGGTGGGCATCCCTCCTTCAATACCTGTCAAGTCACTTCAGTATTTCTACATATTTTTCAGTCTAAATCTGTGTATATATTATTAGATGGAACTCGTGAAATGGAAGGTTTTTTGCTAATAATGAAAATCAGCAATTTATCTGTTTCATACATTCCTAGATGCCCAAGAATAGGGAGAAATTTCGTTCAGTGACTTGCCCATAATCACATAGCTGAAACGTTGAGACTCTCTGTGACCCCATTAGGGAATTTCTTGGCAAAGACACTAGAATGGCTTGCCATTTCCTTCTCCAGTTTATTTTACAGATGAGGAACTGAGGCAAATGGGATGAAATGACTTGACAAGGTTCACATAGTAAGTCTCTGGAGCTGAATTTGAACTCAGGCCCTCCTGATTTCAGGGCTAGAGTTCTATCTATTACACCATTAAGCTGCTGGAATCTCACAAATAGAATGTGTCAGAAGGGGAAGTGAATTTTAATCTTTCTTACTTTAATGCTTCCTTCCTTAGCTCTTTAGCATATACTAATTTATATTGTAAGCACTACACCTTTTCAATTGTTAATTTTCAATATAACTTAAGGGTAATAATTTAACTCTGAATCTTCCTCACTATCTAGTCAGGTATTTCATATATTCAGAACTAAATAAATGTTGAATGAGTGGATTATTATGTTTTTAAGACTAAAGTATGCTTGGTCATATCTACTAAGCATCAACAACTTCAACTAACAAAACTATTACTTGGTATGCTGAAGATCAAATAATCAATGATATTGATTTTTTTTTCTTTCCAAATGAACTGGATAAATTGATGACAATGATGCTCTGTAAACATAAGCTACACTAAGTGAACATCCAAACAATTACTGAAGACCCTCCATAGTTATATTTTATTAATTATCTAAGTTGTTCTAATTCGTTACTCACTGCCCACTGCCATAATCCCATTTCTTACAGAAAACTGGAAGTGAGCTTAGTGGAAAAGAAGAAAATTCTCAGGGTGATTGGAGAACTGAAAGAAACAGGATATTCATAAAATGAGTGATCTATATTTGGCACCAAACAAAACTACAAATGACTAGTTTCTGTTCAAATAAAGCTCAATGTGCAGGGCTGTCATTATTTAGGACTGAACAGATTGTGTGGATAAACACTCTAGCCAAATGAAATACCATCAGAATCTTCCTACCAAATGACAGCAAACAGATGATATAAATGTGAGATTTTAGGACAAAGAAATCCAGCAAACTGAGATCAAGAAAAATCCTACAGATAGCCTGAGAGTCTGATCTTAAAGTCTGAAATCATTCAGGCCAATCACATGAATGAATGAATGAGTTTATGAATTAATTAAGAATAAATGATCCAAAGGTATTCATTAAGCAATAAATCTGTGCCAAGTACTGTGCCAAGTCCTGGAGATACAAATGCAAAAATAAGCTAATCCCTTCCCTCCAAGAGAATATATCCTATTAGATGGAGAAAAACATGTGAGGGAGTGGTAGTCAGAATGGTTGTTCTGGTTTGAGAACTCAAAGGAAAGATGAGTGGAGCTCTGAGTCAACTGGCATGCCATTTCCGGAAAAAAATGGTTTATTTATTATTATTTATATTATATTTTATTTATTATGTATATTATAATAATTTATTATTATAAATAGTATTTATTGATTCAGTTACTGTGCTAGATCAGTAAGTGACAGGTGCAAGGGACATTCCTATAGTGGTAGAATGAATGGCAACGAGGTGACTGCCTTGGAAGATTATAAGGAATACGATGCTGAGTAAGAAATAAACATAAAAGATATACGTTTTAATTCACATAGGAAATATACGATCTATTTCTCCATAGCTTTCTATATGGTCCAAACCATCGAAGGCACTTGGAACTCTTATTATAGCTTCCAGGGTGATTTAACTTGTTTGATATCCTTTATCATCAAGTAAGTTAAGGAACTATCTCACCGAATGAAGAAATCAAACAAAGAGGTCAACCAAGGAAATTGGAAATGTTGATCATCATCATCAAACAATAGTTAACATTTATATAGTGTCTACTATGAGACAAGTATTATGTTAAGTGATTAACAAATATCTTATCTGATCCTGACAACAACCCTGGGAGGTAGGTGCTATGGTTGTTCATAAACTGACTCATGCTAAGGTTCACCCTACACGCTCCATCTCCCCCTTCACTGCCCATGCCTTTTCACTGATTGTCCTCCACATTTGCATGTCCTTCATTCTATTCAACACTCAGCTCAAATCCTACCTTCTTTGAGAGGCTATTTCTGATTCCTCTCACCCCTTTGCTTCTCTCTCTATCTGAGTGTCTCCGTCTCTCTCTCTGTCTATCTCTGTCTCTCTCTGTCTCTCTGTCTCTCTCTGTGTCTCTCTGTCTCTCTGTCTCTCTCTCTCTCTGTCTCTCTCTCTCTCTCCCTCTCTCTCTCTCTCTCTCTCTCTCTCTCTCTCCCTCTCTCTCTCTCTCACCCTCTGTCTCCATTTGTCCATTTCTTTGTATCTCCAAAACTTAGTACAGTATGCCTGGTATATAGTAAAGTAAGTGCTAAATAACTTCTTGTTAAATCAGTGACTGTCTTTTCTGCCCTTCAAAGTTAAAAGTATTCTTTCTATCATTTGTGAAATAGCATCTATTGAATTAAGAATGAAGTACACTAAACTGATACCAGAGAGATTATGTGAAAGAGGAAGAAGGCCAGAATATAGAACAGGAAAAGGGTTAATTGGGGGCAAGAGAAGATGCTCTTTCAAGGCCAATAAGGACAATCCTTAAGGAATTCATTATACCTAATGGAAAGGAAAACCTAGAATATGGCTTATTCCTGAGTGTATACCTCTTGGTAGGATAGGGACTGTATCTTACTGATGTCTATATTTCTCATAATGCTTATCACAGTATCTCACGCATAGCTAACATTTAAAATATATGCTCTTTGGGGGGGCGGAGCCAAGATGGCGGAGTAGAAAGACTCACCTAAGCTAGGTCCGAACCCACAGCATATAGATTTCCTGTAAAAAGAACTCCTGACAAAGTCTGGAACAGTGGAAGCCGCGCAGCAACACAGTGAAGGAGATTTCCGTTGCAGAGAGCCCTGAAAAACCTACCTCAAAGATACCCTGGACGGGAGCGGAGTCCTGCCCGGCCGAGCACTCCCCTCCCCCGCCCCGGCCATGCGGCACTGAGAGGAGCGAGCAGAGCCCTGCAGGCGTCAGGGACCTGAATCTCTGGGCGGCTGCAAAGGTCCCTCCACCCACAGACGCACAGGTCAGTGAGGGAGACAGGCTGAGAAGGGAGCGGGGATCTCCAGGACTTGGACCCCCGGGAAGCGGCCGCTGCAGCAGAGGCAGAGGCAGCTCAGCCAGAGACTCCCAGAGCAGGCTGGAGCTCCACCCCAGCTCCACTACAAAGGATCTCTGTAAAAACCCCCTGAGGGAACTGAGCCTGAGAGGCGGCCCTGCCCCCACCTGAGAACCAGCAGATAAGCCCCCATTGAAGAGCAGTCAAGCCTGCCGCCAAAAGCCCTGAGGCTGGGGAGCAGCATTTGAATCTCAGACCCCAAGCACTAGGGTGAATCTAGGCCAAGGGGGTGGAGAGGACTCTCAGAAATCAAGTAACTGGCTGGGAAAATGCCCAGAAAAGGGAAAAAAACTAAGACCCTAGAAAGAGCATTC
>CM053770.1:189756448-189816426 GCA_028658325.1 Potorous gilbertii | reverse complement strand
AGAAGAGAGGGCAGATTGGTGATATGGGTAATTAGAATGTCCAGTGTATTGGGCAGGGGTGAGGGGACAAATGGGGAGAAAATTTTGGAACCCAAAATCTTGTGAAAATGAATGTAAAAAGTTAAATAAATTTTAAAAAAAAATAAAAATTAAAAAAAAATATATATGCTCTTTGAATGAGGGAATAAATATAAAAATAATTGAAAAAGGGATAAAATTAAAGATATAATCTTACCCTAAAATTCAGTCTTCGATTTCAGCAATTATCATGTATCTAAATCAAAATGCCTTTATAAAAATAAGGTAATGAAATAAAGACTCACCAAAAAGTGACGACCTTCCTGCTGATAATGTAATTCCTTTAAAGCAGGGATATTTTTCATCCAATTGTGTAATATTAAATGAGCATTTCTTTTCTCTCCAGGTAGCAAGGGTAAAACCAGATGGTTTCTCACAAAACAATATTAAAATCTCTTTTGTTTAAAAAAAACAGAAACACAATTCAATATTGATCCAGAATTGTTCTTCCAGCAATAATGGAAATTCACTGCAATCTATGCTTTAAATAAGAGCAGATATTTCTCAGCTAAAAACTATTCTGTTCAACTATACAATGTTTTCTTAAACGTTCTCTGCTCAGTGAGATTAAGTGAGGCAGTAGATAGCTCATAGCTGATTTCACACATAGTGATTTGCAGAGACAGAATTAGAACCCAAACCACTAATAATAAATTTAGTACATTTCTCTGTAAAACATAGTATAATAAAAATGAGACTAATTCACAAAATTTCATTACACAAAGCTTCCTTTGGAAAATTCAAATAATTATAAATAAACATCTAGGTGGCGCAGTAGAAAGAGCACTGGACCTGGAATCAGGAGGATCTGAGTCAAATTTAGCCTCAGACATTTACTAGCTAAGTGACCCTGGGTAAGTCACTTAACCTTCTTTGACTCAGAGGTTCCTTATCTGTAAAATGTACTGGAGATGGAAATGACAAACTACTTTAGTATGTTTATCAAGAAAACTCCAAATGAGATCACAGAGTCCGACACAACTGAAATGACTAACTAATAATAACGGTAGCTATCTTCATATAATGCTTACTATGTGTTAGACTCTATAACAAACACTTTCTAATTATATCATTTGATTCTCACAATAACTCTGAGTTAATTGCTATTATAATCCCTATTTTGAGATAAAGGAAACTGAGGTGAAAAAGAAAGGTTTTACATTATTTGCTCAAGGTTGCCTAGCTATGTAAGCCTCTTAGGCTAAATTTGAATTCAGGCCTTGCTGACTTCAGAATCGAGAATCCAGAATTCTAACCACTGTCCCACCAGCTGTCTTTTTGTTCCCTCCATTTACATTTCTTCTTTTCCATGATGGAGAAATGGGAAGTAAATATGACTTTTGTATATTTTTAAAAAGCTTGATATAAAGGAAAGTTTTACTAATTTCACCAATGAAAGTATCTTTTAGCAGATCATCTGAAATGTGGTATGGTAGTTAGAGGGGAAAAAAAAGACATTAAGGTACAGATATTTGGAAGGCAGAAATTTGTAGCCTTCAGAGAAATGATAGTTTACTAGTAAGATTACAGTTTTCTGACTAACAAAAGTCACATCTATTTTCATGAGTAATTTACATGTTAGATGTTGCATCAAAGAACTATGAAAGTCAGTTTTTACATTGTGTATGGAATACCATAGTGTGGTTAAGTAGAAAGTCATATATCATAGATGTGTACAGACCTGATTTATTTTCTTGACTTTTCCTATCTGTGTGATCACTAGGCTTCAGTTTACTCATTTTTCTAAATCAGTAATTAGAATTAAGTGATCTTAAGGGTCCCTTCTATTTTGTATAATTGAATTTCAATATGACTAATTTCCTTTGTAATCCTTTGTATTTCATTTATGCATTTAAATACATTATAATGAGAAGGCATCCACAGGCTTTGCCAGATTGCCATAGGAGTCCAGGATACACAAAAATTGTTAAGGACTTCTGATCTAGATTGATTGGTATACATGTGTAATAATATTTGTCACAGTTTATCTAGTCACAAAAATATTTTTGACAATTGCTTTCTGGTTCTTTGGCTTAAAAAGAGAAGAGAGAGAGAGAGAGAGAGAGAGAGAGAGAGAGAGAGAGAGAGAGAGAGAGAGGGAGAGAGAGAGGAAGAAAGAAAAAAGAAAGGAAGGAAATATTTGAAAACAGAATATTTTGTGTACTAGGCAAAGCCTATCTAGGATTTCAGATAAAAAGCATAACTCATCTTTTCTTAAAAATATATATTTTTAGTTTTCAACCTTCACTTTTATAAGATTTTAAGTTCTAAATTTCTTCCTCTCTCCTTCCCTTTTCTCTTTCTCCAAGACAGCATGAAATCTGATATAAACTCTGCATGTAAAATCACATATTTCCACATTACTCATGTTGTGAAAGAAAAGTCAGAACAAAAGGAGAAAACCATGAGAAAGAAAACAAAGAAGAGAGCAAACAGATTGCTTTGATCTACATTCAGATTCCATAGTTCTTATTTTCTTAATATGGATAGCATTCTCCAATATGAGTTTTTTGAAATTGACTTGGATCATTGCATTGCTAGGAAGAGTGAAGGCTATCAAGGTTGGTCATCAAACGATGTTGCTGTATATAATGTTCTCCTGGTTCTGCTCAGTTCACTCAGCCTCAACTCATGTAAGTGTGTCCAGGTTTTTTCTAAATTCTCCCTGCTCATAATTTCTTATGAAACAATAGTATTCCACTACCTTCATATGCAACAACTTGCTCACTCTTTCTTCAATTGATGGACACCCGCTCAATTTCTAATTTTTGGCCACTAGAAAAAAGCTGACATTAATATTTTTGTGTACGTGGATACTTTTCTCACTTTTATGATCTCTTTGAGATACAGATATAGTAGTGGTATTGCTGAATCAAGAATATGCACAGTTTGATTGCCCTTTGGGCATAGTTCCATATTTTTCTCCATAATGGTTGGATCAGTTCACAACTTCACCAACAGTTCATTAGTGTTATAATTTTCCCACACTTTCAATATTTATCATTTTTCTTTTTTATCATGTTAGCCAATCTTATAGATAGGAGGTCATTTCTCAGAGATATTTTAATTTTCATTTCATTAATCAATAGTGATTTAGAGTTTTTTTATTATATGATTTATTATATGATTATAAATAGCTTTAATTTCTTCATTTGAAAATTGCCTGTTCATGTCTTTTGACTTTTTATCAGATAGGGAATGATGTGTATTCTTACAAATTTGACTCAGTTTTCTATGTATTTTAAAGATGTTCCCTTTATCAGAGACACTGGTTGTAAAAATGTTTTCCCAGCTTTATGCTTCCCTTCTAATCTTTGTTGCATTGACTTTTAGCAGAAACTTTTTAATTTAATGTAATTGAAGTTATCAATTTTGCATTTCTTAATGTTCTCCATCTTTTATTTAGTATCAAATTCTTCCTTCTCCATAGATCTCACAGGTAAACTATTCCTTGCTCTCCTAATTAGTTTATATTACTCTTTATGTCTAAATCATGTACCCATTTTGACTTTATATTGGTATATGGTGTAAGATGTTGGTCTATACCCAGTTTCTGACATACTATTTTCCAGAATAACTCATCTTCTTAAATCTAGAAAAGAAGATACATGATTTGGAATCTTCCTTATTTTTCTTGATTTTGCTATCTTTGAGTTACTTTTTAAATTTTTTTTAAATTATCACAATATCATTGCATCCAAAAAACCAAGTGGATTAAGATAAGAACACACAAATCCTATGATGTTTCACATTTACAAAATAGATATGCTGATGACTTTCCATATCACTGCACAGGAAGTAATAAATCTCTTCACAGATAGTTATTGCCTTAATCCCAGTGAAAATGGAGAGAAAATATCTCCATTTCCCATGCTGTGAATGATTTATTATTTCCCGAGGATCTCAGTGATGGTTTCCATAAAGTACATCATAAAATATCAAAGTAGTCATGCCAGTGGTTTCTTGTTTCCCAAACTACAGCTGTGAGGATTTGCCCTTAGTGGCCACCTGGAAGTCAGGGATGCTCACTGTTCCAGCTGAGCCTGGGGAATAAGGATTGTGTCTGCCCTGGGACAAATACTTGTGACAAGAAAAGCATGAACACCTCTTAACTGAGTTAGAAATTTTCCTCTGAACTGAGGTGCCCTTTGCCATTTGCATTTCTCATTTGTCCTTATATCTTCCTTTATAAAAATCTGTGTTTGGTATTTAAAGCTTTTCCCATCTTTCCAAGCTTCCTCTGCTTTATTCTCCATTATATACTCTGATCCATCTACATTGACCTACCACTGCTCTTTCATCATGACTCCATCTCCTATTTCCATACCTTTGTTAGTAATCCCTTATACATGAGCTTTTCTGCCATGTCTCCCCCTCCCCCATTAGTTTCATTAGGTTCTCTGAAGAATCAGTTCAGATCCTACTTCCTTCTTAGTTTTATTTTCCCTGCCTCTTGATAGGACTCTTCTAAGATTAAATCTTAAAACTGCACTAAGACTTTTAGGACATTCTGAAAATGGATATCTTGTATTTCCAAAGTTAGGCGGGATCCTAGAGAGCAAGGACAGTATTTTTTTCTTCTCTTTCTTTCTCAGATTAGTACAGTGTCCGGTATGTACTATGGATTTACTGATTCCTGACTCACCTGGAAAAGTTATATCTCCTTGCCTACCTCTACTCAGAATCAAAAAATCCAGTTTAGAAGGTATCTCAACACCTATCTTGTCCAACACATACCCAAATGAGAAAAAAAAAAACCAAATATTTGTATAACATCTACTAGATCAGAGGTATCAAACATGTGACCCACAAGACTCCCAAGTGCAATATGAACCAAATAAAAATGTTATTGGGAAATACTTATCTAAATAAATAAAAATACAATAAAAGACAGATAATATCACATTTCAAACTAAGTCAACATTAAGTTCTGTCCTGTACCAAGGTTCTTTGCCATGATTTAATGCTGCCTGTTTCTATTTGAGTTTAGTACTACTGTACTAGATCTTCTGGTCATCCAGTATTTTTGGAAGATCTCCAATAGGAAACCCATCACTTTCTGAGGAAGTTCATTACAATTTAGTATACATCAGACTATGAGGAAACGTGTCCTTATTTGAATCTGAAATCTGTTTCAGAAACTTTCTCCCATCACAGTCATAACCTCTATGCACAAGAACAAGTTCATACCTCTTCATACCTCACAAGTCCATATATCTTCTTTGTAAGTCATTTAAATATTTATAGACAACTATTAGCCCTCTCCCTTTACCAAGTCCTCTCTTCTCCCCACAAAACATATCATATTCCTTCAACAATCCCCTCATATTATTTTGAGACTCCTCATCATTCTACGATCATAAGATTATAGATTTATAGCTACAAGGGACCTTAGAACAGATCTAGCATGAACACCATCTGTTTCATCCTATGGAGGAGGAAAATATGATCCGAAGAAGGGGAGTGATATGTCCAGTGTCTCAAAATTGTTAATTGGCAGAATCAGGGCTAGTATTCAATTCTCTGACTCAAAGTATAATGCTTAATTTTTATTTTTTTCTTACCACTACTTCTCCTACTAATTATTCTTCTCTAGATCATAAATTCAGAAGTAGAAGAGAATTTAGAGGCCATTGAGTCCATGACACCTTCATTTTACAGATGAAAAAACTGAGTCTGAAGTTAAATAGCCTACCTAGTATTACCCAGCTAGAGTCTAAGGAAGAATTTGAATACTGTGACTCCAAGTATCCACTGAGCCACCAAGCTCTCTACTGTTCACCAGCAGTACCAACTTACGACCAGAAATGTGTCACCAAGAGATGAGTATGTAAGTTCTGAACCACTTGCAATACCTTTAATTCAAACGCACGCCTATATTTTGGAAACCTGACTACCTGACTGTTTGTTAACACATCAACTCTGCTGTCCACAGAGCACCAGTGTCTTGCTCAAAAGAGGATTTCAGGTAACTTTGTTAAGTATTAATTTAGCATTCTGCATATTCCTAGTTTAGCCAAAACACATGCAAACATATTACTTATGTACCCAAGAAAAGAATCAAATTCTGGATGTGCATGTTGGTCTCATGGTTATGCCCTCTACAAAAGTGGAGCCCAGGGATGTGCTGGAGTCAATTTGAATCAGTGAGAACCAACTGCTAAATTTTCAATGTGAGTATTTACATCATGGAAGCTCCTACATGCTACAGAGCAGGATTTGCTTGTTTGCTTATGTGTTGAATAGATTTCTTTTCTAGATTTAGGGAACTGATAGAGAAAATTTTATAATGTTGATCAAACTTAAAAGTGTCAGGCATATATTCCTGTCCCATACCCCAAATTAGTACATCCTGAACTTTTGAGGAGACAAAGAATAAATTGTGGGTGGTATCAAGTTAAAATACAAGCAACACAATAACCTAATTTTGGTCAGAACATACTAGGAATAAATGCTGCAAGCTGATTGGATACTTCCCCTTGTCTTGCCTAGGCTGTAACATGTGTCAAACAAATAATTGTATATAAATAGCATAAAGAGATGACTGTATAGCCAGCAAAGGAGGTAAATTGGTCATGTAACTTATAGAAAACCATATGGTTCCTTGGTGTTTATATGAAATCAAGACCTCTAGACAAAGGGTCTCACATATTGGATAGACCTCCAGTAAACAAGAGTTTCACACAAGAAAGGATAAATGGATTGCAGCTTGCACTAGTGGAGGGAATGCCCACATTAATGGAGATCACAGATTCATCAACACATGAAAGCTATTTCTAAGTCTATGGAAGACTTTTTCCATTCTGCAATAAATTTGTCATTTTCCCTTAATAAAGGAACATGAGTGAACTATTCTGTGAGCACTTTTACCCTTTCACCTTCTCTCATCATAGGAAGATCAGTTTCCATGTTGTACAAGCCCAGTCATTACTTAGCAATGGCAGAATCACTAATGCGGTATAGTCTTTATAAAACTGCACATGTTTTCTCTGAACTGGAGATATATCCCTCAGTGTTCCCTCGTTCTTCTGACTACCTCTTGCTTGTTTGCAACTTGGTTTAACAAAATCATTTGGGTACCAAAAATATCAATTTCACAAGTACAAAATGGGGGAGGTGTGATTTTTATCTGAAAAAAAAATGTATGGGTTTTTAGGGATTTTCACTCACTATTAGTCAGCAGCATGATAAGGCACCAAGTCTGTACTTGGTCTGTATTAGAAAGCAATACAGTTTCAAGTAACAAGGAGGTGATAATTCCACTATATCGGACCCTTGTCAAATCATATGGATGGTACTGTTTTCATTTCGGGTTACTGCAGTTGAAGAAGGACATGAATAGGATGGAGAGTGTCCCGAGGAAGGTAGCCAGGATGGTGAATGCCTTAGGGTTTATATCATATAAGGATTGAAGGAACAAAGGAAGTCTTTGAAGAGGAGACTTGGGGATATGTGATTGCTCTATTGTGAAAGGTTAGTACAAGGATAGGGGCTTAACCTTGCTCCAGAGGGAGAAAACCAATAGCAATGGATAGAAGTTATAAAGAAACCGAGGATTGTTGTTAGGAGAAATGAAAATAAACTAAACACTTTATAACAACTAAAGCTACCTAAGAGTAGAAATTGCATGCTTCCCTTATTACTAACTATTACTAACTTATAACTAACATTTAGGCTGCAGTCTTCATTCACTAACACTGTGTGTGGTACCATCTTAAGAATTGGTAAATTCCTTGGCCTTCAAAGTCTTCAATAACTGGCTGACCATGTTGCAGGTATGTTTTGGTGAAAATTCATTTTTTTTTGTATGGGTTGAATGAGAGAGTCACAAAGTTCATTCCAGTTCTCAGATTCTGAGATTCTACAATACTTTTTTTGTGCTGGGAGTTGGGGGAGGGAATTACCTTTCTCTATCAAGATTAAACTGAAAAGTCTATATAATAAATGATGTATAAAAAATGGAATCTTTACATCTTTCAAACATTTAAGAATTTCATAAACAATAGTAACATAAGAAATCTCCTTATAATATAATCAAATTCATTAGCAATGCTAGAGAACCAAAAATTTTGTTCCCTTTGTCTTTCAAGTTGTATAGAATTAATGGAAACAAAATGCACTTATATGCATGTTACCTTCTACTGTGAGTTATTTGGGGCTAGGCAACCTATACAAGGGTTAGCTAGACAGCCATAAGGCAGAGAAATGTCACCATGTGTCCAGTCAGTAAGGGAGGAGTCAAGTAGTGAAATTAATCATTAATGTGAAGCAAAAGCATAGCAAAATAAAACTTCAAGTATAAGATTTGAATTGGGAATAAAACAAGAGAACAAGTTGACAAATCATGGAACCATGGAAAAGCTGGGATTTCAGACCCTATTGTTCATGTAGGGTTGGAAATGATGCTGGAGAGAGGCTGTGTTCTAGGTTCTGAAGCCAGGTAGTAGTACTCACTAAAAGACTTCAGTCTACTCAGAATATTTGCCAATAGGAGCTTTTGTATGAAAGCAAGTTCCCTTGAATTCTTCAATGGCCAATATTGCCAACTCCCAGGGTCGGCACATTCATGCCTAATCCCATTGTAAAATTTTGTCCCAGAGTTTTCTGATACTTTCGCTAGTATTATCATTATACAAATATAATTTGATATAGAGGCAGTATAATATAACTGACAGAACATGTGTGACATAGATATGTGACACAGAGTCAAGAAGACATAGATTTAAATCCTTTCTCTGTCAGTAGCTATATGACCATGGATGACTCACTTAATCTTTCAGCCTCAGACATCTCAGAACATAATTTATAAAGAGGTTATGATCTGCATCGGTGGGAGTACCAACACTGAAGGTTCGTAAAAAAAAACAAAATCACATATTGATGTATGTGACTATGTTAAATCTCTGATCTCCCTTCATATAAATTTTCCCAAACCCTGGGTCTGACTGATTCTCCAATGGCCTCCAGAAACCTAATGTTTCTAACACTGTTACCCAGGTTCCAAAGAAAATATGTCCCATTTCACTCACCCTTTCCCCCTTCTATAATTTATCATCTGTTGGGTTTCTTAACTAGATGGTGGCTCATACCCCTTCCATTTCTCAAACTGTGTAATTCAGTGATATAAAAGGCTGACTGCCAATGTCAGCAGACTGACAGAAAAATGAAATAAAGAGAGAAATTTGATTCCTTAGTAGTCATTTAGAGGAATCAGAAAAAAGATAAATTAATATTGAATATTAGGCATAAATAAGGCTATATGTTCCTACACTCCTGGCTTTTGATCTAGTGTTAGAATGTTACAAAGCAAATTTTCACTACTACAAATGCAAATGATTCTCTGCAACTGGGGAGAAGATGAGTATATCAAAAATCCACTGGAATAAACAAAATTACATGCTTCCCTTATTACTAATATTTAGGCTACAATATTCATTCACTACCACTGGGTGTGGTGCCATCATACTCATCATCACCATCATCATTATATCTGGCATTTATATAGTACTTAAAGGTATGCAAAGTGTTTCCAAATATCATATTATTTAATCCTCACAACATCCTTGTAAGGTACATATGATTATTATGCCCATTTCACACCTGAGAAAAGAGCATGAGAGGTTAAGTGAATTTCCAAGAGACACAAATCTGGGAACTCTCTGGGGCAAGATGCAGCCAAAGGTTTTCCTAACTGTCTACTTGGCCACCAAACTATTGCTGCTTCAAGAATCTCTGATTTCATCAGTCTGATATTCCCCTCCTTGGTGGTGACTCATGTCGTTGTGAAAGTCTTTGTGAGATTTTGTGGCCAAGAAAAAATAGTCACCTTCTCAGTGATAAGATTATTTGGTGAATTCTCAGAGGAAAATCATAGAGTCTGTCACTGAGTTTAACTTGAAACATTTCCAACTTATAGGACCTGCTTATGCTCTGCTGACACAGCCTTCAACAACCCAGGGTCACCTCCACGCCAGGATAAGACATCAGCACAGGACTTTAGGAGAGGAACACTGCCAACATGCTGCATTTCTCTGCTGTATTATATTGCATTAGTACATGAATAAATAGTACGTGCTACCTTTCTTTTAAAATTTTGTTAGGGAAACAGATGGTTGTGTTAGTAAATAGGGTGGAAGAATTTGACTAGCCATTATTCCTCCTACCTAACCTTCAAATATAATATGCATACATGACAGAACTACAAATAAAAAGTTTTTTTTTATATATACCTGTCCTGCTTTTCTAAAATAGAAGCATGTGCATTAAGTTGAAAGAAAGCTAAATAAACTTACAATAATGAGTATAAGAAGGTAAGTTTAAGAATGATTAGGATTCTAATTCAGTTGCTCTGTTTAACTTTTAAAGTCCTTCACATTGTATACCCAATGTACCTTTCTAATCACATTATAGATAGCTCTCCTTTTTGCAATCTATGCTTCGGACAAACTAACCTTCTCACTCCCCTTCACCTAGGACATTCTATCTCCTATCTATGAACCATTCAACTGCCTTTTCCCATTACTAGACTTTCTCCCAAAAAAGTATCCCTAGATTTACTTATTTATTCAAGGATTCCTTGCTGATAGTGTCCACTCAGTTCTGTTTGTAGATACCATATTGACTGCATATCAAGAGTCAAAAGAGCAGAGTTTTCTGTAAGAGATTTGTAATTATTCAAATGAATTTATAGGGTCCACCCACAGACAAAAGACCAAGTGGATAAAGAATATCTATTGCAAAATTTCAATATATATTTCTCTAGACACCCTATAGCAATTGTTCAAGAGCGGATAGATCTGTTGAGAGAGAGAAAAAGAGAGACAGAGAGATTTATCTATCCAAAAATATCTATCTACATATTTTTTATATATTTACAAATCTATGTACTTGAAATATATTAGTGTTGTACAGTCATTTCACTCAAGTGTTACTCTTTGTGACCCCATTTGTTTTTGTTTATTTGTATGCTTGTTTTATTTTTTGACAGATACTGGAGTGGTTTGTCATTTCCTTATCCATCTTATTTAACATATTAAGAACCTGGTCAAACAGGATTAAATAACTTTCCCAGGATCACATAACTGGTGTCTGAGCTAGATTTGAATTTGGGCATTTCTGACTCTAGGATTAGTGTTCTATCCACTGATATGCTGATATGAAAAATATACTCCCCCCCCCTCTCTCTCACACACACACACACACACATACACACACACATTGTGTCTTGTGAATGTGTGCATATACATATATGAATATGTACGTATCTATGCAATGTATGTATTATGCACATGTATATATTCATTGTGTAAATGTATGTAACATTTATATATGTATTCCATTGCATATGTGTATATGTTTTAGATCTAGAAATAGCCATAAATACATGTATTTAGAAATAAATATATCTTGTATAGACAGTACACATGGATAACTAGCAATTCCCTGAGTTGAAAGGGAGAAGAAAAGTGTTTAGATAAACAATGATTGTTTAGAGGAAATAGAAAACTTTAAAACAAAGTTTCATATGAAAGTCCCATCTTTTCAAAAGAAACATTCTACTTATATCACTATATGATAATGTGAGAAGGAACCTTGATGAATCTGAAGAACTAAAAATGAGTAACACACGCAAAATGGAGTGACTCATTGAGGTTTGGATCCAATGTCATCAAGAATTATATAATACAAGAGAAAGATAGATTCTTCATATGGTGATGACACAGATGACAGGAGGATAATCAGACTGTCCATTTGGCAATTGTGCAATACTTAGAGAAACAAATGAATGCCTCCAGGATTTTGGTTTGAACTACTTGTGGTGCTCTTTTAGAATAACATGGTTGACAATTGCACATGGGGTTTTATCTGCATCTATTCTATTTCACATCAATTTGCTAATCTTCTAGTTTCATCTACAAATACTCTCGAGAAAATTGGAATACATCATGGCATAGTGGTAGAATACTGGATATGGATGAAAGAAGTTTAGATTTAAATTTTTGCTCTTGAACTTTAGCTTTTGAACTTTAACCTCTATAAGACTCTACTGTCTCATCTGCAAAATGGAGATGGTTTTACTTGTAATGCCTACCTCACAGGGTCTGTTGAGGAAGGCACTCTGCCATATAAATTTAAGGCTATATAAATATTAAATACCATGATTAATTAGGGGTTGAAGTATATGACTTTTGGATTGCTGCCCACACAACTTTTGCCTTCTTCAAATGGCTGTCAATCCATGTCTTCCCCATTTTATGATGATAGAGGTTGATTTTTTTTTACTTAAAAAGGGCATAGAATATATTTGGCTGAATTTGCCTTTCCTGATTGGCTTTAGAGAAAACATAGAATTATTATTAGATTTTTACCTACTTCCAATACGTGGGATGTGAATGAAGAAGGGAGGTCTCTAATGAAAAAAGAAATGATTCATCCTAAGAAATTTCTATTGAAGATTCCCCCTAACTGGTCTGTTGAGCAAGAATAGCAAATGACTGAGAGTTTTGTAATGGGAAATAATGATGATTTCTTTAATTGACTACTGAGCTAAAACTCAGTGGATTTTCAAAAGAAGGAACACAGCCCTGTATCTTCATCATTCATTTTTTTGGCTGTGAAGCATAGGGCTACCTACAGCTGGTTCCAAGAAGAGAATAAGGGAAGAAGAGTATTCCCTATTTTTCATCTGGACTCTAATAAGCTGTAAACATTAAGCTGCTTCTATCATTGTGTTTGGTCTTTCTTGATTTTAAGTCATTAATAAATATTTGGTTAATCTGAAAATAAAAAAAGAAGTAAAAAAATTGCCAGTATCAAAACAAAAAAAAAAAATGAATTCACCACCAACAAATAGGAAACAAAAAACAATTATTAGGTAACTAATTATATGCCAATAAATCTGATAATCTAAGCAAAATGGATGAACATTTACAAAAAACAAATTACTCAGATTAACATAAGAGGAAATAAAATATTTAAATAACCGAATTTTAGAAAAAAATTGAATAAGTCATCAATGAACTCCCTAAGAAAAACATCCAGAACAATATGGATTCACAAGTGAATTCTACCAAACATTTAAAGAACAATTCATTCCAATAATATGCGAACTATTTATAAAAATAAAGAAGTCCTACAAAATTGTTTTTATGTCACAAATATGGTGTTCATATCTAATCAAGAAAAAGCAAAAACAGAAAAAGAAAGCTATAGACCAATTTCACTATTGAATATTGATGCAAAACATTTAAATAAAATACTAGAAGTTATAGAAATAGTATCACAAAGATCACACACTATGACCACATAGAATTTATACCAGAATGCAGGGCTGGTTCAGTGCTAAGAAAACTCAGCATAATTAACTCTAGCAATAATAAAACCAACAGAAATCCTATTATTATCTCAATACATAACTTTTTGACACAATACAATACTCGTTTCTATTGAAAACATTAGAAAGCTTAGGAGTAAATGAAACTTTCCTTAAAATTATAAGTAGCATCTATCTAAAACCATTAGCAGACATTATCTACAATGGAGATAAGCTAGAAGCATTTCCAGTAAAATCAGGGGTAAAGCAAGGATGCCCAACATCATCACTATTCAACATTGCACTAGAAGTGTGAACTTTAAAAATGAGAAGAAAAAGAAAGAGGAATTAGAATAGATAATAAAGAAATAAAATTATCACTCTTTGTAAATGATATTATGGCATACTTAGAGAATCCTAGATAAAAGCTAAAAACTAGTTGGAATCTATTATCAACTTTAGCAAAGTTGTAAGATATAAAAGAAACCCACATAAGTCCTAAGCAGTTCTAGATATTAACAACGAAGTCCAAGAGGAAGAGAAAGAGAAATTCTACTTAAAACAACTATAAGCTCAGGGGAGGTGACTGCAGCAGGAGCAGGGATGAAAACTTCAGCTAGCCTGGGTGAATGGAGGTGGAGGGATGGTTGCTGGCTGGTGGGCCAAAGACTGGGATGGGGAGGAGCCCCAGGGAGTTGGTGCTGCTGGACTGGTGACTTCAGTGGAGTCTGGGCCAGGGGGTTGGTGGGGAGGCTGGGGTTTATAGGCTCAGGTCGGGCAGGAGCCAGAGCCTGACCCACACTATGAGGTGCTGGCCACCGGGGCTACTGTCACCACCCGCATGGTAGTGAGTGCTGTGGCCAGGATCCTGAAGCACTACAGGATGTATCCTGTCGAATGTGTCAAGATGGGATGCAGAGCCTACAGCCAGATCCAGATGCTCAATACTCCAATGTGTTGGAAGCCCTGTGGAGAATTGTGCTAACTGAAGGTCTGTGGAGTCTGAACATCACTGCAAAGGGTGTTGGGGTGGCCCATGCCCTGTATTACACCTTCTATGAAAAGTTTAAAAAGACATTGAGTGAAGTAATCCATCCCTGGGGCAATAGTCATATTGCCAATGGTGCAGCAGGGTGTGTAGCAACATTACTCCATGACTTGGCCATGAATCCAGCAGAAGTGGTCCAACAGAGGATGCAGATGTACAACCTACCATACCATCAGGTGACAGACTGTTCTGGTGGTGTGGCAGAATGAGGGGGCTGGCCTTTAACAGCAGCTACACCACCCAGTTAACCATGAAGGTTCCTTTCCAAGCCATTCAATTCATGACCTACAAATTCCTGCAAGAGCACTTTAACCCACACAGACAGTACAATCCCAGCTCCCACATCATCTGTGGGGCCTGGGCAGGAAGCTGTAGCTGCTGCCCTCACTATCCCTTTGGACTTTTGCAAAACACTGATCAACACACAGGAATCCTTGGTTTTGAAATCAAATATTAGTGGACATATCACAGGCATGGCTAGTACCTTCAGGATCATGTACCAGGTAGGTGGGGTGACCACCTACTTATAACTAGTGCAGGCCAAAGGCATTTACCAGATCTCCTCCACAGCCTTTGCATGGTTGATGAATGACTTTTTGAAATAACTGATCAGTAAACACCTGGAGGAGTCAAGGTTTGGGAAATGAGGTGGCTTCATCTCAGGGCTCAGTACCACCCTGCTCCTTCTGCTCTGTTGCCACTTCTGGTTCATGTCAGAGGGGAGGTAGAAAAGACTTTTCTGAGGCCATGGGTGTTGTCTCCAATACCACTTCTTGCCGGTACTTGTTGTGACTCTCCTGCCTTTCCTTGCCCAGCAGAGCTTCCCCCAAGGAAGGGCAGTGCCACACACAGTCGCACAACACCCACAAAGTCTCGTTCCTCATCTTTGACCAGGTATCTTGCTCCAGATCAGAGAGCAAATAGGCAGGCTCCTTTTCCTGCTTCCCGATAAAGAGGTTTCTTTAAATTAAAAAAACAAAAACAAAAACAACAATTGTAGACAATGTATAATAGTTGGCAATCTGCCAAGATAAACCCAGGAACTATATGAACACCATTACAAAACACTTTTCACAAAATATAGATGTAAATAATTGGAAAAATATTAATTGCTCATTGGTAGGCTGAGACAATATAATAAAAATGGCATTTCTACCTAAATTAATTCACTAATTCAGTTCCACACTAATCAAACTACCAAAAATATTTAATGGAGCAAGAAAAAAATAATAAAATTCACTTGGATGAAAAAAAGGTCAAGAATAGCAAGGGAATCAATAAAAAAAAAAGTAAAGAAAGCCTAGTATCACCACCAGATCTCAAACTATAATGCAAAGTGGTAATCATGAAAGCAATCTGGCACTGACTAAGAAACAGAGTAGTGGATTAGTGGAATAGATTAGATACACAATACACAGTAGGAAATAACCATATCAATCTAGCCTTTGACAAACTCAAAAATTTAAGCTTTGGGGATAAGAACTCTCTATTTGACAAAATCTGCAGGAAAGACTGCAAAACAGTTTTGAAGAAATTAGATTTAGAGCAACATTCACACCATATACCAAGATAAGGTCAAAATGGATAAATGATTTAGACATAAATTGTGATATTTTAAGCAAATTAAGGAAGCATATCAAATTTTACCTGTCAGATCTATTGATAAAAGAAGAATTTATGATCAAATAAGAGATAGAGAGGATCATAGGATATAAAATGAAAAATTTTGATTACATCAAATTATAAAGTTTTGTACAAACAAAACCAATGCAGCCACAATTTGAAGGAAAGCAGAAAACTGGGGTGGGGGGAGAGGGGATTTTAGCAATTCTTTCTGATAAAGGTCTGTTTTCTGAAATACAGAATGCAGTAAAATTTACAAGGTTCTGAGTCAATTCCCACTGGTAAATGCTCAAGGGATATGAACAGGTAGTTTTCAGATCAGAAATTCACAGCTACCTATAATCATATGAAAAAAATAAATGAAAAAGTTGCTCTACATCAATATTGTTCTGAGACATGCAAATTAAAACAACTCCAAAGTCCTGTCTCACACATTAGATTGACTAATATGAGAGAATAAAAAATGACTGATTTTGGAGAGGATATGAGACAACTGAGACGTTAATGTACTATTGTTAGTAATGTGAACTGATCTAACCATTTTGGAGAGCAATCTGGCAACCATTCCCAAAGTATAAATATATATATATATATATATATATATATATATATATATATATATGTATATATATAATAAACATAAAATATACACACCCTTTAAACCAGCAATATCACTACTTAATCTGTATGTCAAAGGGATAAAAATAAAAGGACCTATATGTACAAAAATATTCTTAGCAGCTTTCTTTGTGGAGGCAGAAAATTACAAGTAGAGGGAATGCCCATCAATTAAGGAATGGCTGATCAAGTTGTTATATATGGAATTCCACGCATAATACAATGTTAGAAGATCAATACTGCAATCAATACTACAATATCACAATACTACAAAAAATGATGAGCAGGATGGTTTCAGAAAAGTCTGGAAAGTCTTATATGAACTGAAGCAAAGTGAAGTGATAAGAAATAAGACAATTGTACACTATAAAAACAGGATGATCAACTGTGAATGACAACTATTCTGATCAATATGATAATCCAAGACAATTCTGAAGGACTTGTGGTGAAAAATGAATGTTTTCCACCTCCAGAGACTTATTTGATGGAATATGAATGCAGATTGAAGCATAAATTTTTAGGCTGGGGATCATTCTCAAAGATAAGCTGAATCCTAAGATTTGTGGTATTGATTATCCTCTATATATGGTCATCATGACATTGCACGCCTTCAAGATGTTACGTTTTTCTTGTCTTTCATTTTTTATATATGTTTATCTTTCTGATTATTGTCCATATCAGTCTTCCCCTGTAGTGTTGTCTTTACCAAGTTCCCTGAAAACATGAAGAAAAGTTTGTTAGTAATGGTCCTAATACTATTTAAGTGATTTAAAATCTGCTGGAAAATGTTTATGATCTTGCTTCTAAGGGGTAAAATTTGATTGGGGCAACTACTGCTACTGTTCTATTCAGGAAATATACCAGGAAGTCCTGTTGTGCCACTGGAATTTCACCATCCCTTACCTTCAACTTTCTTAAAAGTCAATGAGATTGTCTTTGAAACTTGATAGGTCTAGGGGATTAAGCCTTGAACTTTGGCTGTAACTACCTTCCTGGCCAGCTATCTACAGCATAAAAGCTCACTTTGTAAGTTATGAGGACTGCTCAGGTTTGAGAGACTCTCCTTTGTCCTGTGAGTCAGCACACTTGTACCTGGGTAAAATCCAATGGGAAATTGGAGATCATGGTAAGGTCGATGCTGGATCATTAATGAGTGTCCATCCCATTCTATTCTTGAATAAAATTCTTTTGTTAATGTTCCCTCATTTTCTTCCAGTACTGCCTAATACATTTTACTAGTCTTAATTGAACCTAGTGCTGAAAAAATACCTTATATCTTTCCTCTCAGTGTAACTACCCAAATTTTTCTCCTTTTCATTTTTGAATTACTTATCCAAATTATTTTCTTTCTTTTTCTTCCATCCTTCCTTCCTTCCTTCTTTCTTGACTTCTCTCTTCTGTCTTTTCTTTCTTCATTCTTCCTTTCATGGTTTCATATCATGACACAATCAAGATGAAACAATGAAGTGCATAGCATAATGTGTAACATACTAAATTCTTAATACATATTTAGTGATTGTTTGACGCCAATTAGAATATCTAGGTCCACAAAGCATAAGGAACTGTGAGAATTTGTTGTTCTGGAGCTTTCTTCAATGAACAAAAGCTCTCATGCTTTGTGATTATAGGCACTGGAAGCCATATGAGAGAGCATCCATGAATAAGAAGACAAGCCATATCCATATTATATGTATGTAAACTACAAAAGTCTTTGGATTTTAAGTGTGTAACTGAAAGGTCCTTGTATGCCCTAAACATGCTTATAAGCTAATCCCCTAGTTAATATTTAATCTACTACTAGTCATCCCTTTATATTGATTCTTGGTTTCTCCAGGAATCATCTTTTAAAATGGAAATTTCCAGGGGCAGAGCCCAGATGGTGAAGAAGCAGAGACCTGCTGGAGTTCTCCCTCCAAACCACTTAAAATCCCTAGAAAAATTATTCTAAACAAATTCTAGAGAAGCAGCCACAAAATGACAGAGTGAAATAGATTTCCAGCCAAAGACAATCTGGAAGATCAACAAGAAGAGTCTATTGCTCCAGGCTTAGAGTGGAGCACAGTCCAGTCTGGACTGTTCTGGCACAGACAAGACTGGATCAGATCTCAGGGCACTGGCAACTACTGTGGTTTCCAGATTTCTCAAACCAAAAATGCCAAAGACAGCTTCAAAGATCAGTGAGAAAGCTCTCTAAACTGGATGAGAGAGGAATGTGATTCAGTGCCAGGTGGAAGCAGTCACTGCCACAGCAGCTGCTGTTTCTGGAGCTCTCAGCCTACAGATGGTGTAGGAATCAAGTGGCTGACCTGGGTCACAGTCCAGAGTGACTGTCTAGGGGTGAGAAGGAGTGCTGGCATAGTGGAGCTGGTGGTGGCTATTGAGAGACAATGCTACTTGCAGTTCCAGAGCAGAAAAGAAAGAAGCACCATGGTATGGTGGACAGACAGCTGACACACAATCAGGGAGAAATGTACAGATTCTGTCACACACATACTGTAGATCTCTTCCAGACTCCTCCACCTTTCCCCCAGATGAAACTGTGCTATTTACATTACTGAGAAAGCTGAAGTCATCTATCATGAGCTCCCTTGTCTTCCATTTTCTGCATCTTGAAATTCCTTGATGACATCTCCCAGTCTCTCCCCCTTTCCTTCAGCCTCTAACAAAGAAGAGGCCCATTTCTTACCAAAACCAACTCCTCTACCTCTGTGTTTGGTCCCTCCTATCTTCTCCAGTAGCTTGGAATGCTTATCATCCTCTTCATTGATTATGACAATGTGTAGTAACTGTGGACTTACAGGTCTCTAGAGATGTTTCTGAAAACGACTGCACAAAATCTCTGAAACTTAGGGTATCATACACTCCACTTAACAAAGAGCTTAAGTAATTGCCTAGGAAGATGTCCAATAGGGGAAAATAAATAAGACTATATAAGGTTACTTTCTTGGTGAAAATGTATTTTATTCTTTCCTTTTGGATGAGGAAATCAAAGTATACACCTGGAGGAAGACAGCAAGGTCAGGGCTCGTACCTCCAAAGTTTCCAAGAAAAATATGAAACAGTATCGGGCCACAGAAGAGCTCAGAAAGGATTTTGAAAACCAAGTAAGAGAAGTAGAAGAAAAACTGGGAAGAGAAATGAGAGAAATGCAAGAAAATCATGAAAAAAGAATCAACAGGTGGCTAACAGGAGACCCCAAAAATTGCTGAAGAAAATAATACCTTTAGAAATGACTAACCCAAATGACAAAAGAGGTCCAAAAGCCAATGAGGAGAAGAAAGCCTTAAAAACAGAATTGATCAAATGGAAAAGGAGATCCAAAAGCTCAAAGAATAACATAGTTCTTTAAAAATTAGAATGGAACAGATAGAAGCTGAGGATTTTATGAGAAACCAAGAAATTATAAAACAAAAGCAAAAGAATGAAAACAACAAAAATCAATGTGAAATATCTTGTTGGAAAAACCACTAATCAGGAGAAAAAATTTGAAAATTATTGGTCTACCTGAAAGCCATGATTATAAAAAGAGCCTAGACATCATCTTTCATGAAATTATCAAGGAAAACTGCCCTGATATTCCAGACCCAGAGTGTAAAATTGAAATAGAAAAAATTCACTGATCACCTCCTAAAAGAGACCCCAGAAGGAAAACTCCTAGGAATATTTTAGACAAATTCCAGTATTTCCAGGACAAGGATAACATATTACAAGCAATCAGAAAGAAACAATTCAAGTATTGTGAAAATGCAACCAGGATAACAGAATTTAGCACCTTCTACACTAAGAGACTGTAAGGACTTGGAATATGATATTCCAGAAATTAAACCAAAAGTCTTTGTTTGAAACCAAGAATTACCTATCCAGAAAAACTGAGTATAACACTTCAGTGGAAAATGGAATTTCAATGAAATAGAGGACTTCCAAGCATTCTTCGTAAAAAAAAAAAGATCAGAGTTGAAAAGAAAATTTGACACACACATATATATATATATAATTGCACAAGGTAAGCTGAATAGGAAGGGAGAATACCTGAAAAATAAAATTTACTGTTGAGAGGAATGTGCTGGGAAAAAGAGAAAGAGAGAGGTAGAATGTAGCAAATCATCTCACATAAAAGAGGCAAGAAAGAGCTTTTACAATAGAGGGGAAGAGGGGGTAGGTGAAAGGGAATAAGTGGGCCTTACACTCATCAGATTTGACTCAATTGGATACAGAAATCTATCAGATTGGGGGAAGGGATAATCAGAAGCAAACACTATTGACAGGGGAGAGGTCAAGGAAGAGAATGGAATAAATAGAGGCTAGGACAGGACAGAAAAAAAATGTGGTTAGTCTTTTGAACACGACTATTATGGAAGTGTCTTGCATGGCTATACATATATCAAATTGCTTGCTTTCTCAATGAGGATGATTAGGGAGGGAGGAAAGAAAAGAATATGGAGCTTAAAGCTTAAAAAAATGAGTGTTTAAAATTGTTTTTGCATGCAACTGGGAAATGATGTACAGGAAATGGGGTATAGAAATATATCATGCCCTACAGGAATATAGAGGAAAGAAAGGGAGAAAGGGGTTGATAGAAAGAAGAACAGATTGGGGGAAGGAGTAGATGAGGTGCGCTCTGTCCTGGGATTAGCGGAGGGGAAAGATAGGGAGAAACTCTGGAATTCAAATTCTTGTCGAAGTCGATGTTAAAAACTGAAAAAGAATTATGCATTTTAAAAAATGTGATGTTTCTTGGAGTGATAATACATTAAGCTATTAAAATCCATTTGCTATTTAGTGTGAATTAATCTTTGAGTTATCTGTCAAATTTCTTAGGGAATGAAGTGTCAACAGGATTAGATGAGGTTTAACAAAAGAAAGAGAGAAGGAGCAAGTTAAAAGAAGGTGAAACTAGTGTCATGGTGTTTGGAGTACTGGAAGGGCATGGGTACAAGGCATCAGCATGAAAAGAGCAGAAGACTGAAAAAAGACTTAGGAGATTAAAGATAGAGTATTCAGGGAGTACTAGTACTTCAGATGTAAAAGCTTTCTGAGCCCTTTTCAGTGCAGTTAATCCACCAGTCCCTCAACTCTCATTTGTGGATCCAAGAAGCTGTAGCATGCTCATCAGAAAAGCTAAACTAGGTTGAGGGTAACTGATAGGCCTCAAACACATTAGAACATAATGGGGATGTCTATCACAAGCATGTAAAGTTATCCCAGGAGGAATGGGCAGATGAGAACAATTTGTTACAACAGTCATGAAAGCAACGAAAGTGGGTTGTTCAGAGTGCTTACAACTTCATCAGATATCGAAGATACCAAGGTCATTCACTGCATCCCAGGCCATCACCAGTCTTCTCCACTTTTATCTTGACACTTGGACTTCAGTGACTCGGGAAGGGAGAGTAAAGTTTATTCAATCCTGCCTTATTTAAATCCAATTCACTAGGAAGTCACCACATTACCCCATGATGTCATTGGTATTCTTCAAAAGAAAGGACTAACAACAACAAATTAAATCTACCATTAGTCATTCCTTCCAAATAATTCTTGTCTCTCCAGGAGTCTTCTTTTAAAATGTAAATTTCCTAGGAGTAATAACACATTAAGCCGTTATAATCCATTTGCAGGTTAGTGTGAAATAATCTTTCAGTTACCTATGTAGGTCCTTAGGGAATAAAGTGCCAACTGGATATAATGAAGTTTAACAAAGGAAAGATAGAAGACATGGGTTCAAAGCATGTGAAACTAGTGTCATGGTGTTTGGAGTGTTGGAAGGGCAGGGACAGCATGGGTGAGCATGAAAACACTCTGCCTGATGACAGGGAGCAGGAGGCTGAAGAGAGGGCACTTGGGAGGTTAAAGATAAACTCTGTCACCGCATTATTCTATCCAGACCAGCAAACTGTAGGTAACTTCAGTAAAGGAAGGAAGTCTGGGCTCCCTTGCCAGGAGGTCCTTTCAAAATCAATCAATCAAAAACACTACCCAACAACTATGTGCAGGGAAATAGTAATTCTTGCATTTGCTTTATATTTTCTAGTTCTGCTGCTACTATTAAATTTTGGCCCTCATCAATCCCTGCAAAGACTATTGCAACAGCCCCCTACACAAAAGTCTCTGCACATTCTAATCCATATTTCACGCTGTTGCCAGATTAATCTTCCACATGCAACAATTTTGTTAATGTCATTCCTCAACTCAAAATCCTTCAGTGATTTCCTTTTGCTTCATGAACAAAATCTAAACTATCTGACTTGGCATTCAAAAACCTTATTTGTATGGTGATGCCCTCACTGTATCTCACACATTTTCATAAAATAAATGTTCTAGTCAAGTTTAGTCCTGTATTTTCATGCTTCTTCCCCTCCCCATCTTTGTTCAGGCTCTCCCCTACATCTAAACAAGATTCTCCTGAGCCCTTCTCTGTTGAAATTCTATACATCAAGACTCATTCAATAATCCCATTGCTGAATACTGAGAAAACAAATCCTAGCAGAAGGAAAAACAAGTTCCAACCCTCAAATAAGCTTATACTCTAATGGAGGAAGTTAACACATAAAAGAAAACTGAGGAGGGATGGGGAGAGAGGAAGGTGTCTAGTGAGGGACCACAGAAGTGAAATCTTAGAGTGTAGCTTAAAAAGAAATGACTGTTCAGTCAACCTTTCATCAGTAGAGGTTCTGGGAGGAGCCATCCAATCAGAGGGAGAAGTTCCAGAGGTGGAGAGAGCTTTATCTTGACAAAGTTTACAAACTATGGCAGAAAATGTTGAAAGTGCAACCTAGAGAGAAGGGAGAGCCACTTGAAATTCTCTCTTCATCATAAAATGTTCCCAAATCTTCTAGTTGAAAACATTGTATTTCCCAACCTCCCCTCCCCACTCCTTTCTCTTGATTTCCTTCACATCATTTTGCTTTTCCAGGAGGCATTATTTGCCTCAATCACATGGTAAGTTACAAGAGGTTAGGTTCCCTGTCTTTGTAACACTTTGCTCTGCACATAAAGGAAATTATTTGAATTATTGTTGCCAAGAAACAGATAGCACATGCATCCTGCCTGTAAAGAGTTTATAAAACAAGTTAAAGAGACAGGAAAAAAGATATACATGGATAAATTAGAATTTCATAATATAAACTTGTGACTAAAACTACATTTGCTGTAAAATAATCGATTTTTCAGGGTCATCATAATGGACACGATATTTTGTTTACAGTATGATCATTCCTTTAAAATACAGTGATAGTAGGCCAAGAGTAAACATAGCTATATCTAATGGTGTTTATATTTTGCTTTAAGGGTTGTGAAGTGTATATATTTGATAGTATGTGTGCATGTATACATATGTACATATGCTATAGATATAGGCTCTCTCTCCATATATACATATATATGTATATACAAAATACACATATGTATGTATATATGTATATATACATATATGTGCATATATGTATATATTTGTGTATATGTACACACACATGCATAAACATAGTAGCCAGGTGGCCCAGTGAATAGAACATTGGTCTTGGAATTAGGAAGACTTATCTTCCTGAGTTCAAATCTCACCTCAGACACTTATTAGCTGGGTGACCCCAGCTGGAGAAGTCATTTCACTCTATTTGCCTCAGTTTCTTCATGTATAAAATGAGCTAGCAAGGAAATGACAAACCAGTCCAGTATCTTTGCCATGACACCACCAAATGAGGTCACAAACATAGGACCCAACTGAAATAATTGAACAGCAATGTATGTATATGTGTATGTAGGTTTATGTATGCACATGTGTGTATGCATATGTATGTGCTCATACATGTTTGCATATGTGCACCTATGCGTATATGCATGTTGTGTATATGCACATAAGTGCACAAATAAATACATACACATATATTCATTTGGTCCATAACATCCCTGTTATGCAGGTACTATTCTCATTCTCATTTACAGATGATGACACTGAAGCATGCTCAACATCTCATGGCTATTCTCTAAGTAACTTTTCTGGAGCTCCACCCTACCATACTATAGTATAAATAATGCTGAGTTTAGAATCAGAGGGTCTAGGTTCAAGAACTAAAAGGCAATGTGAGCATGGGCAAGTACAAGTTGAGGTCATTCATATATAAGATGAGATGATTAAACTAGATAATCTCTAAGGTCCTTTTCATTTCCAAAATGTATGATCATATTTTTTAGTGTTAAAAGTATGATTTGTGAACATGAATTTGTGCCCAGAGAAACACATAGATGCATTTAAAGAGATTTAACACAAATTCCAAACCAAAGTATGATAGTGAGCGACAGAGATGTAGCAAGCTGAATTTCTTTTCAAAAGGTTAGGTGATACAGTAGATTTCACACAGGGCCGGAAGTCAGGAAGATCTGATTTCCAATTTAGCCTCTGCTACTAACTGTGTGACTCTGGGCAAGTTGCTTTACCTTCAATTGACTTGGTTTCCTCATTTGTAAAATGAAGATTATGACAACACCTACTTCTCTGTGTTGTTTTGAGAATCAATGAAGATAATGTTTGTAAAGCACTTGGCATAGCACTGGGCAAACAATGCTATATAAATGTTATAAGTAATACTTACATTTTAACTGTTATTATTATTAACTATTTAATTAATCAAACATTCATTAAGCAGCTAATATGTATCGAGAATAGAGATAAATAAGTATAGTGGAGAGAGATATGGGCTGGGAATCAAGAAGGCTTGGATTCAAATTCTCTTTATGATGCTACCTATATGATCCTGAGCAATTCACGTAACACTACTGATTCAGGAAATTCCTTGGAATTTCTCTACCAAGCAATAGCAATGTTTCAATAAGATGGGATTTGAACTCAGGTTCTCTGATTTCAGAGTCAGTGACTCGGTAGGATGTTTCATTCTCTTATTCCTTTACCTTTCCGTTAATGTAACTGTAGAAGTGTGGTCTGTTGTAGAATAAGATTTTTGAAACCCTCAAACTTTCATCAAAGATGCCCTTGAGGCATGTAGAGTGTATTGTCATAAAGATCCTACAAAGCTGGGACAGTAGGAAGTAGTTACTGAAATAATAGTATAAGTCACTAGTTACTGGTACCCTCACAATTGTCTTTTATGAGGGAAAGAGGTGGATAGTAACACCTGTGATGTTTTCTAAGACTTCAATACCATCTCTTTCAAACACATCATCAATCAATCCCTCAACACCCACAAAATAGTGTCCCCACTAGTACAAACCTCTTCTGTCTTCTGGCAACAGAGGAAATGCTCAATTTGTACATTTCAGAATTGTTTTTAGAGTGCTTATATGAAAACTGGATATAAGCTAGAGTCAAACAGCACTCCTTAAAATGGAAATACAGTTTATATTGGTCAGGCGCTTTAAGTACTATCCTGACAGAAATCTGAGAAGACCATGTATTCACCCTTCAGGGAAGATGATTTTAAATTCATTTCAGTCATTGCTTGTAATTGAGTTTAACATCCAAAAATCCTTCAGCTGACCTCCTGTCTATCTTTGTTTTTCTTTTAATACAATTGCTCAGGACAAAAATAGTACATGTAAATGGTTGCGAGTGACAGCAAATATTTCCTGGCTGCATTTGGGGGATGCAGGAGAGGATTTTGTTATTGTTTTAAAAATCAGAAACAAATAAAAACAAAAAAGTGTCAAAGCCATCTGTTTGGGGGACATTAGAACTCACAGGTAAATAATTGAAACAGCTTAAGTGGTCTTTACACACACAAAGGAAAAATTGGAGGCACATGGCACAAATAGATCACATATGGAAACTAATTAAAACCCTGTCAAAGTAAGTTTGTCATCTCTTACACTGCAGTAAGTGAACAAGAAAATAGGACAAGATTGCTTACAAAATGGGCACAATGGTTGGCTTTGAAATCTGACAAAACTTTGAGAAGAAATACACCTCAGTCACCAGAGCTGCTTATCTTGGGAGTTTTTGCTTTTTTGATCAGGCATTAACCCACATTTGGAACAATTTTGCCAGGGTTTGCTCCAGTTCTATGTCACAGAAGACTTTAAATGTTCTGACACTTAGCTTTTGAACATCAATTCACAGTAAAAAAAAATTATCCTAGCACATGGTACAGTAAATTTTGCACATAAAATCATAGATTTACATACAGAAAAGGCAGAAACAATCTATTCTAACTCTTCTATAGATAAGATACTTGCATGGTTTACCATCTCCTCATTTTACAGATGAGGAAACTGAGGTAAACAGAGTTAAGTGACTTACCCTGGGTCAAACAGCTAGTAAGTGTCTAAAGCCAGATTTGAACTCCAGTACTCCTAATTCTAGTGTGGGTCTTCTATGTACAGTACCATTTAGCTGCCCCAGTGAATGGACTGTTCATGAAAGACTGACACTTCTGGCATGCAGGTTTGCCAAGTCCTTTCCATGGCTATTCATTTATCTTTAGTGTCTACCTGTCATCCAGTTCTCATATGTGACTTCAAGAAGCCATAGAATGCTCCGTGGTTATAATGAGGTAAAAACTATGTTGGTAGATGGACTAAACTGAGTTGAGTATAACTGACGGGCCTCAAAGGGAACATCTACCCCAAACATGTGAATACTTACCCCAGTGGACTAGATAGTTGAGAATATTTTCTTAAAGCAGCCATGAAAGCAAATGAACCAGATGCTGTGGAGCACTTAGACTTTGGTCAAACATAGAAGACACCAAGGTTGGGGGTACAACCAAAGTGGAAGAGTAGAAGAACAGGTCTGCTCTGGCTCTACTCTCAAAGCGCATAAAACACCTGTAAAAATGACACTAAACAAATTCTACAGCAGCAGAAGCCACAAAACATTAGAAGGAAAGACATTTCCAGGCCAAGACAGCTTGGAAGGCTGAAAGGAAAGTTCTAATCCACTGGGCTCAGAGCAGAGCACAACCCAGCCCTGGCCGCAGTGGTGCAGCAGAGACAGGACCAGAGCTTGCTTCAGGGTGCAGAATCAGGGGTAGAAGCTATGGTTCCCAGATTTCTCAACCTATAAATGTCAAAGACAGCTTCAAAGGTCAGTAAGAAACCTCTATCACCTGGGGGAGAAGGGAATAGGTTCTTATCCTAGCCCCAGCCCTAGGGCTACAGAAGTAACTGCAGCAGCATCCCCTTTTGGAATCTTTTACCTAAAGAACCTGGGGGAATTGAGCAGCTGATATGAATCTCAGCCCTAAGTGGTGGTGCTGGGGTGAGGAGGAATGCTTCTGTAGTGGAGCTGGAGGGGGTTGTGGAGAGAGAACTATACTCACAGATCCCAGGGAGAAAAGCTTGTGGCAATTCCCAGACCAGAGTGCAGGACAGGAGAGAAGTAAACTCCCCTCACTTGATTGTGCCACCCTGGAGGAACTGAGAACTTACAGATCCCCAGAGTATACCCTCCACTGGACAAAGGACTCAAAACTCAAGTAATTGGTTGGGAAAATTTCTAGAAAAGGAAAAAAAAATTAAGTCTATAGAATGTTACCTTCTTGGTGAACAGGTACTTTGCTACATCTTTTCAGATGAGGAAGAACAGAGTTTACCAAGAGAGGAAGCCATAAAAGTCAAGGCTTCTACATCCAAAACCTCCAAAATAAATATGCAATTGTCTCAGGCCATGGAAGAGCTCAAAAAAGATTTTGAAAATCAAGTAAGAAAATGAAGGAAAAATTGGAAAGAGAAATGAGAGCAGTGCAAAAAAATCATGAAAAGTGAGTCAACAGTATGGTAAAGGAGATGCAAAAAATGCTGAAGAAAATAAAACTTTAAAAAAATAGACTAACCCAAATGGCAAAAGAGGTCCAAAAAATGAATGAGAAGAATGCTTTCAAAAGCAGAATTACACAAATGGAAAAGGAGGCTTAAGAGTTCACTGAAGAAAATAGTACTTTAAAAATTGGAATGGAGCAGATGAAAACTAATAATTTTATGAGAAACCACAAAATTACAAAACAAAACCAAAAGAATGAAAAAATTGAAGACAATATGAAATATCTCACTGAAAAAATAACTGACCTGGTAAACAGATCCAGGAGAGACAATTTAAAAATTATGGGGCTACCTGAAAGTCATGATGAAAAAAGAGCCTAGTCATCATCTTTCATGAAGTTATCAAGGAAAACTTCTCTGATATTCTAAAACCAGAGGGCAAAATAAATATTGAAAGAATTCACTGATCACATCCTGAAAGAGATCTGAAAAGAAAAACTCTTAGGAATATTGGACTCATATTCCAGAGCACTCAGATTAAGTAGAAAATATTGCAAGCAGCCAGGAAGAAACAATTCAAGTATTGTGGAAATACAATCAGGATAACAAAGGATCTAGCAGCTTCTACATTAAGGGATCGAAGATCTTGGAATATAATATTTAAGAAGTCAAAGCAACTAGGATTAAAAACAAGAATCACCTACCCAACAAAACTGAGTATAATACTTCAGGGGAAAGATGGTCATTCAATGAAATAGAGGACTTTCAAGTATTCTTGATGAAAAGACCAGAGCTGAATAGAAAATTTGACTTTCAAACACAAGAATCAAGAGAAATATGAAAAGATGAACAGGAAAGAGAAACAATAAGGGACTTACTAAAGTTGAACTGTTCACATTCCTACATGGAAAGATAATATTTGTAACTCTTGAAACTTTTCTCAGTATTTGGATAGTTGGAAGGATTGTACACACACACACACACACACACACACACACACATAGATATAGACAGAGGGCACAGGCTGAGTCAAATAGGAAGGGATGTTATCTAAAAAAATAAAATTTATGAGTAAGAGGAATATATTGGGAGGAGAAAGGGAGAAATGGAATGGGGCAAATTGCCTCTCATAAAAGAGGCAAGAAAAAGCTTTTTCAATGCAGGAGAAAAGGGGGAAGTTGAGAGGGAAAAAGTGAAACTTACTCTCATCACATTTGTCTCAAGGAGGGAACAATAAGCACACTCAATTTGGTATGAAAATCTATCTTATACTACAGGAAATTAAGGGAGAAGGAGATAAGTGGGGTGTGGGCAAGATGATAGAAGGGAGGGCAAATGAGAGGAAGGAGCAATTAGAAGTAATCACTCTTGGGGAGGAACAAGATCAAAAGACAGAATAGAAGAAATTCAGGACAGGATAGGATGGAGGGAAATATAGTTGGTCTTTCAGAACATGACTATTATGGAATTCTTTTGCATAACTACACATGTATAACCTGTATTGAATTGCTTGCCTTCTCAGTGGGGATAGATGGGGAGGGAGGAAGGGAGGGAAGTTGGAACTCAAAGTTTTAGGAACAAATGCTGAGAATTGTTTTTGCATGCAACTGGGAAATAAGAAATAGAGGTAATGGGGTATAGAAATCTATCTTACTGGGCAAGAAAAGAGAAAAGATAGAGATAAGGGAAGGGAGGGCAGATTGGGGAAAGGGGTAATCAGAATGCATGGTTTCTTGGGATCAGGGGAGGGGAGAGATGGGGAGAAAATTTGGAACTCAAAACCTTATGGAATTGAACATTGAAAACTAAAAATAAATTTATTAATTAAGAAAAGGAAGAAGATACTAAGGTTATCCACTGCATCCAAGGCTGTCACCAGTCATCTTGACTTTTGTCTTGCCAGAGGACTTCAATGACTCTGGAAAAGAGAGGCTAACAGCGTTGTACAAGTTTGCCTGACTTAAATCCCATCCCCTTGCAAATCAAGACATGACACCATGAGGTCATTGGTCCTCTTCAAAAATGAAGCACCACCACCATCACCACCAACAACAACAGATGGGAAAACCGAGGCCCAAATCTTTATTTAAAGTGTAGGGATTAATTAAATCAATCTTCCTACATTAAAATTCATTTTGAAAAGATGAAAATCTTCCTTTGATGCCATATTGAAGCATTACTGTGAACAGTTAATCCCTGAAGTCCACATACAAGTTATAGCAATTCCTATCAAACTAAAAAGAACTCAAGCAAAGGAGTATACACTTGTCATCTAAGAAAAACATTAGAGCCACAGTCTAACTTAAATTCAGAGATGCTCATTACTAAATATTGGCCATGAGGTAAGTTGTTTTTTATTTTTTTCTTTCTCTGGAAACTAATGAAAACTGTCTAAAAAGATATAAAAGCATTACATTTTTCACTGGTGGAAGAAGTACGCAACTGAAATTCTTCAAATATTGAAGGAATTAGTTTGGCAGAAATGTTTTGCTGTTGTTGTTGTTTCTGCCACAATATACTTGTATTCTGATAGTATCTTTCAACATAGGGATTCGTGTATCTGAGTTTGGTGAATTTTAAGGATATTTAGACATTGGTGTTGGTAGAGACAAGATAATGTGGGAAGCTGAAGTGGCCACTAAATTAATACCTACTACAAGGCCATTTGTTTGTCTTTGGAGAAAGTTTTTCAGTTACCTTTCCATTTGGTATAAAGTCTCTGGTTGTAAGTATTACCTGGTGTGGTAATTGCCTCAAGATGAGGACATGTCTATTGCCTTAGAATAAGTTAATGGGAGATGTCTCAAGCTTCAACACTATTCAAATATATTTACAATTTGATTCACAGCTGCCAAAGATTAGTTAAACATGACCAGGAGAAGACAGTGAGAAAAAAGCAAGAATTCTGTTGGAAGTTTCTCCTTAGTCCCCCATCTACTAGTTCCTTCCATTACTAATTTACCTTGTATTTAGCTCCCACACATTCATTTGATAAATATTTTCCATATATTATTCTACTTACACTTAGCTATTAATATCCTGTTTCCTTACATGGAATACAATACCTGTGGAGAGTAATTTTTATGGGGTTTTTTTTGTATTCATGAAATATGGAGTGCAGGGAACATAGTATATGCATAATAAATTTCTGCTAATTTTCTTTAGTTAATTGATTAATTAAGTGACTTGCCTAAGGTCACTCAGCTAGTAGGAGCGTTGAGATGGAAACAAAGTTACTCTCATTCTAAATCCAGCCTTTTTCCATTGTGCTATTCTGTTTGAAGCTACATAAATGCTTTCTAAATAAGTTAGGTAACATTTAAATTGTTTAATATTTTCATTTTTCTGTTCCTTTTAAAATTTACTTTATTGAGGTACCTTTTTTCTATAGCAGTCATTCAGTACAGATTATGAAAACGCAAAGAAAAATTCTGATTCAGTGACTACATCTGGCAGCTATGTAGCAAATGATTACGTCCTTGTAGTGGCTCATTTCTCCCTGGAAATGAGGAGATATCTTTCATTGCATGCCATTTTAATTTTTTTATTTATTCAAAATTCCACTTCTTTTTTGCTATCTGTTCGCTAAAAGTTGAGAAAACCATTCACTCAACCACCATCACCACCACCACTAACAGCAACAAAGTTGAAAGAATCCTTTGTTGGAAACATTGGACTCAGCCCAGGGGATTGAAATACAAAAATTAAAATTATTCCTTCTCTCAATGAGTGTATTTCTATTGAGGGAGACAATGCATGTAAGCATCATCTTAAAGAATATCAAATTAGGCTCCTGGTCTGATAAACCAGATTTTAATTTTCTTATTTATGGTAATTCTTCCCATAGAAGTATAGCTGTGAAACATATGAATGGCACAAAATCATGCACCCAGTTAGGGAAAGAAACCTATCTAAAAAATAAACTAGATGCAGCATAAAGGGTGGAGTTGGGATCTCAGCACTGCACTAGGAAAGGTTGCTATCTCCTGTGTAACTGCCAGAACTATACCATGTCCTCATTCTGTGAACTAAAGTGATTCAAAGAAATAAGAGGACATGATCAACCATAAGCAATAAGATTAGTTCAGTCAGATACAGTATTTCACAGAATAAAATCAAATTCATCGAAATGAATGCTAATTGCACTTGACTGAAATAAGGCAAAAACAGGAGGAAGGACTGTCTGTTGTAAGTATATGTATGTAAGTGCACTTGTACGTGCATGTACATGCATGTATGCAAGTGAATGTGTATGTTTGTTTCCTTGGTGCCCCATACACCTTACTTTGTATATTCTAATTAAAAAAACGTGGGAGAGTGGTGGGAGCTATATCTTTCACTAGAGAAAGAACTAATGAGAGAGGGTGGAGAGAGGATCATTAAGATTGGGAGGTGCTGAAGAAGTTAGAAAGTGATGGGATTAAGAACACTTGTAGAGACATCAATCTAAGCAAAGAGAAGTTTACTTTAATATGAGAGAGAGAACAGCAAGATGAAATGGGAGATAATATCACAGAATTTTAAGATGAAAAGAAGGGGACAAACAGGATCTCAGGGTGGACGGCCTCAGTTTTCTCAGAGAAATCAGAGAAATGGTCCTCATGCAAGCTGGGGAACTCCTTAAACATTTTACACCTGATAGTCTTGGAGAGTTTTCTGGAGAGAGATCTTAAGTGGCTTGCCCAGGATGACTGAGACTATGTGTCAAAAGTGAAAGGTGAAGGGACAGCTGAGTAGCATAGTGGATAGAGCCCCAGCCTTGGAATCAGGAGGACCTTATTTCAAATTTGATCTCAGATACTTATTAGGTGTGTGACCTTGGGCAAGTCACTTAACTAATGACTGCTTCAAAAAAAAGTAGAAGATGAAGCTAAATATCTCTTTCATTAACTGTCTATTTCTGTCTAGCTCTGTATCTCTATTTGTGACTGTCTGTCTCTAAATCTCCAATTCTATTTCTCTATGTATTTATCTCTAGTTCTAGTTGTATATCTATAGGTTGACATCAAATAAAAATATGAAAAAATAAAGTATTACCAGAAAAATGTTTTTATATTTATTCCCATTTTTAATCAAAGATAATTTCTACATTTCTATAATTGTTCATTTCTTATACTTTTTTCTCTGATATTTCCACAACCTGTCATCTTTACCACCATCATTGCATTTAAAAAACTGATTTTTTGAGACCATATCTTATGTAATAGAAAAACACTGAAGAAAAACACAGAATACCTGTGTTCTAGGCCTCGGTATGAGATTAAGAAGCTGCTGTTGATCAAGTTAAACTTTCTGAGTTTTGAGGAAGTCACAGGCAGCTTACCTGTAAAATCAGGGGGCTAATGCACATGTGACAATAACTGAGCTTCCTTGTATCTCTAAATCCATTTTACACTATTCCTTGACAGGTAGGAAAATCACCAAAATATAGTATATCAAAGTTCTCTTCATTTTTTTGGTTTTGTCCAGGTCATATCTTCTCTCCCTAGAGGCAACCTATGCATATGAAAGTGGATAGAGGGCTGGGTCTGTAGGCAGGATAGACCTCAGTTCAAATATGATGGCTTCAGACAATTATTACCTGTGTGACTCCTGGACAGTGCAATTAATCTCAGTTTCCTCAGTTGTAAAATGAAGATAATTCCAGTCCCTAAGAGGCAGCTGTGACATAGTGTCTAGATTGCTGAGCCTGGAATCTGCCAGGACCTGAGTTTGATCTGGTTTCAGACACTCATTTGCTGTGTGACCCTTGACAAGTAACTTAAATCTACTTTCCTCAGTTTCTTCATCTGTAAAATGAGCTGGAAAAGAAATGGCAAACCACTCCAGTATCTTTGCCAAAAAAACCCCAAATGGGGGCTTGACAAAAAGTCAAACATGTATAGATTCTCTATCTTTACTAGGATAATTATATTAAACAGCCTATCCCATACCCCACGGTGACTAGTACTATTATTTTCCTTTTTCCTCAAACTCTCATCCACAATCTACATTTATAGCAGACTTGGTACAATTCAACAAACGGTCTTAATTGCCTGCTTTATTCAGGTGATGCAAAGTTTAAGTATAACACAGCATTGTACTTGAGAAAAAAAATTCTCCATTTTTTTATGATATAATCTTCCTCTGTCCAAAAGAGACATTCTTGCTCTATTTCCTAGCCATGCCCCCTCATCCTAACTGGTATCTCTTTCTTTCTGACTGCCTGGGTTCTAGATAATGGATAATGCTCTCATGCCTTCCCAGTCACCAATGGAGTGAAATAGTGCTGATGTTTTCAGCCATGTTGTCAAATGCTTTCAATGGGGATGAACACAGCAGTAAGGTCAGCTACTTGTACTGATGGTAAGTTCTTTAATTTGAAAAGGCTACAAGTCAAGACCAAAGTGTAGAGAGTGTTGTTGCATAATCTTCTGTTTTCAGATGATTATGCACCTCTAAAATTGACATACAACAAAGACTGGATTGGTTCTCTGCTGCCTGTGCTAATTTTGGCCTAATAACTAACACCAAGCAAACACAGGTGCTCCATCAGCCACCACCACACCATCCCTACATGGAACTGTTGATTACAACAAATGGAGAAGTTTTGAATGCTGTGAATAAGTTCACTTACCTTGGTAGTGTACTTTCCAGGGCTGTACTCATTGACAATGAGATTGATGCACGCATTTCCAGAGGTACCTCAGGATTTAGGAGGCTCTGAAGAAAAGTATGGGGGAGAAGAAGTATTAGATTGACTACCAAACTGAAGGTCTACAAAGCCATTGTGCTGACCACATTGTTGTATGCCTTGAAACATGGACAGTCTACCAGCACCAAGTCAGGAAACTGAATTACTTCCATTTGAATTGTCTTAAGAAGATTCTGAAAATCACCTGGCAGGATAAGTTACCATACACAGAGGTCCTTGCTCAAATTAAATAATCAAGCATTCAAACTATGCTTCAGAGAGTACAACTCCAATGGGTTGGCCATGTTGTTCAAATGCAAAATGCAAACTTACCAAAAAGACTATTTTATGGAGAACTCTCATGGGACAGGTGATCACATGGTGGTCAGAAGTGATGCAAGGACCTTTTCAAGGTCTCTCTCAAGAACTTTAGATTTGATTGTGCAACATGGGAGACACTGACACAAGACTGCTCAGCATGACATGCCCACATCAGAAAGGGAGCTGTGTTCTATGAGCAAAGCAGAACTGAGACAGAATAAAGGAAACGTAGGATACACAAATTGGAGTATCCAACCCAAATATTCTCACAGACTATCTGTGTTCAATCTATGGTAGAGCATGCCAAGGTTGTATTGGTCTGATCAGTCACAGTTGTACACACTGGAACTTGACTTCATCATGGTGATGTCGTTTTAGTCCTCTTAGAGAAAAAATGACAGCAACCAATACCATAAAGTAAGAGAGTAAAGTTCACTCATTTCCTCTCACCTCTCCTGCCTTTCCCCTCCATTATGACACTTTTTTCTTGCCTCTTTTACGTGAGATAATTTATACTATGCTATGTCTTCCTTTCTCCTTCTCCCAATATATTTCTCTCTCACCTCTTAGTTTAATTTTTTTCATATCATCCCTTCATACTCAGCTCACCCTGTGCCATCTATCTGTCTATCATCTATCTATCTATCTATCTATCTATCTATCTATATATATATATATATATATGTATATATCTACCTGTCTGTCTGTCTATCTATCTGTTTATTTATCTATCTATCTATCTATCTAATTTCATTCAACTACCCTAATACTGAGAAAGGTCTCATGAGTTTCAAATATCATCTTTCCATGTAGGAATGTAAACAGTTCAACTTTAACAAGTCTATGATTTCTCTTTCTTGTTTACCTTTTCATGTTCTCTTGATTCTTAAATCTGAAAGTCAAATTTACTATTCATCTCTGGTCTTTTCCTCAAGAGTGCTTGAAAGTCTTCTACTTCATTGATATTCCATTTCCCCCCCTGGAGTATGATACTCAGTTTTGCTAGGAGGTGATTCTTGATTTTAAGCCTGGTTCCTCTGACCTTCAAAATATCATATTCCAATCCTTTCAGTCCCTTAATGTAGAAGCTGCTAGATTCTGTGTTATTCTAATTGAATTTCCATAATACTTGAATTATTTCTTTCTGGCTGCTTGCAATATTTTCTCCTTGACCTGAGAACTCTGGAATTTGGCTACAATATTCCTAAAAGTTTTTCTTCTGGGAACTTTTTCAGTAAAGGCTGAGAGAATTTTTTCTATTTCTATTTTATCCTCTGGTACTAAAATATCAGGGCAGTTTTTCTTGATAATTGCTTGGAAGATGATGTCTAGGCTCTTCTGTGATCATGGCTTTCAGGGAGTAAAATTTTTTTAAATTATTTCTCCAGGATCTATTTTCCAAGTCAGTGGTTTTTCCAATGAGATACTTCATATTGTCTTCTACTTTTTCATTCTTTTGGTGGTTTTATAATTTCTTGGTTTATCATAAAGAAATTAGTTTCCATTTGGTCCACTCTAATTTTGAAGGAATTATTTTCTTCAGAGAGCTTTTGGACCTCCTTTTACATTTAGCTAATCCTGTTTTTAAGCTATTCTTCTCCTCATTGACTTTTTAGACCTCTTTTGCCTTTTGGGTTAGTCTATTTTTTAATGTGTGATTTTCTTCAGCATTTTTGGGAGTCTCATTTAGCAAGCTGCTGACTTGTTTTTCATGATTTTCTTGCATCATTCTCATTTATCTTCTGAATTGTTCCTCTATTTCTCTTACTTGATTTTCAAAATTCTTTTTGAGTTATTCCATTGCCTAAGATAAATTCACATTTTTCTTGGAGGTTTTGGATGTAGGAGTTTTGACTTTGTTGTCTTCTTGTTGTATGTTTTGATCTTTGTCACCAAAGTAAGATTCTATAGTGTGACTTTTTCCCTTCTATTTGCTCATCTTTCCAGCCAAATACTTGACTTTCTAATGCTTTGTCAAGGTAGGACTCTTCTTCCAGTCAGGGGCAGGGAGGGGAGAGTTGGGGTGGGTATACTGTCCCAAGATTCAGGTGTTTTGTATCAGTTTCTTGATCTCCCACTCTCTGTGGGCCCATAGTTCTGGAAGCTGCTGTTGCCTCTTCCTCAACCCCAGGGCTGGGGCTGTACCTCAGCAGCACTGTGCCTCTCCCCCACTCATGTCCTATAGAGTTTTCCCACCAACCTCCTATACTTTCTTTGGCATTTGTGTATTGAGAAGTCTGAAAGTTGCCACAGTCATCAGCAATTAATTCCACTGAGACCTGCTCCAGCCCCATCTGTGCTGGTGGAGCCCATACTGGATGGTGCTCCACTCCTAGACCAATCTGACAGATGCTTCCTGGAAATCCTCAAGTTTTCTTCTGGGCTGGAGAGTTGGCTTACTCCATCACTTTGTGGGATGTGCAGCTCTAGAATTTGTTTAGTCATTTTTACAGATATTTTCAGGGACTTGGGGGAAGAGCACAAGCAGGACCCTGCTTTTCTTCTGCCATTATCTCTGTCCAGCAATTCTTCTTCTAATGAATTCAAAAAGTATTTTTCTTGAAACACTTTAGGCACTTAATATATTTGACTTAGCATTATACGTGATTCTGCATATATCTTAGCATTGGATAGAGTGCTGGACCAGAAGTCAGGAAGAACTAAGTTCAAGTCTAACTCCAGACATTTAATAACTGTTTGACCCTGGGCAAGTCATTTGTACTCTGCCTGCCTCAAAACTGTTATGAGGATAAAATGAAATAGTCTTCAGAAGATCTTTTGCATGGTAGAAGGATACCCCACAAAATATCTGTAAAAAAATGACACTAAACAAATTCTAGAGCAGCAGAAGATACAAAACGACAGAGTAAAACAGATTTCCAGCTCAAGACAATCTGGACAGCTGACTGAAAAGGTCTATCACACTGATTCAGGGCAGAGCACAGCCTTGGCCACACTGAGCAGTATAGACCGGACTGGAGCAGGATACAGGGTGTGCAATCATGGGTAGCAACTGTGGTTCCCAGTCTCAACCCACAAGCACAAAAGATGGTTTCAAAGATCAGTAAGAAAGCTCTTTCACCTGGATTAGAAGGGAGCAGGGTCTGGCTCTAGCCCTGGCCCCAGGCCAGCAGAAGTCACTGCAGCAGAGTCCCATTTTGGAGCCTTCAGTCTAAAGACCCTGGGAAAATTGAGCTGCAGATCTAGATCTCAGCCCTGAGTGGTGGTCATGGAGTGAGGAAGAGCTCTGACAGTAGAGCTGATGGTGACAGGGGAGAGGGTACCCTACTCACAGATCCTGGGCAGAGCAGAATGCTTGTGGTGCTCACAAACAAGAGAGCAAGCCACAAGAAGAGCAAACTCCTCTTCCTTGACTGTGAACCTTGGATGAACTGAGAACTTGTAAGTCCCTAGATTGTGCCCTCCACTTGACAAAGGACTTAAAAGTCAAGTAACTGGCTGGGAAAATGTCCAAAAAAGGGAAAAAAAATAAGACTACAGAGGGTTACTTTCTGGGTGAAAAGGTATTTTCTTATATCTTTCCGATGAGGAATAAGAAAGCACACCATCAGATGAGGGCATCAAAGTCAAGGCTTTTACAGTCAAAACCTCCAAAAGAATATGTAATGATCTCAGGTCATGGAAAAGCTCAAAAAAGGATTTTGAAAATCAAGTACGAGAAGCAGAGGAAAAATTGGGAAGAGAAATGAGAATGATGCAAGAAAATCATGAAAAGTGAGCCCACAGTATGCTAACAGAGACCCAAAAATGCTGAAGAAAACAAGACCTTTAACAATAGACTAACCCAAATCACAAAAGAGATCCAAAAAGTCAATGAAGAAAAGAATGCTTTAAAAAGCAGAATTGATCAAATGGAAAAAGACTTTCAAAAGCTCACTGAAGAAAACAGCTCTTTAAAAATTAGAACGGAGCAAATGGAAGCTAATAACTTTATGAGAAGCCAAGAAATTACAAAACAAAACCTAAAGAATAAAAAAATAGAAGACAATGTGAAATATCTCACTGGAAAAACAACTGACCTGGAAAGTATTTCCAGGGAAAACAATTTAAAAATTATTGGTGTACATGAAAACCATGATGAAACAAAGACCCTTGACATGATCTTCCAAGACATTTTCAAGGAAAACTGCTCTGATATTCTAGAACCAGATATAAAATAGAAATGTAAATAATTCACCAATAACCTCCTGAAGGAGATCTCAAAAGGAAAACTCTTAGGAATATTGTAGCCAAATTACAGAGTTCCCAGATCAAGGAGAAAATATTACAAGCAGGGAGAAAAAAACAATTCAATTATTGTGGAAATACAATCAAGATAACACAGGATTTAGCAACTTCTACACTAAAGGATTTAAAGGCTTGGAATATGATATTCCAGAGGTAAAAGATGATAGGATTAAAACCAAGAATCACTACCAAGAAAAACTGAGTATAATATTTCAGGGGAAAAGGAATTTCAATGAAATAGAGGACTTCCAAGCATTCTTGTTGAAAAGACCAGAACTGAATAGAAAATTTGACTTTTAAATACAAAAATCAAGACAAAGATGAAAAGGTAAAAAGGAAATAAAAGCCTTAACTCATTGAAGTTGAACTGTTTACATTCTTACATGGAAAGATGTCATTTGCAACTCATGAGGGAAAATAGATAGATGGCTAGATAGATAGATAAGTAGGTGGGTATGAGTCTGTTTGTATGTGTATATTATATAGGTGTACATATGTATATATACTTCTTTTTATGTGTGTATAGATATAAACATAGAGGGCACAGGGTGAGCTGAATATGAAGGGAGAATACTTAAAAAAAGTGAAATTTGTTGTTGAATGGAATGTACGAAGAGTAAGAGGAAGGGAGAGGTAGAATGTACCAAATTATCTCACATAAAAGAAGGAAGAAAGAGCTTTTACAATGGAGGGGAAGAGGGAGAGAGGATGAAAGGAAATAATTGAGCCTTACTCTCATGGGATTTGGTTTAAGGAGGGATTAGCATATACTCAATTGGATATGAAAATCTATTTTACCATACAGGAAGTCAAGGGGGGAGGGTATAGGAAAGGGAAGATAATAGAAAGGACAGAAATTTGGGAAAAGGGATAATCAGAAGCAGACAGCATTGTACGAGGACAGGTCAAGGGAGAGAATAGAATAAATGCAGGGTAAGGTAGGACAGAGGGAAATATGGTTAGTCTTTTACAATATAACTATTATGGAAGTGGTTTGTATTGTTACACATGTATGACCTATATTGAACTGCTTGTTTTCTCAATGAGAGTGGGTGGGTAGGGAAGGAGAGAAAATGGAATTCGAAGCTTTAAGAACTAATGTTAAAAATTGTTTTAGCATGCAACTGGAAATTAAACTATGCAGGCAATGGGATATAGAAATCTATACTGCCCTACAGGAAAATAAAGGGGAAGGGGAATGGAAGAAGGTTGGGTAATAGAAGGGAGGTCAGACAGAGGAAGGGGTAGATAGGGTGCATGCTGTCCTGGGGTAGGGAGTGGGTAAAGATGGGGATAAAACTTTGAATTTAAATTCTTGTGGAAGTGAATGTTAAGAACTGAAAAGAAATAAATTGTATATTCAAAAATAAAGAATGTTCACATAATCACAAAATCCCAGAATTTGAATGGGAAAGAATTTCAGTAGTCAGTTAGGTCAACCTATACATATTCTTATACATATACATTATTCTTCCTTTCCCCAAATTTAATGTGCCTATCCATGCTTAATTTTAGTCTTCTTTAAGTCAAGGGTGGGGGAAGGACTGAAAGAGAAAACAATACAGTAAAATAGCATACAGCAGAGAACAAAATTAAACCTAGAAGGAAGCAAAGGAAAGTTGGGTATTTTAGAAAACAGTATGTAGTATTTATTATATAGGTTTTCCTGAAATTAAAATTTATTGTTTTATATCGAATCATCCCATGTTATGCTATGTACATTTTTGTCCAAAAATGAAATGACTTGCCTCAAGATGTAGTAGATTGCTTACTTTTTAAAGGTATAATATAATGAAGATTCCTTTCATTCTTAAAGTGTTTCAGATGAGGATTAATGAGGGGAATTACCAGTTCCTGGAAATCTTCAGCCCTTTAAATTCAGCTCACATGTATCAGTTCTCTTTGGTTTTATTTTGGATGGGACATCTTGCTGCTGATTTATATTGAGTTTAGGATCCATGAAAACCCAACACTTTTCTTCTTCCAGAACAACTGCTATCTATCCATACCTCCCCATTTTATACCTGTGAATTTGATTTCTCCTCTGATCCTCATTTTTTTCTCATCCCCTTCTTTACTGATTTTCAGCCCCCCCATTCTGAGCTTTATTATTTGGATGATCTCCAATTTGTTCCTTCCACAGCACTGAACACAATCTTCTAGATGTGTTAGGACCAGGAAGAGAATAAAGAGAATCTATTCACTATATGTGTCAAGAAAATAATATTTCACATATATCTTGAACTTATACTCTGAACCACATGTATATCACTCAATGACATCTCCTTCCTTTTACTTTCCCCCTCAATAACTATAACTGCAATATTATCAGAATAAGATGCTCAACATGATTTGCTGATTGAATAAATGAAATTACAATTATGTATGGCAATTGCATAGGTCTTGATAGGTAGCATGGTTTCATGCAGAACATTGGGTAGAATGCTGGGTTTAACATTATAAAGACTGGAGTTCAAATACCTCCTTGGAAATTTGTTAGCTAAGTGATCCTTGTCAAGTCATTGAACCTGTGCTTCAGGAGAATCTACTTCCTAAATTTGTTGTGAGGACCAAAGAAGATACTATTTGTAAGGTTCTTGGCAAATTTCAAAACTCCACATAAATAAGAATAATTGCAATAAAATAATAATTATTATTCCCATGGGCAGGCAGATAAGTTTAGGACTGGGGAAAATATTATATCCAAAGAGAGAAAAGCCTACCTGTTAAGAATGGAGCAACAAAAAAGTATCATTGAGGTGTGAAATTACAGAGTTGTGAAAGAAAACAAAAGAAACCTTATCAAAATCATGAAGCTACAATGTCCCTGGCAAGCAATTATCTGGAGATCCCACCTGAATTACTCCAATGATGGAGAACTCAGTACCCCATAAGTTAATACATTTCTTTTATCTGATGACGTTGTTTGAGAGGTTTATTTAAATTGAATTGAAGTCATTAGGCCATGTAACATTGACTGACTTATGTCTGAGATTAGCTTGAACAAGACTAAGCTCAGTTTCCCCATGACAGCCTTTCAAACACTTGAAGAAAACTATCATTTTTTTTCCTTAAGTCATTTCTTTTCTAAGTTGGACATTCCTAGCCTGGAATGCATGCCATTAGCATCTCCTAAAGCAAAAATAAAGGCTAAAATATGATAAATCACTCAATCTCTTCTCCAGACTTAAAACTTCTCAGTAAGAAGGAGTTCAGGTTGAAATGTTTCTGAATGATTTGTCTGGTTATAGATTCCTAGCTCCATTTATGCCAGCATAATTATTCAAAATGTAGTTAATTCTGACTGAGGGCCCAATGTTCTTCAGACCTCTCAGACTAAGAATATTGACTAGAAATGTCAATCTAAGGATCTCTGCTTAGTTTCTATACTAAGGAAACAAAGAAAACAGAGGAAAGTGGTTTAAAACTAAAGCAGAGTCTGAGCTAGGCAAGATAATTGCCAAGTAATTATAGCTTCCAAACTGCCTAGATACAAGAAAGAGCCCGATCATGCCTCCAAACTTCAATAGGGAATGGCTCTTCTTATTCTCAGGAGATAGATGGTAGGTAAATAGATATATATGGAAACATATGCACATGGAATGAATCTAGGGAAGTCTTATACTAAGAAATGCCATCTACCAGCAAAATTTGGTAACTTCTCTGGACTTAGTCACCTTGAAGAGTTGTCTCGGGAACTGACAGGTTAAGAGACTTGTATGGGATCAAACAACCAATATGTGTCAGAGGTTGGCCTTGAACCCAGATCTTCCTTGCTGACTGAGACTGGCTCTATCCACTATGGCACATTGCCTCACTTGTGCATGCACACACCCACATACCCCACTCCCACACACCCATACCCCCACACACATACACACACATACACACACACTATATAGTACATATAGAGGTTAACCATGTCAAATATTATTTGACATTCATTAGGTAGAGAACTAGATTGGAATGGTACCTTAACAGTGAACAACTCTCTTAACTTAGAAAGATAACACAAACAAAGATTTTACATAGATTTAGAAACATACCAATTTAAGCATTCCTCCCAGGATCTCCATCACTGCCAGCAAAGATTTTGCCATAGAATGAACATATGTGTTTAGAGACTACAGGATGCTAGATGAGTAACTAACTAAAACCTATAGGCTATCTTATTTACAACCAGAAGGTTTTTACATAGACTAATTCTTAGTTACCAGTCTCAGAATCTTACCACTTAGGAATATAGTCATATAATACACTTTCTTATTTCACAGCTGTATTCATATTCTGTTGAAGAATAACTGGAAAAGGAAGAGTTAGACTCATTCTTGTTATGTTCATTGAAAACTTAAAAACTGATGCATCATAAGAAAATTGAAAAAAGGATGATGAGTGCTCCTTCTGTAGTTTACAGTTTGGAAGATGGAAATCTCATAAGTTGCTTGCATTTAGAAGGAAAACAAACCACAATGCTTTCTGTTCCTAGAGTTGGTCTCTTAGCAATTCATCTATAGGTTACATGGGGGCATCAAAATCTAAACATAAATGGGGGGGTGGGTAGCAAAGAGATTGAATTATTTCTTAGTACTTCATTTTCTATTTTTTCCCATTAAGATATATACTCTTCTGTGGTTTTAATAAGTGAGAATTGGTGGAATTGGATGGGCAATATAACTTAACTGTTGTATTTTGCTTATTATATTTACTTTTTTATCATCTGTAGGGTAAATATTGTATTGAACATAAAAATCTGTGGTAATTTAATGAAGTGAATAACTGAACAAATCAGGACTATGTTGAATTTAATCTCTTCACTCACTTGAATGAGTTTTAACAGCAGTAGATTTGTGAGAAGGCAATGGATAAAGAACCAGCCTTTACAGTACAAGAAAAAGACATTTTCGTAGTTCTTGGTACACAGTAGGCAGTTAATATATTCTTGGGGACTAACTTACAACCTCTCAAATGCCACAAATAACATTGCTAAAGTTACAAGTACCTATCAGTGTTGTTGAAAGAAGTTTCCTCACTGAGAGTTCCCTACATGTATGAAAATTGAGATTGGATAAAAAAATTAAAATTATTTCTCCCTACTTGCCAGGGTTGTTCCTTCCCCCAGGGAAGGAAGAGGGAAAAGAAAACAAAGAAACCCAATATGACTGAAAATATAAGTAAAGACCAAAGCACTTCTACTTACACCTGTATTTTTCCTTACCCAATCTACTTGTAATTGACATAGTCAAAGGTAACAATTATTTCTTTGCCCAAGACTGGATTGTTTCTGAAACTCTAAGTCACTTTGTCTGCATCAGTGTAAAACTACACAACCCCTAATATTTATAAGATATATATGTTGTCTGCATGGAGTAGATAGTCAATATTGCAGTTATGGGTGTGGCTTCATTTTCTCAAGCAAGACCAAATCATGGAACACCTAGGAGAGCAGTTAAATACATCTTATACTCTTCTAGTATAAGTAAGCACACTAAATTAATTCTCATGCTATTGAAAAGCCCTGCAGTAAGGCCAAAACTGTGTAAGACATCTTAAAATTCTGATCCTAACACATAATCTACTCTTGCTGATGGCCTCCAGAGAGATCAGGAAAGGCATTGTCAGCAAAGGCCCTTTGTTTCCCAAAACTCCTTTTTAACATAGCTTTAATTTGTTGACCTTCAGGTCTTGAGTTTGGTCTACTATGAGTTCTTCGCATAAATCCTTTTAGTTGAATGATGGAACTTTCAGTACATAGTAACTGACACTCAGAATTGGCCTAAGGTTGAAAAATCTAAATAAATGCAAGCAATAAATGAATAGAGTATGCAGACAAACTTCTACTCAATTGCTGACACAGCAATGTTCCTCTCATATGGGTATACCTGCTACTATATTATGCACATAACATAAAGCTATCTGTATTCTTTGAGCAGAAATCCCCTGTATTTCAGGATACAAACTACTTCATCTCCGACATTTTTCACATTTTATGTGTTTTGTCTCACTGGTTCATTAGCATAGGCAGCCAGGTTGGGAGCAAAGCTTTCCAAATTTTTCCAAAAGGATCATTAAAGCAGAAAGTTATCATCCACCGAGGAAAATAGAAATCTTGCTAAATTGCAGTTGCTAACCAACCATGAATTGCCAATCCAGCAACTGAGAGACAAAGTATGGAAAAATGGTGCATTTTGAAAACTAAGCCAGACAACATTTACCTCTGCTTTTCCTAATTAAAGAGCTGAAAAATAATCTTTACTTCGCCTGAAAAAAATGGCTGATGGCTACTTTTGGTTTTTATTTTTTTTTTTTATTTTAGGTTCTTTTTTATTCTTCTTAAACCATTAGAAAATTTAAAATGCTAATAGTTGCTAATCTCAAATCATAAAATTGCATTATTTCCTTTTGGGGCAGAGCTTTTAGACTGGTACATCAGGGGATATTTGCAGATGTGATTCTAGATTGCACAAAGTATTTGTTAAAGTTTCTTGCCATTTTCATGGACAAGATGAAAAAAATATGAGCAAGATAGTAGTATACTTAAGAAAATTTGTAACTAATTGAATAGCCAGGTCCAAAGACTAGTCATTCATACTGTAGTAAATCAATAACAAATTGGAACATTGCTTTTCTGAAAGACTGTTGGGATATTCACTTTGAGATACTTGATATTCATGTGTTTTAATCATTGATATGAATAATAAATGCATGCTTTTAATACTTAAATATGCAGGCAATACAATTTGTCCATATTTCCCAAAAATATCAATAAATTACTCAGCATTATATTTTACCTCTACTCCTTTTATGACTGCATTGACTTCCTCTGCCCTGTTTTCTTTCTTTTCTGTTTTTCATTATTCTCAAGATTTGTTTGATATTGAGCGAAGAATATTTTACCTGTCAGATCTAGAGAAAAGGTGTAAGGTTAATGGAATGGGAAGATCTTTCCCATCTATTAATAGTCCTATGTGAACTGCTTTGAGTTTAGACCCCTCTGACTGCTATGATGGAGCCTGAGACATATGGAGCCTGAGTCACATGGCTTGGTGGGAGGAGTTTGCCAAATGGGTGGAGCAGAAAGTAAGAGTGAGGTAGAGCTGGGAGAGAGTAAGGCAGAGCCGAAGTAGAGCAGCTAGAATGAGTGAGACAGGGAGAAATTTTGCCTAAGGGAGCTTTTTTATAGGGAGACCTATGAAGAGAAGACTTGGGGATGTCAGTGCTCCCTAGATTGGTGGTGTGTATAAACTTCTTTGGAACTGGCTTTCTGGTATCTGAATAAATATTTTGGTTTTCCTTTGAGGAAGAGAGTTATTTATATTTTTCAATTTAACCCTGGAAATATATCTGCATCTTTGTAGCAGCTGTTGTAGGTATTGCATTGACAATATATAAGGGAAGAATTTAAGACCAAACAAGAGACAGACAGAATTGCTGGATGTACAATGGATAATTTTGATTATGATAAATTAAAACATTTTTGCACAAATAAAATTAATGTAACCAAGATTAGAAAGGAAGCATAAATATGAGACATTTTTACAGGAAATATCTCTCATTTAAATTATTCCAATTTATAAGAATAGAAATCATTCTCCAATTGATAAATGGCCAAAGGATACGAACAGGCAGTTTTCAGATGAATAAATCAAAGCTATATATAGTCGTATGATAATATGCTCTAAATCACTATTGATTAGAGAAAGGCCAATTAAAACAACTCTAAAGTACCATGTCACACCTGTTAGATTGGCAAATATAACACAAAAGGAAAACAATAAAGTTAGAGTGGATGTGGGAAAATTAGGACACTAATTCACTGTTGGTGAACTGATATAACTACTCTGGAGAACAATTTGGAACTATGCCCAAACAGTTTTTAAACTGTGTCATTCCCTTTGATCTAGGAAAGCCACTAGAATGTCTATATCCCAAAAAGATTAAAAAAAAGAGTAAAGGAAAGACCCATATGTACAAAAGTATTTCAGCAGCAAATAATACAGGAGCAAATAATTAGAAATGAAAGGGATGTCTATTAATTGGGGAATGACTGAAGAAATTGTGGTGTATGCTTATAATGAAATACTACTATGCTTTCAGAAATAATGAGCAGGTAGATTTCAGAAAAAACCTGAAAAGACTGACATAAACTGATGCAAAGAGAAATGAGCAGAACAAGGAGAACACACAATAAAAGCAATGCTGTGCAATGATCAACTGTGAATGACTTAGCTACTCTGAGTAATATAACAATACAAGACAATTCCAAAGGACTCAGGATAGAAAATACCTCCCAAGGGGTTGCGGGGAGACAGATGAAGTCCGAATGCAAATTGAAGCACACTATTTTCCACTATCTTTTTTTTGTTTGTTTCCGCTCTACTTTGGATTTGTGTCTTCTTTCACAATATGATTAATATATTGATATGTTCTGTATGATTGAACCTGTATAATCTATACTAAATTGCTTACTCTTCAAGAAAGGAGAGAGGTAAAGGAGGGAGAAAATTTAGATCTCAAAAAAAGTACTGTAGGTTAAAAATTGTCTTTATCTGTAACTGGGGCAAAAATAAAATACTAGTGTACAAAAAAGATTTGTTTCAAACTAATAGCTTGACATCACCTGCCTGAGTATGGCAGTCAAAATTTTTATATAATTTTCCTGTATCAAGAAGTATTGGTAAGATTCCACGCTCCTCATTCCTTTGTCCTCTGTCTTCTATTCACTTAAATTACATATACTGGAGCAGCATACATGATATATGACCATACACATGAAAATAAAAGCAAAGAAATGATAGCATGGTAGTTCTAGCAAGGGAGACATCTCCCCATTAAGCGGATCCTGTTTTTTGTTTTGTTGGGGAATGAGTATATTTCACCTCAGACAGAACCTACTCTAGATATCATCTAGTCCCATTAATAACCATTTTAGAAGTGAGAACACAAGGCCAACACCAAGACAGTTTAAGTGACTTATTTCTATTTGCCAAGATAATCATCAAAGCTATAATGTGAATCCTGGGCCTCATACTCCAAATCTGAAGCTCTCTCACTGTATCAAACCATGCTAAAGCTTCATAGATGTTGATGTTTTTTTCAAAATCTGTGTCCTTTTTTGACCCATGAAATTGAGTATGATGGATATTATTGCAGCATTTCTAATAGTATATACCCTTAAAACATTATGGACTAGAATCCATTACACCCTAAAACTAGTTGTTGTAGAGGGGGAAGGAGCCAAGATGGTAGAGTAACAACACAGACTTGCTAGTGTTTTCCCCCCAAGACCAATCAAATACCTGTAAAAATGACTCTAAACAAATTCTGAAGCTGGAGAACCCATAGAATGACAGAGTGAAGCAAATCTCCAATCCAAACTATCGAGGAAGGTCATTAGGAAGTGTCTATTGTGCTGTGTTTAGAGCAGAACTCATTCCAGTGTGGGTCTCACTGGAAGAGATGGGACCTGAGCAGACCTTGGGGGGAATGAACTGTGGGGGTCTGTGGTGGTTTCCAGACTTCTGGACTCCAAAACACTGAGGAAAAATTGGAAAGTCAGTGCAAAAACATGTGAGACCTGGAGGAGAGAGTAGAGAGAGTAGTAGACTGGTTAGAGCCCACAGAGGAGGGTTCCACAGGAGCAGCAGCAGCAGCAGGGGAAGCAGCAGCAATGACTTTCTGGAGCTCTAGGACCATAGAATGTAGGCAAATAGAGCAGCTGAGAGTACACAGCCATTCCCACATGAATCAGAGACCTACCTTGACAAGGATTTCAAAAGTAAAGTAAAATTTAAGAAGTAAAGTAAATAGATGGGAAAATGAGCAGAAACCAGAATAAGAATCAGACTATGAAGTCTTATTTTGGAGACAAGAAAGACCAAGTATACAAACAGAAGACAAAAAAATCAAAACTCCTACCTTAAAACTCCCCAACATATTAATTGATCTAAGGGAATGGGAGAGCTCAAAAATAATTTTGAAAATCAAGCAAGATAAATAGAGCAAAAATTGGGAAGAGAAACGAGAGTGATGCAAGAAAATCATTTAAAAAAAGACTCAACTACAAGCTAAAGGAGATCCCTAAAAATTTTTGAAGAAAATGACACAAAATATTTTTTTAATTTTTATTATTTTTATTTTTTATTAATTTTAAGTTTTCAACATTCATTTCCACAAAATTGTGAGTTCCAATTTTTTCTCATCTTTCTCCTCCCCCACCCCAAAGTGCCTTGCATTCTGATTAGCCCTTCCACCAATCTGCCCTCCCTTCTAACACCCTCCCATCCGTTATCCCCATCTTCACTCTTGTCCCGTAGGGCAAGATAAATGTCTATACCCAATTACCTGTAATTCTTATTTCCCAGTTGTATACAAAAACAATTCTCAACATTTGTCCCTAAACTTTGAGTTCTAACTTCTCTTCTTTCATCCCTCCCCATCCATCCCCACTGAGAAGGTGAGCAGTTCAATATAGGCCATATTTATGTGTAGTTTTACAAATACTTCCATAATAGTCATGTTGTATAAGACTAACTGTATTTCCCTCCATCATATCCTGCCCCCCATTTCTTCTATTCTCTCTTTTGAACTTGTCCCACCCCAAGAGTGTATACTTCTAATTGCTCCCTTCTCCCACTTTCCCTTCCTTCCATCATCCCCGCACCTAACTTATCCCCTTCTCCCCCACTTTCCTATAGTGTAAGATAGGTTTTCATACTAAATTGAGTGTGCATGTTATTCCTTCCTTGAGTCAAATGTGATGAGAATAAGCTTAACATTTTCCCCTCTCACATTCCCCCTTTTCCCTCTATTGAAAAAGCTTTTCCTTGCCTCTTTTATGAGAGATAATTTGCCTCATTCCATTTCTCCCTTTCTCCTCCCAATATATTCCTCTCTCACCCCTTAATTTTATCTTTTTTGCATATTATCCCTTCCTATTCAACTAACCCTGTGCTCTCTGTCTCTCTATCACTGTCTCCGTGTGTGTGTGTGTGTGTGTGTGTGTGTTTGTGTATGTGTGTATAAAGTCCCTCCAACTACCCAGATGCTGATAAAAGTTTCAGGAGTTACAAATATTATCATTCCATATAGGAATATATACAGTTCAAGTTTAGAAAGTCCCTTGTTATTTCTCTTTCCTGTTTGCCTTTTCATACTCCTCTGGATTCTTGTGTTTGAAAGTCAAATTTTCTTTTCAACTCTGGTGTTTTCATCAAGAATACTTGGAAGTCCTCTATTTCATTTGAATGACTATTTTTCCATGAAGTTTTATAATCAGTTTTGCTGGGTAGGTGATTCTTGGCTTTAATCCTAGTTCCTTTGACTTCTGGAATATCATGTTCCAAGCCCTTTGATCCCTTAATGTAGAAGCTGCTATTTCTTGTGTTATCCTGATTATATTTCCATAACATTTGAATTGTTTCTTTCTAGTTGCTTGCAATATTTTCTCCTTGACCTGAGAACTCTGGAATTTGGCTACAATATTCCTAGGAGTTTCTCTTTTTGAGCCTTCTTTAGGAGGTGATCAGTGTGTTCTTTCAAGATTTTATTTTGCCCTTTGGTTGTAGAATATCAGAGCAGTTTCTCTTGATAATTTCATGAAAAATGATGTCTAGACTCCTTTTTGGATCATGGCTTTCAGGTAGTCCCATAAATCTTAAATTGTCTCTCCTGGATCAATTTTCCAGATCAGTTGTTTTTTTAAGGAGATATTTCACATTACCTTCCATTTTTTCATTCTTTCGGTTTTGTTTTGTAATTTCTTGGTTTCTCATAAAGTCATTAGCTTCCAATTTTAAATTTCCAATTTAAATTTCCAATTTAAAATTCCAATTTTAAAGAACTATTTTCTTCAGTGAGCTTCTGAGCCTCCTTTTCTATTTGACTAATTCAGCTTTTTAAATCATTCTTCTCATTGACTTTTTGGACCTCTTTGGCCAATTGAGTCAGCCTATTTTTAAAGGTGTTATTTTCTTCAGCATTTTTTGGGGTCTCCTTTAGCAAGCTGTTGACTTGCTTTTCATGATTTTCTTGCATCACTCTCATTTCTCTTCTCAGTTTTTCCTCCACCTCTATTACTTGATTTTCAAAATCGTTTTTGAACTCTTCCATCACCTGAGCCCATTGCAAATTTAGTTTAAATGTTTGAGAAGCAGCCTTGACTTTTGTGTCTTCACTTGATGGTAAACATTGTTCTTACTCATCTGAAAGGATGGGAGACAATACCTGTTCACCAAGGAAGTAACCTTCTATAGTCCTATTTCTTTTCCGTTTTTCAGGTATTTTTCCAACCAGTTCCTTGACTTTTATGTCCTTTGTAAAGAGTAAGGTATAATATGGGGACCTGTAAGTTCTCAGTTCCTCCAAGGTGGCACAATCAAGGGAGAGGAGTTTTCTCCTCAGGGGCCTCCAACTCCACCACACCACAGGACCATGGTCAGGGCTGAGATTCAAATCAGCCACCCAATTCCCCCAGGGACTTTAGGCAGGGACAGAGTCACCACTCAGGGATGAAGTTCATACCAACTGCTTAATTCCCTCAGGGACTTCAAACTGAGGCTCCAATAATGCCTGCTACAGCCACTGCCACCCCAGCCACTGTTGCCATGTGTGGGGCCAGACCCAGGTGAAGGCCCTGCTCCCTTGCCACAAAGGTGAAAAAGCTCTCATACTGACCTTTAAAGCTGCCTTTGGCACTTGTGGATTGAGGGATCTGTGAACCTCTGCTGCTGTTGGGGATTCTGCCCCTGAGACCTGCTCCAGTCCTGCTCCTCCTGGTTCCACATGGCCAAGGCTGGGCTGCACTCTGCTCAACATCCAGTGAGACAGACTTTTCCCATCATCATTCCAGGTCACTCTGGGTTGTAAGTCTCCTCCACACTGTTGTTCTGTGACTTCTGCTGCTCTAGAATTTGTTGAAAGTCTTTCTTTACAGGTATTTTATGGGCTGTGGGGAAGAGCTAGAGTATATGCATTTTTGCACTTCACCATCTTGGCTCTGCCCCCTCACTTTAAAAAAGAGACTAACCCAAATGGCAAAAGATGTCCAAATAGTCCCTCAGGAGAGGAAAAGAATGTCCTAAAAAGCAGAATTGACCAGATTGAATAAAAGGTCCAGAAGCTCACTGAAGAAGATGATTTCTTAAAGTTTAGAGATTAGATGGAGGCTAATGACTTTATGAATAAAGAAATTATAAAACAAAGGCAAAGAAATGAAAATAAAAGCAGACAATGTGAAATATCTCATTGGAAAAACAACTGACCTGGAAAATAGATCCAGGAGAGATAATTTAAAAGTTATTGGATTACCAGAAAGATATAATCAAAAAAGAGCCTAGGTATCGTCTTTGAAGAAATTATCAAGGAAAACTGCTCTAATATTGTAAAATCAGAGGAGTAAAATAGAAATAGAAAGAATTCACTGATCACATCCTGAAAGAGAGCCCAAAAGAAAAACTCCTAGGAATATTGTAGACAAATTCTAGAGTTCCCAAGTCAAAGAGAAAATATTGAAAGCAGCCAGAAAGAAACAATTCAAATATTGTTAATTATTATCATTATAAGTATAGCTATTTATTAATTATTATATTTAACATACGTAATTATTAATAATCTATTAAACAAAAATCTATTATTAATATATTATATTAATAATATATTAATCAATTAATTATTGATAACACAAGATTGAACAGCCTCTACATTAAAGGATCTCAGGAATTGGAATATGATATTATAGAGATTAAAGGAGCTAGTACTAAAACTGAGAATCACCTACTCAGCAAAATTGAGTATAATACTTCAGGGTAAAAAAATGGTCTTTCAACTAAAAAGAAGTCTTTCAAGGATTCTGATTGAAAAGATCAGAGATGAATAGAAAATTTTCCTTTCAAACATAAGAATCAAGTGAAGCATGCAAAGGTAAATAGGAAAGAGAAATCATAAGTGACTTACTAAAATTGAGCTTTTAATGCTCCTACACGGAAAGATCGTATTTTTAACTCAACATTTCTCAGTATTAGAATAGTTGGAACGATTATGTACATATTGACAGAGGGCACAGGGTAAGTTGAATAGGTAGGCATGGTATCTAAAAAGATAATATTAAGAGCCCCCAGATGGTCTGAGACAGTGGTGACATCGAGGAATCTTGGGCATATGAGCTCGGGAGTCCAGAGGAACCAAGCAAGTAAGAGATATAGAGCCCCAGCAGCAGCTGTTCCTGAGACTATCAGCCCACAGATCAAATGCCTTTAAGTCACCTACTTGACCTTCCAGGAGCTAAGATGGCAGAGTGTGCTGTAAATGCCCTCCCCCTCCCATTGTTGACCCTGAAAGACTCATAAAATATTTCCCCAGAAAGATCCTAGAACAGTAGGATCAGCTGAATGGGCAAACAGTTTCCTAGCACATGAACCTAAAAATATTACTAAGGAGGTTCCCTCTTGCTTGACTGAAGGGGACCAGTGCAAGATCAGAGTTGTTCCAGATAGCCCTCCTCCAGCAAACTGAGAGAAGATCCTGAGCCACAGTGGGGGTGAAGGCTGCAACCTCCAATATCAGGACTCCAGTCATGCCTCAGCACCCCAGGGGAATTGGGCAAGTAGAAGCTAATGACTCTATGAGACATAAAGAATCAGTCAAACAAAATCTAAAGAATGAAAGATAGAAGAAAATCCAAAATATCTAATTGGAAAAAACAACTGACCTAGAAAATAGATCCAAGAGAGAAAATGTAAGAATTATTGGTGTACCAGACAGTCATGATGAAAAAAAAAAGAGCCTGGGCAATATCTTCCAAGAAATCCTCAAGGAAAATTGCACAGAAGTCCTAGATCCAGAGAGCAAAATAGTCATGGAATGAGTCCACTATTCACTTTCTGAAAAGGACCCCAAACTTAAATCACCAAGGAATATAGTTGCCAAATTTCAGAACTATCAAGTGAAGGAGAAAGTACTAGAGGCAGCCAGAAAGAAACCATTGAAATATCAAGGAGTGACAGTCAGGATCACACAGGACCTTGCAGCTTCTACATTAAAAGACTGAAGGAATTGGAATATGATATTCTGAGTCAAAGGAGGTAGGACTACAACCAAGGATCAATTACTCAGCAAAATTGAGCATAATATTTCAGTCAAGGAGATGGACATTCAGTGAAATAAGGGATTTCCGGAACTTCTTGATGAAAAGACCAGAGCTCAATAGAAAATTCAATGTTCAAACACAAGTCTCAAGAGAGGTAAAATGGTGAACAAGGAGAAAAATCTTGTTATGCAATATGGGCATACTGTTTACATCCCTAAAAGGGAAGATGGTAGTTGTTAATCTTGAGAATTGTATATTTATCATGATATGTAAAAGGGATATACATAGACTGAGGGAATGGGTATAAAATAAATGATATGATGATAAAAGTGTGATTTAAGCATGCAAAGGTATTGTAACAGGAAATGTGAAAAGGAGGAGGCAGAAAATGGTAAAGTACATCACAGGAAGAGGAACAAAATTATATTACAGGAGAGGGAAAGAGGGAAGGGAGACGAGCATTGTTTGATATTTACTGTCATCTGATTTAGTTCAAGAAGTGCACAACAAACTCAGGTAAGTATAAAAAACTAACTATCTCTATAGGCAGTAGAAGGGGAAGGGGGAAAGGAAAGGTAGGGGATGCTAAAAGGCAGGGAAGAAGTAACAAGAGTAAAAGAGAGTAAAAGGGAGGGATGCTGAAAGAAGGAAGGGAAGATTGAGGGAGGAGGTGGTCAAAAATAAAACTCTCTTGTGGAAGAGAAGACTGAAGGGAGAATTAAAAGCACAAATGGGAGGAAAGAGGATGGAGGAAAGACACAGATAGTAATCATAACTGCGAATGGAATGGAAAAAACTCTCCCATAATAGCAGAATGGATTAAAAATCATAATTCAACAATTGTTGTTTACAAGAAATACATTTGAAACAGGGGGAATACACTCAGGGTAAAGGTAAAATGTTGGCGCAGAATATATTGTGCTTCATCTGATGTAAATAAAAGCAAGGATAGCAGAAAAAGCAGAATTAGGTGTAATCAAAAGAGATAAAGAAGGAAACTATGTCCTGCTAAAAGTCACCACAGACAACAAAGCAATATCATTACTAAACATATATCCAAATTCTTAGAGGAGAAGTTAAGGGAGTTACAAGACGAAATAGACAACAAAGCTATCCTAGTGCAGGACCTCAACTTCCTACTCACTGAACTTGTTAGATCTACCTCAAAATAAACAAGAAAGAAGCTAAGAAGGTGAATAAAACTCTGGAAAGGCTAGATATGGTAGATCTCTGGAGACAACTGAATTGGAACAGAAAGGAATAGACCTTTACTCACCAGTACATGGCACATATACAAAAATTGACCATGTACTAGGGCATAAAACCTTCACAGTCCAGTGCAGAAAGGCAGAGATATTGAATGCATCCTTCTCAGATCATAATGTAATAAAAATTATATGTAATAAAAGCCCATGGAAATGTAAACAAAAAATTAATTGGAAACTAAACAATCTCATCCTAAAGAATGAATGGGTTAAACAACAAATTATAAAAACAATCAACAACTTCATTCAAGAGAATGACAACAATGAGACAACCTACCAAATCTTATGGGATACTTCAAAAGCAGTTCTTAGAGGAAGTTTTATATCTTTGAATACCTATATGAATAAAATAGAGGAAGATAAGATCAATGAATTGGGTATGTAGCTGAAAAAGCCAGAAAAAGAAGAAATGGAAAATCCCCAAGTAAATACCAAATTAGAAATACCAAAAATGAATGGAGAGAATATAAAATTGAAAGTAAGAAAACTATTGAACTAATAAATAAAACTAAAAGTTGGTTTTATGAAGAAACCAATAAAATTGATAAACATTTGGTCAATTTGATTCAAAAAAGAAAGAAGAAAACCAAATTACCAACATGAAAAATGAAAAGGGTGAACTCACCTTCAAGGAGGAGGAAATTAAAACAATAATTAGAAATTACTTTGTCCAACTGTATGCCCATAAATTGGACAATCTAAATGAGTTGGATGATTATTTTTAAAAATATAAATTACCCAGATTAATAGAAGAGGATGTTGAATACTTAAAATAACCCCATCTCAGAAAAAGGAATTGAACATCAATGAACTCCCTAGGAAAAAATCTCTAGGCCAGATGAATTTACACATGAATTCTATGAAAAATTTAAAGAACAGCCAATTCCAATATTATACAGAATATTTGGGAATATTAAGGGAGAAGGAATCCTCCAAAATGCTTTTTATGAAATAAATAAGGTTCTGATAACTAAAGTAGGAAGAGCCAAAACAGAGAAAGAAAATTATGGACCAATATATATAATGAATATAGATGAAAAAGTTTTGAATAAGATTTTAGCAAAAAGAATACAGTAACTTATCACAAGAATAATACTTTATGATCAAGTAGGATTTATACCAGGAATGCAGGGCTGACTCAATATTAGGAACACTATTAGCATTATTGATCATATCAACAACAGAACTAACAGAAAACACATGATTATCTCAATAGATGCAGAAAAAAACTTTTGAAAAAATACAACACTCATTCCTATTGAAAACATTTGAGATCACAGGAATAAATGGAACTTTCCATACAATAATAAGCGGTATCTACCTAAAACCTTCAGCAAGCATTATATGCAATGGGGATAAGCTAGATGCATTTCCAATAAGATCAGGGGTAAAACAAAGATGTTCATTATCACCAATATTATTCAATATGGTACTAGAAATGTTAGCTGCAGCAATAAGAGAAGAAAAAGAAATTGATGAAATTAGAATAGGCAAAGAAGAAACTAAGTTATCACTCTTTGCAGATGATATGATGATATACTTAGAGATTCCCAGAGAATCAAGTAAAAAACTACTTGAAACAATCATACAATTTTGCCAAACTGTAGGTTACAAAATAAACCCACGCAAATTTTCTTCATTTCAATATATTATTAACAAAGCCCAAAAGCAAGAAATGAAAAGAAAAATTCCATTTAAAGCTAAGGTAGAGACTATAAATATTTGGGAGCCTACCTTCCAAAACAAACGCAGGGACTATATGAACACAATTACAAAACATTTTTTGTCCAGAAAGTCAGATCTAAGTAAATGAGAAAACTTCAGTTGCTCTTGGTTAGGCCAAACCAATATAATAAAGATGATAATTCTACCTAAATGAATTTACTTCTTCACTGCCATACCAGTCAATCAATCAGATAATTATTTTCCAGAGCTAGAAAAAATAGTATCAAATTTCATCTGGAAGATCAAAAGAGTTCAGAATATCAAGGGAACTAATGAAAAGAAATGCTAGGGAAGGTGGCCTATCCCTACCAGATCTCAAACTATATTTTAAGGTAGTAATTATCTAAACTACTTGATACTGGCTAAGGAACAGAGAGACAGACCAGTGGAATAGGTTCAGTACTCAAAACACAATATTCAATGAATATAGCAATCTACTGTCTGATAAACCCAAGGATCCCAGCTTCTGGGATAAGAGCTCGTTGTTTCACAAAAATTGCTGGGAATACTGGATAACACTGTGGTAGAAACTAGGCACATACCAATGCCTGACACTGTATACAAGAATAAAGTCCAATTGTGTACTTTATGAAGGTATAAAGATTGACATTATAAGCAAATTAGTGGAGCAAGGAATAGTGTATTTATCAGATTTATGGAGAATGTAGAAATTTTTGACTAGAAAGGAGATAGAAAACATTATGAAATGCAAATTGGATAATTGTGATTACATTAAATTAAAAAGATTTTACATAAGCAAATACAATGCAACCAAGATTAGGACAGAAGCAGAAAACTGGGAAAGAATTTTTGCAACTAGTTGTCTGTGAAAAGATCTGATTTCAAACACAGATAGAGAACTGAGTCAAATGTACAAGAATACATTCCCCAATTCATAAATGGTCAAAGGATATGGATGGTCAGTTTTCAGAGGAAGAAATTAAAGTTATCTATAGTCATAGGAAAAAATACTCTAAAGCACTATTGATTAGAGAGATGTAATGCAAAGCACCTCTGAGGTACCACATTATACCTACAAGATTAGCTAACATGACAAAACAGGAAGATTATAAATGTTGGAGAAGATGTGGGAGAGTTGGAACACAAATCCATTGTTGGTGGAGCTGTGAGCTGATCCAACCATTCCAGAGAGCAATTTAGAACTATGCCCAAAAGACTGCAAAAATATGCATGCCCTTTGACCCAGCATGCCTCTTCTAAGACAGTATCACCAAGAGATCATAATAATGTGAAAGGGTCCCACATGTACAAAAATATTTATAGCAGCTCTCTTTGTGGTAGCCAAAAACTAGAAATCAAGGGGATGTCTACAATTGGGGAATGGCTGAACAAGCTGTGGTATATGAATGTAATGGAATTTATTGTGCTATAAGAAATGATGAACAGGAAGACTTCAGAGAGACCAGAAAAGACTTATTTGAACCCATGCTGAGTGAAAGGAGCAGAACCAGGAGAACTTTGTACATCGTAACAACCACAGTGCATGAGGAATTTTTCTCGTAGACTTAGTACTTCGTTGCAATGCAAGGACTTAAAAAATTTCCCTTGATTTCCAGTTTGAATTCCATCTTCTCTTCCTCCCTGCCTTCGCACCTATCCCCACTGAAAAGACAAGCAATTCAATGTGGGTTATACATGTGTAGTATTGCAAAGACTAAGTACATTGCCCCCCATTTTTCTATTCTCTCTTCTCACTCTAGCCCTCCTCAGAAGTGTTTACTTCTAATTAGCCCCTACTCTCATTTCCCCTCTCTTCTATCATCCCTCCACACCCGCTGCTTATCCACCTCCCCCTGGTTTCCTGTAAAGTAAGATAGATTTTCCTACCAAATTGAGTGTGCATGTCCTTAAGTCAAATGAGATGAGAGCAAAGTTCACTCTTTCTCTCTCACCTCCCCCGATTCCCCACCATTAAAAAAGCTTTTTTCTTTTCTCTTTGATGTGAGATAACTTGCCCCATTCTATTTTTCCCTTTCTCCTTCCAATATATTCATCTCTCACTCCTTAATGTCATCTCTTTTGTTTTTTATTAAATTATTTTATTTGTTTTCAGTGTTCTAGAATAACTTCCATATATCTTAGATTTTTTCCCTTCTGCCTCCTCTTTCCCCTTCCCTCCTTGAGATGGCATACAATTTTATATAGATTCTTTTTTTTTTTTTTGTTGAAACTAACTTTTATTTTTTATTTTTTTTTAAATAAATTTATTTAACTTTTTACATTCATTTTCACAAGATTTTGGGTTCCAAAATTTTCTCCCC
>CM053770.1:189694085-189755948 GCA_028658325.1 Potorous gilbertii | reverse complement strand
GTCTTGACCCATTTTTCATGCTTTTCTTGCATCTCTCTCATTTCCTTTCCCAGTTTTTCCTCCACCTGTCTAACTTGATTTTCAAAATCCTTTTTGAGCTCTTCCATGGCCTGTGCCCATTGGATATCTATTTCAGATGTTTGGGATACAGAGGTCTTGACTCCTATTTCTTTACCTGATGGTAAGCAGTTTTCTTCCTCGTCAAAGAGGAAGGTTGGAATCATTTTTTTCACCAAGAAAATAATCTTCTATGGTCTTATTTTTTTTCCCTTTTCTGGGCATTTTCCCAGCCAGTTACTTGACTTCTGAGAGTCCTCTCCACCCCAGGCCTAGATCCTCCCTGCTAGTGCTTGGGGTCTGAGATTCAATTGCTGCTCCCCAGCCTCAGGGCTTTTGGCGGCAGGCCTGCCTGCTATTCAATGGGAGCTTAATTTCTGGTGCTCAGGTAGGGGCAGGGCCACCTCCCAGCCTCAGTTCCCTCAGGAGGTTTATGCAGAAACCTTTTGTAATGGAGCTCCTGCTGAGCTCCTGCCTGCTCTGGGAGCCTCTGCCCTCCTGCTCCGTCTGCCTCTGCCGCTGCTGCTGCCTCCCAAGGGGTTCTGAGTCCCAGAGACACCCCGCTCCCCTCTTAGCATCTCTTTCACTGACCTGTGCGTCTGTGGGTGGAGGGACCTTCGCAGCTGCTGGAGATTCCATCCCTGAAGCCTACTCAGACCTGCTCGTTCCTCTCAGTGCCATGAGGTCAGGGCAGGGCAGGGCTCTGCTCCCCTCTGGGTGCATGATGGTCCTTTGGGGTCGGTTTTTCAGGGCTCTCTGGAATGGAAATCTCCTTCACTGTGTTGCTGCGCGGCTTCCACTGTTCCAGAATTTGTTGGGAGTTCTTTTTAGAGGAAATCCATGGGCTGTGGGTTCGGAGGTAGCATATGTGAGTCTTTCTACTCTGCCATCTTGGCTCCGCCCTATAAACAGAGTTGCTAAATGTCATGCTAAGAAACAAACACAATCTTTTCACCATGGCTTTGCCAGAGCATAGGGTGGTACTTTCTCTTCTCTCATTCTGGATAGTCTGTTCCTATATTAATACTGTCTAAAATTGTGTTAGATATTTTGGGTTGCCATATCAAACCATTGACTGGATTTCAGTTCTCAGTCCCACATGTTTACAAGGAACTATTATTTAGGTACACTTCTGTGATTCTGTACTCTAGAGTTGATGTTTTGAACTCAAACAGAAGACTTTACATTTAGCCATGATTATGTCATCTTATTTTGTTGTTTAATTACTCTGATCTGTTAATAGAGCAGAGTAAGCTTATCCCTCTGACTCTAGATTTCTCTATTTCTCTTTGTCTCTATTTCTGTTTTTTCTTTCTCTCTAAAGAAAAAGCAACAGAGAAAAAAGAGAAGAAGAGAGGAGAGGAGATAGAGAAAGAGAAAAGGAGAGAGCATGTGTGTGTATGTATACACACACACACACACACACACACATATATATATATATATATATATATATATATATAATCTTTTTGTGTACTTGGACTTGTATTGAGTAATTATATGACTTTTTATCAGAATAGAGATCTGAAAGAAAATTATATCTTCCAATTAGGCAAAATTAATTTGAAAAAGCACATGATGCAGTACCTCTTACTTTGACCTTCTTATTGCCACATTTAATGAACTTGTTGCAACATTACCAAGTTCAGTTACTGATATCTTAGTTTTTAAAAGTTAAAAATGAAATTGGACTTTGGGAAGAATGTATGAGATGACAGTCCAACCTTTATTCATGTGGATGAACATAAATAATACAATTTTTAAAAGGGCAAATCCAAATGAGTTAATGCCAGAAAGTGAGCTCATCATTTGAAGCTCACTCAAGTTTCTGATTTTTCTTACACAATTTTCAAGGTATCTTTAAAGCTATTGAATTTGATCCTAAGGCAGCTTTTAAAAAGTCTTTCAAATGGCATGGTCTTAAATTTTTAAACTTGCCTCTCCTATTTGACACATCCCTTTTAGTATTTTTATTGAACATCTGAAAGTTAGTAGTTCGCTTTCTGTTCCAAGAAAAGAAAGGGCATCCTGCCAGACATTCTTTTCTTTGGGTTGGAAGAGAGAATCTTTCTAGCTTAGATAATCATTCTGGGATGATATGGATCCCAGATTATCCCCTTCTCTGTCAATTCCAGGTTATATTAAACGTTTCCCAAAACAGAGAAGGGGTAAAGGAAAATGTAGCTATGTATAGTCACAGGAATGTCATAACCGCATTTCTTGGCTTTTTATGCACCATCTCAATGCTTAACCCTACTCTATATTCTTCATTTATGTACATTGAAAATTACAATATGAAAGAGGTAGTTTTCATAGTTACCATGCAGTCAGCTTTCCCTAGCAACAATTGTTTCCGAACATCTCTTCCACAACTGGGAAAACTAAAGTAGAATACAAATAATTCTCTCCATATAAATATGAGCTCTTACTCTTAATATCATAATTATTTTTAATAATAATTTTAAAATGATAATACTGCATGAATTATTGTTAGAAAGTATCCTTGAAAATCTTAGAGAACTTATGTAAATGGAGTCATTTTTATTAATAATGATGATGATGATGATTGAAATAGTTAGTCTTGTAGTATGTCTTAAAGAATCTGATATAGATAGAGGTAGGAGGGAACAGAGGGGGACGTGTGCCAGGCACTGTGCTAAGTCTCATTAAGAGTGTCATTTCATGTGATCCTCACATCATTTTAGAGATAGCTGCTATTATTGTCACCTGTTTACAGTTGAGAAAACTTAGGCAAACTTAAACAACTTGGTCCAGTTCGTCAGCTAGAAAGTATTTGAGATGCTGATCACACAATCTTAGAACTGAGAAGAGATGTCATCAGTATCTCATTCATTTTGCCAATAAGGAAATTGAGTCTCAGAAAGTCTAAATGACTTGATTAAATTCACACAGGTAGCTTGTGGCAGAACCAAAGCTAGAATCTACATCTTCTGAATCAGACCAGTCTTTGCCCTACAAGAAAATCAAGCTCTTTATGGTCGTTAGCCCCACTGTGCTGAAAATAATTAAAACTTCTTTAATCTGAAGGAATCCTAAAACAATAGTCTTCCCTAATTAGGCTTTTGTCAACAGACACAGAATCGAGAATGACAGAATTTGGAAGTTGGAAAGGACCTAAGAGACTGCTTAGTCTAAACTATACATGAATAAAAGGCCTATAGTAACATACCCTTTGTTCCTCTGAACATTTTTATGCCTGGAGGGCTGATCCATGACCTCTGGAATCCCCGATAATGGAGGGAGACCCAGGAGAGTCATCTCTCATTTCTTACCATTTCCCATTTACTGTACTGCTTTTGGATTTCTTTGAACTTCTCTATCATGCTCCCACTCTGAGTACCCTCTTTCCCTCTTTTTAGTTTTCTTTTTTTTTTTTTATATTGCCTTCCTCTATTATATTAGAAACTCCTTGAGGTCAGGGACTGTTTTTCTTTTTATTTGTATTTGTATCTCACAGTACCTAATACGTACTTAATAAATATTTACTGACTGATTTGTCTAGTTTCTGTTCTAGGAATCTATCACCCTTTATGGTAGTTCATTCCACTTTAGTGAAATTCTAATTATTAGAAAATATTTACTAACACCAAGATTAAACCTGCATCTTTGTAACTTCCACCAATTGCTCCTGGTTCTGCCCTGCTATCACCAAACAGGGAAGGGGAAAAAAGTCTTCTCTCTCTTATGCATTAAAGTCCTTTTAATAATACTTGAAGGCAGCTTTTCCGAATCTTTTCTTTCCCAATTTCTTCAAGCAATCCTTATTGCCATGGACTCAAAACCTTTTACCATCCGGGTTGCTTTCCTCTGGACACCCACCAACCTATCAAGATCATTCTTAAAACATGCTCTATAGAATGGAACACATTACCCAGTTGAGGTCTTGAGAAAGAAACAATGCAATATCATCTCCCTATTCCTGAAAACTCTGCTTCTCTTGATGCATCCCCAAACTTGATTCATCTCTTTTTTTTGTCACTATGTAACATATATCACCCGGTAAAATCCCTCGGTGTTTGTTTGTTTGAGAATAGTCTCTACTGTCACTACTCAGCAGTCATTTGCCTCACTGATTGCATTGTCGGATGTACTAGATATACTATTCCTCAAAAAAACTTCTGCCCTTACCGCCACTGTCCTAATTATTGACTGTTTTTCTTTGACTACTGTTTCAGGAAAGCCTCAACAATGCTTTGGTTTCCTCATTTTCTCTACATCTCTTCCCTAGTCTGGACAGTTCTGAAACCATGAACTATGATCAGATCAACTTGGCATAATTTCCGCATGGTACATGTCAATCTACTCCTGTATCACCTCCACTCAACATTCTTCAAAATGCTATGAAAGTTTGTGTTCTTCCAGAACAAAGGTCATACTGCTTGAAAATTATGATCAGTAGACATGTGCATAACAAGTCATCCAGAAACCATCTCAGACCAGGACAATTGTTTTGCAGAAACACTTTATTCTTCCTTTCATTTGAATGTTAAGGCTGTTTACATGTTTAAACTTTTACTTCACTTGTGCTTTTTATACTAGTTTTGTCTGAGAGATTTTGATATGAACTAGATAGTAACAACAGTCAGCTTAGAAAGTATAACCCAGTGCAGAGGAGAAGAAAACCACTACTGAAGAGATTAATTCCCTTTTGAATATCAGTATATATATTAATATGACTAAAATGAAGAAATATATGCAATTGAATTTTTAATATAGTTAGCACTTTTTTTAGTATAGTTAGTACTTTTTTCAGTTGTCATTAAAAAAATAAGCATTTTAAATTGAAATCGGTTATTTGTTTTTATGGGTTGGTTTGTAGGCTAATGTTTCTCAAAGTGTATTTTCATTTCTTTGCAAGAGCACTTCTAAAATTTTCTGATTATTTTTTACCACATATTTGTGGGAGTATTTTTTTTTTTTACTTCATTCTCCTTTTAAATTCAAAATACAGAAATAAAGTCAATTATGGAACCAGATTTTGGACTGTATTTGTTATTGAGACAAGCATTGCAAACCTTTGTTCAAATAAAAAATTCCAACAGAGTAATTGAATTTACATATTTTTACGTATTATGTTAAAATCCCCAGTCATTACTTATTACATCACAATTTTATTTATATTTTAAAAAATTTGTAAAATTTAAAAAAAGAATGAAATTTGAAGTTTTACAGATACCTTTGAGTAAAAAAAGTCTTTCTGGATTACATTTTAAAATTTAAACAGAATATATCATATGAAATGTTCATAATTATTATATATTAGAGTTTTCTAATTTCATGTATTGAATTTTCATAATTATAGGAAGAGTAAAATTTATATTTTATAATTATGTATTATAAATGGCATTTTGAGCTTTGGGGGTTAAAATTATCGTCATAGTTATTGTGAAAAAAAATCTAAAGAAATAATATTTGTAGTATATTAAGTTATCCTAAGATTTCAAAATACATTTTTTGTTGTTGTCAAAGGGGTTTATGGACCAAAAATTTGGGGAATCACTGTTCTATCTCATGAAGATTCTTTTTTAAAATTTTAGCATTTTCTTGTATGTTAGCTATCTCTTTAAACCTTGTGTCACCTGAAAATCTGATAAATATTCTATATGTGTTTTATCAATTGATAAAATATTAAAAAGCAGAGGGTCAAATCCAGACCCCTACAGTACTTCATGTGAGATTTCCTGCCATATTGACATTGAATCATTAAAATTTACTCATCAAATCTGCCAATCTCTCTAGTTCTCAGTCCTTCTAAAAAGTATCTTCTACTTCATATTTCTACACCTTCTCCACAAGGATATGAGGATTTTTTTCAAAAACTGCACTAAAATCTGAGCAAATTTTGTCTACAACATATGCCTCATTTACTAATTAATAATCTTGTCAAAAAATGAAATGAAGTTAGTCTGGCATGGCCTGTTCTTGATGCCACCCATGCTGAATTTTTGTGAAAGTTGCCTCCCTTCCTGGTTATTTACCAACTATTGATTGATTGATCTGTCCTAGAGATTTCCTATAAATACAAGTTAAACTTACTAGACAATAGTTTTCAGACTTCTTATTTTTGAAAATTTGGACATTTGACATTCTTCAGGCTTGTGGTGCATTTCACATTTTCAAAGATCTTTCATATATCACTGCCGTTGGATGAGTAGTCATATCTTGCAGCTGTTTTGGGATCAAGTTTATCTATTTCAGATGAATTGAATTCATCAACTGTCTATTCTTGTTAGTTCTTTCTGTTTCCTCAATGATAATGTAAAGGTCATTTACATAGAAACAATAAAAATTGAGCAAGTTCACTTTTTGTCTTTTGTACACCATTATTGCCCCTTTCACCACAGGAAATGTCCTATTCCTTCTTTGATCTTCCTTCTTTTTCCAAGGGAGCTTCCTGTTGTCCTTAACTTCCCTTGCCAACTTCTGCTGATTTTGAGATTTAGCATGTCTGACCCTGTTTACAAGAGCATGTTATACTTATTGGGCAGGGTGATCAAGTCTGGAAAGTCACCAAGAAAGGCAAAAGGGAAATGAAACATTTCCAGTCAATGTATCTCCTTCAAATGGAAGCTCTTGGAGGAACTCATTAATAGGAGGAGAAGGGAGATTGAATGATGGTTCAGGGAGAGAATCTCAGGTGCTGAGGAACTTTTAGGGTGAATCAAAGGCTGAGGCATGATGGAAAAAACCAGAAAAGCAAAGCCAGAAGGGGGAATGAGAAATGAGGAAGTCGAGTCTCAGAGAAGTTTAATGAGTAACTAGGAAGAAGGCAGCACCAGACCTTCTGATTCCTAGTCTTTCCGCTATATTCTCTCTATTTTGAAGTAAGAAAAGCAGTGCAATAAAAATAAAGATTAAAACCAGCAACAAAAATAATACAGTGACTGTCAGGCAATGTATGAATTGAATTCTGCCCCTGTTGCCCTTCACTACTCTACAAAGAGGAGACAGGAAAATTGGATAATCAATTGTATTTCATTATATATTTTTGCTCCCTGTTTCTGTGAAAGACAATAGTAGGAAATGCTACTAAAGAAGAAAGAGGGGACTTTAGTTGAAGACGGAAAAGAAAAAACAATGTAGTTATTTTGTAGTGGTTTGGACTTGTGGAGGCCAGAGACCAGATTTGAGGAGGAGAAATTTAGAAGGAAATGATGGAAATGTGAAAGCTAAAAATCTCTGGATTCCATTTTTATTTCTGGCTTTGATGAGAAAAGGGTGAAGGAGATGGAACAATATGCAGATTAGTTGAAGAGGGGCGAAACATGAAGGACGCAAGAAGAAAGAAAAGGGAAAGGCAGGTGGTGAGGTAAATCAGGTCAAATAATTTCTCAAGTGAATGGGTGGAAGTCAGATCTGTGAATTAAAGGAAAACATTTGCAGAGATTTGAATGGACTTTGCAATGCTTGTATTTATAGCATGATAAAATGATTTCTGCCTTCCTAGTAGAGTCTCTTTCTTGAAAGAGATGGTTATGGGACTCAAAACATTTCCCTATATCCTCCAAGTTTTCAGGGACAATACAATGTCCTTAAGAAGAACCATAATTGTCATCATCAATACAGAGATCACTTTTGGGGAAAAAATGTCCTTTTCAGGAGATTGGAGAGTAAACTCATGTCACTAAGAATAGAAAGGAAAGGAAAAGAGCAATCTACACACTTGGAGCTAAAAAACAAAAATCTGACTGAAGAAAAAAGAGAAGGATATTCTCAGGAGAACGCTAGTACTTTATGCTCCAAGGAAAGATTAGGTAGGGTCACAGACTCTAGCAGCTTGGAGGAAAGTAAAGGTCAGAGAAGAATGGTTGGAGATCCCCTGCTCAGGGATACTGAGAGAGCTACTTGTCAGCCTGTTAACAGTACTGAAGAAATCTGTTATACGTTCAGGATATGACAGAAGACCTCCCAAGACATCACAGCAGATGAATAATACTCACGTCTGTTTTATGTAGGCACAAATTATACTGACAAAAGGAACCCAGAAAGTATTGCCAAATACTCTTGGCAAAGATACTAAAGACCATAAGGGCACAGCTTATGTTTTCTTCACTGCTTCTCATTGAAATCAGGGGATACAGAAGATAAAAAATGACTTGAGAAATTAACAGATGAGTAAGGAAGTGACATCTGAAAATGAGATTCAGATTTTTAAACCATGGATTAAAATACAGGTATGACAAACTCCTAGCAAAGGACTCAGCATACCTAACAAAGGCTGGTGATTGATGATGATGAAGAGGAGGAGGATGAGAAGGAGGAGCGTTATTGGGATGATTAATCATTCATAAGCACTTTAAGGTTTGCAAAGTGCTTTGCAAATATTATCTCATTTCATCCTCATAAAAACCCTGGGAAGTTGGTGCTATTCCTAGAACTATCTCCATTCTGCAAATGAGGTCACAGAGGCAGGCAGATGTTGAAAGTCTTTCCCAGGGTCACAAAGCTAGAAGGGACTGAAAATAGATTTGAATCCATACTTTTCTGATTCTAAGTCCGGTATTCTATGCAGTTCACTATCTAAAAGCCATGTGTCTTGAAATTTAAACAACAGGACCGTAAACTAAAAAGGATACTAGAAAGAGAGAACTTTTATATGTATCCTCCAAGCTAGCTAGGAGTTTCAATGCACAGATAATACCAGATGATACATACGTTGATCATGCAATACAAAATCTGAAAAGTGGGTTAAACATAAATGATCAAAGTTTAGGCTACAAACAAGAAGAATTAGAAACCCAAATACAAGGAGGCAAATTTGACTTCATAGGTATCATATACACTTATACTCAGTGGAATAAGGCCCATGATTGGAAAACAGCTCTGAGTCAGTTTACTTCAAATTAAACACGGGACAGGTGAGTGGTGCATTGGATAGAGCACCAGTCCTGGAGTCAGAAAGACCTCACTTCAAATACAGTCTCAAACACTTGATATTTACTAGATGTATGACCTGGGGCAAGTCACTTAAACCCAATTGCCTTGCCAAAAACAGAAAAGAAAATTAACTTCAATTCCTGGGGAAATTCTAGTATAGATCATTTCAGAAATGGTTAAAAGATATAAAGAAAACAACAAATAACAATTACAATTTCATCAGGCCAAACCAATTTTGTTGTTTTAAAAAAAATGATATCAAAACATAAAGATCAAGGGAGTTCTGTACATAGTTTACCTCAGTATTTGTAAAACCTTTTTGAAAGCAGATCACAATATTCTTCTAGAAAAGACAAGACAAAGACATGTAGAATATATGTTAATATATTCACCTTTTACACACATCCCTTTCTCTACATTTATACAACCACCATCCTTATCACTTCTCATCACTACTGTTGGCATGCCGACTTTTCTGATCTTTCTATTTCAAGACTTCCTCCCTTTTAATCCCTTCTTCATATAACTGGCAATTATTTTCCTATAATGCAGATCTGAACATGTCACCCCTCCAACACTTAAATAATACAGTGACTGTCAGGCAATGTGTGAACTACATTCTACCCCTGCTGCCCTTCACTTCTCTCTACAAAGAGGAGATAGATAAGTTGCATTATCAATTTGACTTCTAGAATAAAATATATACTTCTATGTTTGGAATATTCTGGTCCCTTCCTACCTTTTCTGTCTTCTTAAATATTAATCCTTTCCGCACATTCTATTATCTAGCCATACTAGCCTCCCTTCTGATCCTTCCAATGATGCTACAGGCATCACTTCCTTAGAACTAGTTTTCCCTATGCCTTGAACTCACTCTCTCCTTACTTCTGATTTTCAAAATCCCTGGTTTCTTTCAAAGGCTAAATTCAAGCATAATCTTCTACCTGATTCTTTTTCCTGATCAGGCACAGTTTTTAATGAACCCCACCCAAAGCTACCTTATACTCATGCTGTATATATTACATGTATATTTGTAACAATGTTGACAGTTGTCATTTATATAAAGCTTTAAATTTTGAAAAGAACTTCATGTGTTAGCTTCATTTGGCCTCCACGACAAGCCTGAGGGATAGGTGGTATTATCTATCCCTTTATATAGAGGAAGAAATTGAAACTGAGAATAGTTATCTGCTCCCAGATCACAAACCTGTCTGGCTGACTGATATAAGATTTGAACTTATCTTGCTGACTCCAAATCCAGGGTTCTATCCACTGTGTCACTTAACATAGCTGTCTTCTCAATAAAGTAATCTCAGTCAGGTCAAAAGATTATACCAATCTTTTGGTTTGTGTGTATGTATGTGTGCGCGCACATGCATGTGTGTGTGTGTGTGTTTCTATGGAGTTTAGTCGGGTATAAATGGTAGGTATTTAATAAATTATTGAATGTATGTCTGAATACAAACTGATCTCTATGTATTCTGCTCTATTTACTCCTTGCTTTTGGCCTCTTTCTCTTAAACCTATAGTCAAATCAATACCATTATTATCTATAGAAAGAATGTATTAGTGGGTATTCACCAACTCCATGACTTCCTCTATAAGTATCCCATTTCCTTAACTAGAATATATTTTTGTATTTGTGTACCTAGGACTTAATATCCTCCCTGACATATATTAAATAGTTAATAAATGTTTCATCTATTTCTTCCTTCATAGATGGATTAGAAAGTGGTTGAATGACCAGACTACAAAAGTAGTTGCTAATAGTTCAATGCTTATATTAAAAGTCTTCAGGGAAATTTCTGAAAGATCTGTGCTTACTGTCTGTCATTTAACAATTTAATCAATGAATTGAATAAAGACATAAGGATGGCATGCTTATAAAATTTACAGATGAGTAAATCTTGGAGGAATAACTACACACTGGATGACATCCAAGGTCCACCAAGATTTTGACATACTGAGAACTGGGATGAATCAAATAAAAATAAAAATGATGGGAATTAATGTCAACTTTCATAATGAGGTTCAAAAAACATGCTTTTCTAGTATAGGATGGGGAGACATGATTAAATAGCATTTTGTCTCTATTAATCTAGAGATTTTAAAAGGCTAGATTACCAGAAGCTCAACAGTGTAATATGAAATAGATATGATCACGGACTGCATGAAAACTGGTAGAGCATCCAGGCATCCATCATCCCTGCATGATCTAAACTCTTCATATCTCATATGGGTTATAATATTCAGTATTAGACAGCACACTTAGGGCATTGATCATTTAAAGTACATACATAAGAGGGCAACTGTAATAGTGAAAGACCTTGAATCCATGTCACACGTGAGTCGGTTAAAGAAAGAAAAACTGGGGATAAGTAGTCAGAAGAAAAGATCATGGGGAACAAAATAGCCTTGTTTAAATGTTTGAAGGAATGCTAATATGAAGGTGGGATTATGTATTCAGTTTGACCTCAGAAAGCATGATGGTGGATGGAGAGTAGAAGCTGCAAAGATGAAAGTTTAGACAGTGTCAGGAAAAATTTTCTAACAATGGAACCTGTATAAAAGTGAAACTCTGATTGATTCTAGTTGTGAAATCTTGTAATTTTCTTTGATTCTGTAATTTTTAGGATCAGTATTGATTTTTACCATAATTCAAAATGCTTCATTTTAGAGTTCCTTTCACTTGTATTCTTGAGTTATTATGTATACTCTTTTCCTAGTTCTAGTTATTATACTCTTAGGATTCCTACTTTCCTTCAAAGCTCAGCTAAACTACTACCTTTTATATGAGTCCTTCCCTCATCATCCCTTTTGCCAGTGAATTCCTCTCAAAACTGCCTTACCTTTTTTCTTTGCATTTGTTTATTCATCCAGATATTGCCTCCTAGGATAAAATGTAAAATCCTTGAGAATGTGAACTGTTCTGTTTTTGTTTTTATGATCCTTTTCCTATAACCCATTATCTACCTGTGCAAAAAGTAGGTGTTTAATACACACTTGTTCATGGATTATTTGCATCCACAACAAATGTGGTACTGCAAATATTTTAAGTAAATACTCAATTCAAATTGGAAAGTATCTATTAAGCACCTACATACATGTACCTACCACTTTGCTAGATGCTGGGGCATAGCAACAAAACTGAAAACTCTTCTGTATCTCAAAGAGCTTGTTTTTCCATAAAAAAGTTAAATATTAATCCTTACTTCCTATCAATGTCTTTCTTACTGTTTATGCCCAGCAAGATTGCTGGGTCAGCTTATGGATCTTTCCATGAGAGCAATCTCCTCTTGATCAAGGAAATAACTTTATTCTTCCATTATATATCTTAAATATTCTATGGGAAGATTTCAGAGATGACCTCAATTTAAAATTGTTCTAAACCTGCTATTCCCCCTAAACTCTGTGTTCTCTGTCTGCCCTTTTCAGATGTGAGTTCTTATTCACTTAAGCTACTGAGCTCTCCCTCATCAAGGTTTAATCAATTAACAGTGGTGGGAAAATGAGTAAAATGAAATGAGTATACTTTAATTCACTCTTCCAAACCCACTAGAAGTCTACTTTGATAGGGATAATTGAAATTGCTTCTGGACACACCTAAAAACACAGCTGAAGTGCCTTCAGAACTAGATGAATTGAAAGGCATTTATTTTATAATTACTATTGGCCAAGCACTTTCCTGAACACGTGGTAAAAAATAGAAAAGTAGAGACAGTTTTTGTCCTCAAAGAGTTTACACTCTAATGAGAGAGGCAACTAGCATATAGGGAAATGTTGGTCAGAGAGGATATTTTTGTTTAGAAAGTCATAAGAATGGTCAATAGAGTCATGGAGGAAGGTACTGACAGAACCATTCCAGTACCAAATGGCAGTATTGCCACTAGGGTGAAAGTGAATGGAGAGCAGACCTCAAAGCCAGAAGTCCTACTTCTGACATATAATGACTGAGTACCCTGGGTACATTGGCTGTTAATTGTCTCCAAATTGCATATTTTTTTTATACATAGTTATTTTCATGTTTTCTCTCCCATTAGACTGTGAGACAACAAGAACTTTTTGTCTGTCTTTGCACTCTCAGTAGTAAGCATAATGCCCAGCATGCAAATTGCTTAATAAACTCTTATTGACTGATTAACTGTCATAAATTCCTGGAAGTGGTAGTAGTAGTAGTGGTGGTGGTAGTGGCAGTGGTAGCTATTGTAATAAAAGGAGTAGATTCCTGGTTTTTGAGTTAGGAAAATTTGAGTTAAATCTGACATCAGGCACTAGTTATGCAATTCTGGACAAATCAATTAATTTTTCTCAGCCTCATTTTCCTCATCTGTAAAATGGAAAATTTAGACTTGATGGCTTCTTAGATCCCCTTCTAACTCACCTGATCCTGTGATCTTTAAATCTCTCAACCTCTCAGAGACATATCTTCTAATGAGTGCTACTTAATATCTGCTCAATACATCAATGTGATTGATTAGCACCCGAATATTATTCAACCAAGTAACATCAATTAGCTTTTATAAAATGGAAATTTACTGAGAAGACATAAAAAGTAGAGAAAACAAACGCAATTCCTTCTCCCAAAGAGGGGATTCATTTCCCCCTATGCTACAGGAAAGTGGCCTCAAGCTTAAAAGTGAAAGTTGCAAAGCCTTCAATCCACCAAGTGCAATTCCTAATGTAAAAGAGTCTATCCTTCTCTCCTAGAGGATACAACATTCCAAAAGACAAGCTGATGCTGAGATGGGTTAAGTAGTTTACTCTTGGTGCTTCTATGGAAACTCATTTGTCTCACCTAAAAACAAACTCTGGTATAAACTACAGTTCCTGAAGCCCTGATAGCTCTCTTGGACTTTTGAAACTCACATTGTCCTACTTGGTCTAAATCTGAAATAGATTTAAAAAAAGAGGGGGTGGTGGAGCCAAGATGGTAGAGTTAATGCAGGGATTCAAATGAGCTCTCCCCGAAACTCCTTCAAATACTTTTATAAAATGACTGAACAAAGTCTAGAGTGGCAGAACACATAAAAAACAGAGTGAAAAAATTTTGAGCCCAAGACAACTTGGAAGGTTGACAGCAAAGTTTTGTTGAACCATGTTGAGAGAGGAATGCAGCAGGGTGCATCAGCACAGACCTGGCGCCAGACAATCAGAAGGAGGTCTTGGGAGGGGATGGATTGGCAGTGGCAGTGGCAGTGCCAGTGAGAGCTTCTGAAGCTCCCACCCCACAGACAGAATATTTGAAAGTCACCCATTTTTAATTTCAGGAGACAAGATAGTGGAGTAAACAGTAAATTCCTCTCATGCTCCCTTATTGAAAAATCCGGAAAATACTGCCACAGGAAAAATCCTGGAACAGTAGAGCCAGCAGAAAGATGGCATACAGTAGTCTTTTAGTTTGGGAGGATAGGGGATTAACAGGAAAGGTACCTCTTGCTGTGACTAAGACTGTTACTGTGTTTGTCCTTCATTCTCAAAGAGGACCATGACATCAAGATGATGCCATAACTTGCAGTTGACTTTGATTTGAGTGAGTGAAGGCTGTACAAGGTCACCAACCTCACTTTTTCCTCCTAAGCCAGTGGTCTGATATTCATCAGAATGATAGGAGATGGCCCAGGATGCAATGTAAGACCTTGGCCCTTTTAGGCTAAGGTCTTAGCACATTTTCACTTTGAGTGAGATACACCCATTCATTGAATAGTCTTCTTTAAGTATTTACTCAAGGATGGCCTAGTAAAGGACAGGTGGCATCCCAGTAAGTCAACAGCAAGGCCCACCTCCACAAACCAGTGGGAGATCCTGGGCCCCAGGGTAGTGGAACAGGCAAGCACCAACACCAGGACCCCTACATGCCCAAGCACAGGCAGTGAAACAGGAAGATGCCTGTGGGAAACCACCAAAAATGCTGCAAACAGGAGTCCACTAGCAACCGAATCAACTCATGCTCTGACTCAGTCCCAGGTGAGGAGGTTTCCTCCAGGGACAAGACCACCCCCACACTTACCCTCATTCCACGAGCTTTAGTGTAACCCTGGGGAAACACAGAAAATCTGCACCTACCTCTGCACACACCAGACAAAATCATCAGCTTGAAGTTCAGTATTACATAGGCTACAAAAATCATATGCCCTCTAGCTGCCAGCTCCTGAGGCCCCAGAATACAAATCCAATAACCAAGCCCCCAGCCCCCCTCACAAAAAGTGTAGAGCACTGGCCCTTGTGCCCCAGAAGCAGAGATCAACTTTTAAAAGCCAGGAAAGGCAAAGCAAAAGTGATAGAGTAAAAATAGAGACTTCCCTGAGCTCTCCCCCAAAGCATTTCAAATAGGTGTAAAAAATAACTAAACAAATTCTAGTGTTACAGAACCCACAAAACGACAGAGTGAAACAAATCTCCAGAACAGGACAACTTGGAAAGTTGACAGGAAGGGTCTATCACACTGGGCAGGCAGCAGAGCAAAGTCCAACATAGGTAGCATGGGCACAAAGAGATTGGAGGAAGCCTTAGGGGATTGAATCATTAGCAGCTGTGACAGTTTCCAAACTTCTCTACTCACAAATGCCAGAAAGTTCAGTGGGAAAACTCTGTGGTACCTAGTTGAAAGAGGAGCTTGCAATCAGGTCAGATCTAGCCCAGTCCCATGGCAATGGAGGGGTGATGGTGGTGGTAGCAGTGGTGGCAACAGTAGCAGCAGCAGTAGCAGCACTGGTAGCAGAGGCAGCTTCCAGAGCTGTGGACCCACAGATGGTGAGGGATTGAGTGATTGATACAAAATCCCTGAAGTCTGGGACAGTACTCTTACCTCCACCCCACCCTCACTAGAAGCAGAGTTTTACCTTGACAAAGAGTTAGCAAACCAAGTATTTGACTGGAAATATCAGTAAACATCATAAAAGAACTCATACTATAGAATCTTAGTTTGGTGACAAAGAAGATCAACACATACAACCAAAAGACAAAGTCAAAACTCCTATATCAAAAACCTCCCAGAAAAGTATGAATTAGTCACAGGCCATGAAAGTGCTCAAAAAGGATTTTGAAAATCAAGTAAGAGAAGTAGAGGTAAAAATTGTGAACAGAAATGAGAGTGATGAAAGAAAACCATGAAAAACAAGTCAACAGTTTGGTAAACTAGTCACAAAAAAATTACTGATGAAAATAACACCTTAAAAAATGAACTAACTCAAATGTCAAAAGAAGTCCAAAAAGCCAATGAGGGGAAGAATGCCTTAAAAAGAAGAATTGACCAAATGGAAAAGGAGTTCCAAAGTCACTGAAGAAAATAATTCCTTAAAATTAGAATGGAGCAAATGGAAGCTAATGATTTTATGAGAGTTCAAGAAATTATAAAACAAAAATAAAAGAATAAAAAATAGAAGACAATGGGAAATATCTCACTGGAAAAACAACTAACTGGGGAAATAGATCCAGGGGAGATCATTTAAAAATTATTGGACTACCTGAAAGCCATGATCAAAAAAGAGCTTATACATCATCTTTCAAAAAATTATCAAGGAAAACTGCCCTGATATTCTAGAACCAGAGAGTAAAATAGATATTAAAGAATCCACCAATTGTCTCTGGAAAGAGATCCCTAAAGAAAAACTAGGAATATTGTAGCCAAATTTAGGAGTTCCCAGGTCAAGGAGAAAATATTACAAATAGTCAGAAAGAAACAATTCAAGTATTGTGGAAACACAACCAGATAACACAAGATCTAGCAGTATCTACATTAAGGGATTGAAGGGCTTGGAATATGATATTGTGGAGGTAAGAGGAGCTAGCTTTAAAAATAAGAATCCTTCAGGGGAAAAATGGACATTCAATAAAATACAGGATGTTCAAGCATTCTTGATGTAAAGATCAGAGCTGAATAAAATTTTGACTTTCAAATGCAAGAATCACAAGAAGTATGAAAAGGTAAAAAGAAAAAATAAATGATTACTACATTATTTTTGTTAAAATTGAAATTATTAAAATTAAAAATTCTTACATAGAAAGATGATATTTGGAACTCATGAGTCATTTCTCAGTCTTAGGAAGTGGGAGGAAATAGATAGATAGATAGATAGATAGATAGATAGATAGATGATAGATAGGTGGCACAGGGTGAGTTGAATATGAAGGAATGATATCTAAAAAATAAAATTAAAGGATAAGAGATGAATATTTTGGAAGAGGCAGAAAGGGAGAGATAGAATGGGGTAAACTATCTCAGAAAAGAGGCAAGAAAAAGGTTTCAAAATAGAGGGGAAGAGGGAGAGATGAGAAAGAATAAGCAAACCTCACTCTCATCATTTGTCTTAAGGATGGAATAACATACACACTCAATTAACTATCTTACTCTACAGGAAAGGGGTGGGGGAGAGGATAAGATTGGAGGAGAGGATTATAGGAGGGAAGGCAGGTTAGGGAAGGGAGCAGTCAGAAACAAACATTTTTGAAAAGAGACAGGATAAAGGAGAAAATAGAATAATTCAGGGGCAGGACAAGATGGAAGGAAATATAGTTAGTCTTTCAAAGCATGACTATTATGAAAGTGTTGTGCATAACTACATGTGCATGAACTATGTTGAATTGTTTGTTTTCTCAATAAAGGTGTGTGAGGAGAAGAGAGAGGATTTAGAACTCAAAGTTTTAAAAGCAAATGTTAAAAATTGTTTTATATAGAAAATGGGTTATAGAAATCTGTCTTGACCTTCAAGAAAGTAAAGGGGAAAGTGATGAGAGGGGGATGATAAAAGGGAGGATAGACTGGGGGAAGGGGTAATCAGAATGAATGCCATCTCAGGTTGGGGGAGAGGGGAGAGAAAGGGTGAAATTTTGGAACTCAAAATCTTGTGGAAATGAATGTTGAAAACCAAGAATAAATAAATAAATATTTTTTGAAGATTAAAAAAAAGTCAAGAAAAAGGCAAATGCCATGAGCAAAAAAGCAACAAAGAGAAACAATGACCAAAGAGAATTATTATTGTGGCAGGGAAGATAAAAATACAAATTCAGGAGAGGACAGTGTTGACGATATATTCACATCCAAATCCTCAAAGGGAAATATAAACTGGTCTCACATCCAAAAGCCTTCTTGGAGTAGCTCAGGAAGAATTTTAAAAGTCAAGTAAGAGAGGTAGAAGAAAAACTGAACAATTCCTTTAAAAATATAATTAACAAAGTGGGGGTAAAATTGCACTAAAAAAAACTCCTTAAAAAGGAGATTCGGCCAAATGAGAAAGGTGGTACAAAAACTAACTGAAGAAAACAATTAATTAAAAATTAGAATGCAATAAGGGAAAATTAATGACTCTATGGGACATCACAAATCAGTCAAACAAAATCAAAAGAATGAAAAAAAGTAGAATAAAATGTAAAATATCTTATTGGAAAAACAAGAGAATTGTTGGTCAACCTGAAAGTCAGTAAAATAAAAAAAAAAGAGCCTGGACAGTATCTTCCAAGAAATCATCAAGGAAAATTGCCCTGAGGTCCTACATACAGCGCACAAAATAGTCATTGAAAGAATGCACCAATCTCCATCAGAGTGAGATCATAAGTTGAAAATGCCAAGGAATATTATAGCCAAATTTCAATATTATCAGAGGCCAAGTAGAAAATACTGCAAGAAGCCAAAAATAAACAATTCAAACATCATGAAACCACAGTCAGCATTATGCAGGACCTTGTAGTTTCTACATTAAAAGATTGGATGGTTTGGAATATTATATTCTGTAAGTCAAAGTATCTTAGAATACAACCAAGGATCAACGACCCAGAAAAGCTGACCACAATATTTCAGGAAAGTAGATAGATATTCTCTGAATTAGGGGACTTCCAGGCCTTCCTAATCAAAAGATTAGAAGTGAATGGAAAAATTTGATCTTCAAATAGACTCAAGAGGTATAAAAAGGTAAATAGTAAAGAAAAAAAATATGTTATCCCATAGGAGTAAACTGTCTACATTCCTACATAGCAAGAAAACACTTGTAATTCAGGAGAACCGTATCTATATTATGAAATTTAAAAGGGATATTCAATGCAATGATCTAAGACATCTCCAAAAGAAATGCTGTCCAACTCCAGAAAAAGAACTATGGAATCTGAATGTAGGTTGAAGGATATTATTTGCACTCTCCCTCTTCTCCCTCCCTCCTTCCCTCCCTCCCTCCCTCTCTGTCTCTCTCTGTGTTTCTCTCTTTTTCTCTCTCTCCCTCCCTCCCTCCCTTTTTGTTGTTTTTTGTTTCTCATAGTTTCTCTCATTGATTCTTTACATATTACATGCTGTTTTGGGGTGGAGGGAGGGGAAAGATGGGGAGAAAATTTGGAACTCATATTTTTATGGAAGTGAATTCTAAAAAGTAGAATGGAAGAAAAAAGGAAAGAAAGAGAAAGAAAAAAGAAAGCAAGAAAGAAGGAAGGAAGGAAGGAAGGAAGGAAGGAAGGAAGGAAGGAAGGAAGAAAAAGGACTAATTTGTGCAAAGATATTCATAGCAACTCTTTGTGGTGGCAAAGAATTAGGAAAATCAGTAGGATTCCCACCACTTGGGAAATAGCTGAACAAGTTGTGGTATATGGTTGTAATGGAAGACTATTAAAATATAAAAAAAGATAAGTAGAATTATTTCAGAAAGACCTAGAAAGTCTTACATGAACTGATGAAAAGTGAAGAGAGCAGAACCAAGAGAATAACCAAGAGAATGTGCTACACAATTAACAGCAATACTGTATAATGATAAACTGCAAATAACCTTCCAATTCCTAGCAAAACAAAGATCTAAAACAGTTCTGAAGGACCTATGAAGAAAAAGGTTATCTACCAATCTCTAGAGAACAAGCTGATCAAGTATGGCTGAAAATCGAAGCATACTTTTATTTTTAAACTTTCATTATTTTTGTGGGATTTTTTGATATGTGTTTTCTTTCACACCATGACTAACATAAAAATATGTTTTGCATGACTGCACATATATAACTTACATCAAATTCCTTGCCTTCTTGATGAGGAAGAAGGGAAAATAGGGAGGGAGGGAGGGGGATAACATGGAAATTTAAATTTATTTTTTTATCTTAATTAAACAGTGTTAAAATTGTTTTCCATATAATTGGAGAAAATGAAATACTAAATAAAAAAACTCATATGGTCAAAACCTATCCTGTTTCAATATCTGATATTCCTTTATCTAACAGCAGGAAAGAATAAACATGAAGAAGTAAAGAGAGGCCCCCTTGACCAAGGGGAATCTGATAGAGGAGGATAAGCAGCTTGCAGCAGAAAACCACCACTATTGCCTCTTTTTCCTCAGTCAGAGACATATAACATCCCTTGTTTTGCTCTGTTGCAGAAAAAAGATAAATTAAATTGCCCCCTCTTCCTCTATGGAACTCTTTTGTGTGAATGCTCATTTCTAGCTCACCAGCTAATTGAATTGACCCTTTTTTCCCTACACAACAAGCAGACAAGAGAGTCATAAAGTACTTGCATATGTTCTGAAGTCCACGAAGGAGATTGTATCTGGCTGAGCATGCTGGACAAGCCCACAAAATCTGTGCCCTGGCCCCCGTCCCATAGCATTTGATCCTCAAAACAACCCTATGAAACATATAGCACAGGAGTTATCATCCTCATCTTACAGATCAGAAAAGTAAGACATTAGGCATTGCCCTTGATCACGTAGCTAGTCTCTGACGGAGACAGACTTTGACAGATCTGTGGCTTCCTAGGTAATGGTCTTTTTGACATAATCGTAGATGTAGAGACTCTACACTCTTTACTATCTTACACATTCCTCCATTCGTGTTTTACTCAAAGTCTTCTCTATATTTGCAATGCTTTCTTAATCTTGTTCCTCCTTCAAAACCTATTTCTAGCATCACAGCTTCATGAAGATTTCCTTAAAGAGACCATCTACTGTGATCTCTCTTGTATGTAGACTCCCACCTAAACATCTATAGCACTCAAGTGGAACTCATGTTTGTATTTGGTATATATAAATATATATATAATATGTATATGCATATATACACACACACATACATACACATACATATATACATGTTTGGGTATATATATATATATATGTTTGTATGTGTATTACTTTCTTGTGAGAATTGAAGTGATCATCAAATTTTTTTTAATTCTATGAAAATCACATAAGTGACTAATTAGACCTTGTAATTAATCAATCAGCAACTCAATATTTATTTAATACCAACTATGATCCAGGCACCGAGAATCAAATGATAAAATGGAACAACTTCTGTCCTTGGGGAAGTTTTAATTTGATTACAGGAAATAACATTTACATGGATAAGACTCACAGGACATGGGCAAATTTCTTTGCCTGCTTCCAAACCATTATGTATACTAGGCCAATGCTTGGGCACTCTGGGGATGAGAAAAGACCTGACTGCTTCTGCCTGACTATGTGTAGCAAATTTATATCATTATCGTCATTGTGTATATCCTTCTATTGGTTCTATTTATTTTGTTGTGTATCAATTCATACACATATTTTTGCATTTCTCTGAATTCTCATATTTATCATAGTTTTCTCCACCCTTGGTAGTCTCTTTAAAATTAATTCAATTTCCTTTTCTAAAATTGGAGACACTATCTGTGCAAACCCCAGGGAAAACTTAATCTCTCAGATATCCAGTTTCTTTATCTATAAAATAAGACCAAAAATAACACTTACCTCCTAGGATTATTGTGAGAAGATTCAATTAACATGATATTTGTAAGGTGCTTTGCAATCCTTCAAGTCCTGAGTTTTTATTACTATTCTCCAAAGATTATTTCATCTCTGCAAGAAATTTTGGTATAGTCTCTCATCAATATCATTGTCATTCACATACTAATTGTTCCTTTGATTTGTCTTCTTTGACTTCATTCAACACAGCATTACTGTATCCTTATTTATGTCTGTATCTTTTTTTTGTATTTCCAACATTAATGACTTCATTTACTGTGTTATGGTTACAAAAGATATGTTCAGTTTCTGATGCTTTGTATTGAGCTATAATTTCTCTACGCCTTCACAATATTTTGGTTTTGTTTTTTGCAAAGACCGTAAGTGTAGAGAGGTCCATGTTCAGTGAAGAGTATCATTGTGTGGTGAGGACCGCCACCATGAGGCTGGAAGAGAGGCAGAATAGATCTCTCTAGTCCTTTCTTCTTCTACCCTTCTCCAAGAGAGACTTTAACTGTCAGGAGGAGAAGCAGAAGGTTGAGGATAGAAGCATATCTATCTGCTGTTTTAATTAATGTTAGTCAAAAGGATATGATTTGGCTCTAATTTTTGATCATCTTGATATTTTGGGGGACAAAGGGAACCACAAGATCCAAATCCAGGTTCCCTTTCCCAACAAGTACCACATCTACAATGAACATCCATATGAATGAGAAAGAAAACCCATTTACCCAAATTAGGAACAAAGCAGAAACCAGAAAGGTATACACAGGGGCATATATAAAAGACAATATAGAATGAAGGAACCCTCCTATTGGGAATGAGATAACTCAACTCAACCAAGAGAGAGGGTTTTGGATCTCATCTAAAGGGAAAATACCTGAAATATATATCATGGAAAGATGGGGTTGAAACAGAGATTGCCAGGTATTATCAACTAGGGAGTTCAGAAAAAACTTCACATAGAACTTGATATGGGAGTTGAGTTTTAGAAACAGAGTGAGAATTTTTATTTTATTTTATCAAATATCACCCATACCCAAAATTCATAAGGAACTGACAAGAACATATGACACCAAGAACAATTTAACAGTCATCCCCAAATCTATAAGCACAGACTGTTCCCTCCACTCCCAGTTCTTTGTTACTACAAAGAAAACTGCTGATTATTTTAGAATCTATTTGGACTTATTTTAGATCTTTGTTTCTAGCTTTTATTTCCTTGGGTTATGTACGTCATATGGTGAGATTAGTGGGCAAGAAAGTATATGTATAGTTTTGTCGGGTTTTATGCCTCCCAATGCCTTTTGATGAGACAAAATAATACAGGATGGTGCAGTGTATAGTATGTTGGAATAGAGATCTGGGAGCACCAGGTTTACATCTGCCCTTTAATAATGTGTGATTCTAGGCAAACCGTTTAAACAATCAATTTCTCAGACAAACTTCTGCATTGGAAGAGGACATCATCTCAGTCATGAACTCTCTATACCAGTGAAATCATAGATTTAGACCAACCCCCAAACCCCACCATCCATTGTCTATAGTGTCTTTCTTCATAATGAAATTTGCTTATTTGTTTCTCATCATTATGTCAATATTATTTTTTTTTCTGAGACCATGATGTTGTCTCCTATTTTGTTTTGGTTTGGTTTTGGGGGATTGGTGTCTCTTTTTTTGTTTTCCAATGCTTAATATTTCATTGTGTCTCCTCCTCATCTTCACTTTGAATGTCTCTATGTTTTACGTGGTTTGTTTGTTTGTAGCAAATTGTTAATTTCTTCCTCTATGCAACTATTTTTTATTAAACATTTTTATTTAAAGTTTTGAGCTCCAAATTCTATGCTTACCTTTTCACCTTTATCTACCCCCTTCCTGACATGGTAAGCACTAAGATATAAATTATACACATTCAACTATATAAAAACTTTTCAACATTAATGATTTTTGCACAAGAAAACTCAAAAAAAAAGAAAAAGAAAGAAATTGAAAAATAGCCTGTTACAGTCTATTCAAACAATATCAGTTCTTTCTCTGGATTTTGATAGTATTGCCTCATCGTTAGTCCTTTGAGATTGTCTTGAATCATTGTATTGCTGAGAATAGGTGTGTCATTCACAGTTCTTCATTTTAAAGAAAGAATAATTGATTATTGAATCAAATCTATTCACATATTGTTAAGTTTATGTTTCATTCTACTAAATTCCTGCCCCCACTCATGAGCACTCACACAACCACACACACATAAACACATACACATATAAACAAACATTGCCCTTGCTTTTATGGTAGCAATTAGGTTTTGTAATTTGTTTTGTCTCTATTAATGTAGATGCACGCTCCTTCTCAATTCAACCTTTACCATTTATTATCATGATCAATCCCTAACTTTTAAGATTCATTTAAATTAACACATTCTTTACCCTTCTCTTTCCCAGATCATGTAAGAATTATACAGTGTACTGTGCTCCTTCACTCTCCCTCATGTGATCCATTCTTTTATCTCCATGATATTAATTTGTGCCACCATTTTCCAGAAAATATGATTTTTATGTCATCCATTTCTTTTGTCTTTCCTTCTAGAATTATGTAGAATCTATAACCAAGATTGCTAATTCTTGACAAGAAAGAAAAGATACTATAGGAAGAATTCTGAATCTTTATTGTGGGAAACCATTCTTGTTGCTTTTCTTTTTTCCTTATTTTTTAAAAATTCTTTTAATGTCATGCCATCTTCTTTTTAAGTCTATGACCTACTCTTCATTTTTCTCTGAGCCTGTCTAGGAATTCAAAATCTTCTTCCTTCATAGGGGGAATTAACACCAAGACACATGGCCAATCTTGTGAAAGCTATTAACAAGAATACAAGAAGCCAATGAGGAAAAGAATGCCCTACAAAGCAGAATTGGTCATATGGAGAAGGAGAGAAAAAAGCTCACTGAAGAAAATAATTCCTTGAAGATTAGAATAGAGCAAATAGAAACTAATAACATTATGAAAAATCAATAAACTATAAAACAAAACCAAAAGAATGAAAAATAGCAGACAATGTGAAATATCACATTGGAAAAACAACTAACCTGGAAAATAGATTCAGAAGAGACAGTTTAAAAATTGTGGGACTACCTGAAAGTCATGATAAAAAAAATTGAGCTTAGACATCATCTCTCATGAAATTATCAAGGACAACTGTCTTGATATTCTAGAACCAGAGGGTAAAATAAATGATGAAAGAATTCACTGATCACCAGTTGAAAGAGATCCCAAAACAAAAACTCCTAGAAATATTGTAGTCAAATTCCAGAGTTCCCAGGGCAAGGAGAAAATATTACAAGAAGGCAGAAAGAAACAATTTGAGTATTGTGGAAATACAATCAGGATAACACAAGATCTAGCAGCTTCTCCATTAAGGGATTGCAGGGCTTGGAATATAGTATTTCAGAAATCAAAGGACTAGGATTAAGACCAAGAATCACTAACCCAGAAAAACTTAGTATAATACTTCATGGGAAAAAAAAATGGTCATTCAATGAAATAGAGGACTTTCAAGCATTCTTGATGAAAAGACCAGAACTGAATAGAAAATTTGGCTTTCAAACACAAGAATCAAGAGAAGCATGAAAAAGTAAACAAGAAAGAGAAATCATAAGAAACTTACTGAAATTGAACTATTTACATTCCTACATGAAAAGATAATATTTGCAACTCTTGAGACTTTTCTCAATATTTGGAGGGATTATATACATATAGACAGAGGGCACAGAGTGAGTTGCATAGGAAGGGATAATACCTAGAAAAAATAAAATTAAGTGGTGAGAGAGGAATATATTGGAAGGAGAAGGGAAGAAATAGAATGGGGCAAATTATCTCTCATGAAAGAGGCAAGAAAAAGCTTTTTCAATGGAGGGAGAAAGGGAGGAGGGAAGAGGGAAAAAGTGAAGCTTGCTCTCATAACATTTGGCATAAGGAGGGAATAATATGCACACTTAATTTGGTATGAAAAATCTATATTATACTACAGGAAAGTAAGGGAGAAGGGGATAAGTGAGGTGTAAGGGGATGATAGAAGGGAGGGCAAATGGAGGAGGGGGTAATTAGAAGTAAATACTTTTGGAGAGAAACAAGGTCAAAAGAGAGAATAGAATAAATGGGGGGCAAGATAGGATGGAAGGAAATACAGTTATTCTTTCACAGCATGACTTTTATGGAAATCTCTTGCATAACTATACATGTATAGCCTATATTGATTTGCTTGGCTTTTCAGTGGGGATGAGTGGGGAGGGAGGAAAGGAGAGAAGTTGGAATTCAAAGTTTTAAAAATGAATGTTAGTAATTGTTTTAACATGCAACTAGGAAATAAGAAATACAGATATAGAACTCGATCTTGCCCTACAAGAAAATAGAGGAGATGAGGATAAGGGAAAGAAGGAGTGTGATAGAAGAGAGGGCAGATTTGGGAAAGGGGTAATCAGAATGCATGGCATTTTGAGGTGGGGGAAGGGGAGAGATGGGGAGAAAATTTGGAACTCAAAATCTTGTGGAAATGAATGTTAAAAACTAAAAATAAATATTTTTAAATATATAAAATTAAATAAAATGAAGAGACTGATCTCAAAAAAAGTTTAACATATTTTTCTCCTGGTTAATCATTTAGAATATACTATGCCTTGTACACCTACAAGGTATTCTACAGGAATATAACATTTCAATCGCTCCATTTACTTCCATTGATTTCTTGTAACTCTGGTGTAATTCTGTACTATTGTGTTTTTTTAAAATTTAGTTATTTATTTTTAGTTTTTAACCTTCACTTCCATAAGCTTTTGAGTTTTCAGTTTTCTCTTCCTTCTGTTGCTCCTTCCCCACAATGGCATGCAATCTGATATAGCCTCTACATATACATTCATATGAAACGTTTTCATATTAGTCATGTTGTAAATAGTATGCTTCAATCTATATTCAGACTCCATGGTTCTTTATCTGGATGTGGCAAACATTTTCCATTTTGAGCATTTGGGAGTTTTTTAGACCCTTGTATTATTGAGAAAAGCCATCTATGAAAGTTAGCCATCAGACAACGTGCCTGTTACTCTGTACAATGTTCTCCTGGTTTTGTTCACTTCATTCAGCATCAGTTCATATTAGTCTTTCCAGGTTTTTCTGAAGTTCGTTGCTCATCATTTCTTATAGTACAATAGTATTCCGTTACATTCATATACCACAACTTGTTCAGTCATACCCCAGTTGATGGACATGCCCACAGTTTCTAATTCTTAGCCACCACAAAAAGAACTGCTATAAATATTTTTGAACATGTGGGTCCTTTTTCCATTGCTATCATCTCTTTGGGATACAGACCTAAAAGTAGTATTGCTTGGAATGTGCAAAGAGAATGCATGGTATTCCCTTTGCTCAAAGTTCCAAATTGCTCCCTAGAATAGTTGGATCTGAAACAATGCATGTCTTCATATTTTCCTACACTTCCAACATTTGTCGTTTTTCTGTTTTGTTATGTTAGCCAATCTGATAGGTGTGATGTGGTACCTCAGAGTTGTTTTGATTTATATTTGTCTAATCAGTATTCTGTACTCTTCTAATTGGTTCTATTTGGAATTTGATGGGTTTCTTCCTCACTGCCAGCAAAATTTGGGAATGCGTTTGTGATATTTTTAAGTGAGTTAAACTTGGAAGTTAACTCTATGAGTATTTTGCATACAAAGTATAATTTGATACATATTTTGCTATGCACTTCCAATATTTTATCTAGTTTTTTTGGTAATATTTCTTATAATGTAGTATTAAGTTTACTTCTTAATAGTGATTTTCTGGAAAATATATACTTAGGTTTTTCTCTTTGCATCCTATCTTCAATTTCCATATTCGTACTTATCAAACATCCATATATTCTTTCCAATGTTTTTTTTTTTTTGAGGGGCCCGGGTTAGGGGAATTACATTAATTTTCCTTTTGTTTTTTTATTTTCCCTTCTGTCTGATATTCTCTTTTTCAGATAATCCTTTATAATGTAAAATGTTCCTTTTTGTCTTTTGCTCTAAATTTTCTTGTCTCATTCTATACTTTCGGATTGCTTTTGAAAAAATTTCTAACAGCTATCCTTTAAAATAGTTTTTACTTAATTCTTTAATCATTTTTAAATTATTGAACAGATCTGGAAGTTTCTAAGGGTTATTCCATTGTCATTTCAGGGGACTCTTTAGGAATGTGTTATAATATTTGCTTGGAAGGCAAGGTCACATACTGAATAGAGTGCTGGCACTAGATTTAGGAAGATCTAGTTTCAAATATAACTGCTGAAAGTTATTAGCTGTATAGCACCAAACAAGTTACTGAACTTAAATACCAACTTCCTTATCTGTAAAATTAAGTGGTTAGACTAGATGGCCTCTAAAATCCCTTCCAACTCTAAATCATGATCGTATAAACTTCTCTTTGGTGAATTGTGATTCACTTTCTTTTATTTATAATTACTTGAACATTGTAATAGCTATTTTCTCTGAATGTTTGTTCATTTGCCATTAATAATTTTTTTCTCTATCAATCAATCTACATGTTTTTCTAGAGCATCCCTGATGAAAAACAAGTTACCATGGTTACCATCAATGTTTTTTCTACAAAAAGGGTAGTGCTGTCTTCTCCTCCCCTAGTTATTCCTGCTATTTCTTACTCTCAGACCATTCAGGTAGATTGATAACTGTTTTTCTTAGAAGATGAGGGTGACCAGTTGAGACTGCTGTAGGAATTATCCAGTTTAACACTGTACTAGGGCTCATTCTCCATCTTTACCATTTCTACTCATCTATCTTCCACCATTTTCAATGAAACTGACTCCTCCTGCCCCCATCCCTAAACTGGGCCTGGGAGCTATTTATAAAGGGGTTGAGTTATACCCCAGTCCTACCCAGGACACTGCTAAAGGGAGTGTTCCAAAAGTCTTTGCACTTGTTTTCCATCTTTCTCTCACTCTTTCTCTTACTGTTAATTTAAATTTACCTTATGACAAGTACCCTGCTTTGTAGTCTAGTGAAGCATACAAAGTTTTTTTTCAGAAAAATAATGTTTTCAAATATATAAATTAAATATACATCTGTAATGAGTATATATACATATATGCATGCACATATATATACATAAATATACATGTATATACATATACAACATACATACATACAGATATCAATGAACAATCCTTAGATTAAGAAACTTTATTTTACTCTTTGTTGTACTGAATAGTTTTAATCAGCAATGAATTTCTAGATGCATCTTTCTTTAGTTTCTTGACCCCTAGATTCCATGCAATGCCACACTTCCTCTCCTTTTTTTGTTTCAAGTGACTATTTGGATTTGTGGAGCCTGACCTCATCTTGGTCTTCGAGTCCACCCTGAGACACCTCAAGGGATTAACTCTAAAAGTCAATATCTAAAATAATCTTAATTGTGAGGGTTGTTATGCCATGAATCAGTTTAGCTGCCTTGGGAGGAAGGAAGAGAAATGGTTGTGGGAAGTGCCCATAGGCTCAATTAAACCCTGGAAACAGAGTCCACCAAAAGAGATTGCCCAAGTTTTTTGTTTTGTTTTGTTTTGTTTTTTATCAAAAGTGATTTTTTTCCTCTAAAATAGACAGAACTAAAAGAGTTGAAAGGCTACTATAAAAGTAAGGAAGTTGCAGCAAATGGAAACTGATGAGAGGAACAGGAAGGATGAACTGGTGAATTGTTCTTACATTTGTTTCTGTTTTTCTATAAGGATTACCTTGTATAATTTTCATATTTCCTCTTCATGTCATTGATGCATTTTTCACTATTTGGAGTTCTTGACTTATATTCTTTAGTATTGTAGGGGAAAATGAAGTATATTATTTGTTATGCTAGGATACCTCTCCCTCTGCTATCTTCTCAACATTTTGACCATCAAATTTCAGAAAGAAAATATAGGACAATGATCATAAGGGATGATTAAAAAACTAAAGAAACTAAGAATGGTTAACCTGAAGGAAAGAAAATTTTCAGGATGTTATTTGTCCTATATATGTAAACAGTATACACATATACACATACGAATGAACAACCCCCAGGTTAAGAATCTCCATTTTACCCTTTCTTGTATTAAATAGTTTTAATCTCTGGGGGCTAGAACTAAAACCAGTATACAGAAGCTACAAAGAAGCAGACTATGGTTCAAAAGGATAATTTGCCCAAATTTGAGTATTCCAAAAGTGGAATGTCACAAGATAATAAGCCCTGGCCCCTAGTAATGTTTGATCATATGCCAAACAACCACTGTTCATGGATATTTTGGATAGGATTTTGGTAACATGTTCTCCAGTCTCTCTGAGTTTCTATGATTTAATGAACTCTTCTGTAATGGTGATGTCCCTTAGGATGTTGCTTCAACTGAGTCCCTTTAAATAGATTTTATTCTTGTTTTGCCTCTCATATGAGCTATTTCAAATTATTTTAAAGGAAGTGCTTACTCACAAGAATAGTTATATAGCTTGGTAAATTCATAATTAAAAAGACTCTTAGAAGGCGATTAATTCACTTTATAGTTCAAAGTGTAGCTGAAATAAATTATCATATATGACTGCTCCCCCACATCATTGCTCATTTAGAAAATGCCTTTACTCAAACTAAACATTTTATTCTGAAATTAAGTTGGATAGTAGAATGAAAATGAGGGCCATTGTTAAATTCTAATAAGTGAAAAATGCATACTTTCTGATAAGGGAAGAAGAAGCAAATGGCTCTTGAGAATTGCACCAAATGCAAGAATCAGATAGAGGTTAAAGAAAGTCAACCATCAAGCAAGAAAGCAGTTTTTGTTTGTCTGCTGGTTTTAAGAGAAGGAAGGAAATAGAATAGAAGGATATACTATGGAAAATTGCAAAAGAGAACAATATTATTTATAATTGAGGTGAACCATATGAAATGTATACAAACGTGAAAGAAGGGGTGATTGGAGGGGGCATTGTGTGAAATATTTTCTTATCTGAAGTAATCAAAGTAAAGCTGAAGTTATAGACACTTTAGCATAGAAATACATTAATTTCAACAGAGAAATAGTTTGGGATAGAGAAAGACAAAAGTGGGAATTAAGTGGGCAGATATATTAGGAAGGGAATAACCTTAAATAGATTACACTTCATCTCTGGAGGACTGATTGTAAGTCTGATTGTAAGTCTGAGGTTAAAATTATAGGAAGAATGAGGCAGCTAAGTGGTACAGCGGATGGAGTACTCAACCAGTAGCCACAAAAACCTAGTTTCAAATACGTCCTCAGACACCAGATGTGTGACTCTGGGCTAGTCTGTATCCTTTAGTAAGAAATATCTGTACATTGAGTGAGTTGGGCCTGAGTGGCCCTGAGATTACCTTCAAGTTTTTGATCTATGATCTTATTCACTGCTTTTCATGAAACATTTACAAAAATTAATCATATATCATGACATGAAGAAGTAACAAATGTAGAAATATAGAACTTTAAAGACATCCTTTAATAGCCATAATGAGAGAAAAATAATAATCAGTAAGAAGAACAAATTTGAAGAAAGACTTCCAACTTAAATAGAAACTAAATTATATATTTCTAAAAAAAAAGACAAATCATAGAGCAATAGAAAATTTTATATTAAAATGTAACAAAACTTTTAGATACAACCAAAGCAGTCAGTAGGGCATGTTTTATATTTCTAAATTTATAAATCAACAAAGGACAATAAAGAATAGATAAAATAATGAAGGATACAGTTAAACAAAGAAATAAACACAAGAATATAGATTATAAAAATTAAGAGATTAAGAAATTTTTAAAAATTGCTAAAATGAAAAACTGATAGAAAAACTAATGAAGTGGGGCAAGAATTGTTCACTCATTTGATAAAAAGAGGCAAAATTCTACAATCTATGATGCTATGATCTCATAAAAATAAGAAAGTGCAATTCATAACAATTGAAAAGGAATTTTAAAAATTATTACAAATAAGTTTGTCTTATTATATATTTAAACAATAAAAATTATGTATCCTAAAATTGAACACCCATAAATAAGATAAGAAGTAAAAAACTGAACAACCTCCTCTCAAAATGACAGATTGATGGTTAGGAATTAACTTCCAAAGGGGAAAAATACCCAGCTTCAGATTCATTCACAAGGGAATTCTACCAAATTATCAAGGAATCCCTTCAAACTCCTTCTTTGAGACAAATATGATCCTCTTATAAACACTGGAATGAAGTATAGAAAAAATATCTAAAGAATATCATTAATGAATACTTATGCATAAATTAGTATAGGGGAGAGTTTACAGAAACATAAAAATATGCACTGTGATCATGTCAGAGTTATACAAAAAAATTAAAGGTATATTCACTAATTCAATAATAATAAAACTATAAATATTATGAACCATATTAATAAAAATAAAAATTCAATGGTAATAATATTTTTTTTCAAAAATTCAATACTCATTTGTATTAAAATTCTTCCTATTATTCAAATAAATGGACCTTTCCTTAATTTTCAAGGCACTATTTAAAATAAAAAATAACATTATTTGTAATGAAGAAATGATTGAAGTCTTTAAAATCAGGAGCAAAACATGACTATCTATTTTTACCACTGTTAATTGCTCTAATTATAAAAATTCCAATAATTCATGCTAAAGAAATTGAGGGAATTATCAAAGTAAATAAAAATAAAAATGATTTCTTTTTATAGATTATATGGTACTTAGAAGACCTTAGAGATTCAATTAAAAATAGTAACTGAAACAATCAATACTCTCTGTAAATTAGTAGAATATAAAATAAACCCATAAATATTATCAATCTTTCTGTAGAGCACCAACTGAATCCAGTAGGAAGGGATATCCACTTATCAAACACACTCAGAAATCATATAAATATTCACCATATATCATTCAAATAATTCATTCATAAGATACAAGTAATATCAATGTTATAAAATTGATCCTTTTAATTATATAAAATTGAAAAGGGTTTGTACATAGAAAATAAATCCAGTTAATTAGAAGAAAAACAGTTATAACTTAAAGAAATCTTTGAAACAAATTTTGCTAATAAAGTTCTGATATACAGGAAGATGATAAAAATAAATAGGCACAAAAGCCATTCCTCAATCATCAAATTGTAAAAGAATATAGATGTTTTCAAAAGAAGTGCAAGCTACCTTTGCTATATGAAAAATGTCTTCTAAATAATTAATTATGAGATAAATGCAAATTAAAACAACTCTGAGTTGCCACTTTTTACTCATCTTATTAGCCAGAATTACAATAAAAGAAAAACAGTGGTTGTTGTATTAGTTGTGGAGGAAAGTAACATGAACTCATGCACTCCCTGTTAGTGGTGGGGTGCTTGGGTGCATGTGCTTGGAACCCAATTCTAAAATCACATTTGTTTCCAAAAATCATATTTCTCCCTAGTCTCAAAACACTGTCTCATTCACTTTCTCCCCAGCCCAAAAACAACCTGCCCCAGTAAAAACCACTATCTCCCTGCTACAGTAGCCAGCTGTGTAATGGCTGAACTGACTGTGCTCTATGACATTTACTACTCACTGATCAATCATAAGTATGCTAGACATACATATACTCCCTTATATTTTTCGTGTCTAAGAGGACATTGATGAGAACAGCTCTCTATTAGTCAGTCTTGACCATTAGTTTGCTTTGTGATGTTTCAGGCCTAAAACCCACACCCCATGTAGCCCTCCCTTGGGCTATTTCCCAATGAACTCTGGATAAAATACCTATGCAGTAGATACTAAAAAGTGCAGGTTCCTTTAAGAACTAACCACTCCTTAACCACTCTCTAACTCTGCCCCAAATCACCTAGTAATCAAACTTGGCACATGTTATACAATAGAATATCCTATGTAATCTTTACCTAAGAACTTTTGTCCTCTGAAAAGCATAAAAAAATCTTTACCACCCTCTGAAAAGCATAAAAAAATCTTTACCACCCTGACTTCAACAATGCTTGAGTCCATGAATTCATTTCAGGTGACCCGCCCCTGGTATATCTCTCCTTCCCACCTTCATCACTAGCATAGCTGTGAATTTGCCCAAATGTTTTTGGGAAACATTTTGAAACTTTACTCCCTAAAATCCTTAACCAACATTGTTCAATATGCCTCAATTCTGCTGCCTCTTACTCCTGGTTTTTGTGGCTGTGTCTAGGTATTTTACCTGGATATAGTTATACTTTAGCCATGATCTGGATCCCACAGCAATTTTAAGACAAACTTACCCAATCCTTATTAACATCCCAGATCACCCACTAGCTCTGATAGGTAATCTGGTCTGCAGTCTAGGATAGTAGCCTATGAGTATGACTCCTCTTTTCACAGTGTTTTTCATATTGGTTGAGACAGAGTGAATTACATGGGAGAAGCAGCTTTAGAAGATTTTCAGTCTGCATCACAGATGTCATTAGATGATTGCCTAAGCCCCCAAACTTACTCCTCTTTGGTGAAAAGTACCATCATCCTTACAATAACTTATGTTTATGACCTCAGTAGTATCTTCAACTCTTCAAACTCTCTGACTACCCTTGTTAAGTCAGTTGCCAAATATCATCTTCTCTTTCTTCATAACACCTATCACATCTGTCCCCATGGCTCTCCTAGTTCAAATCTTCATCATCTATTGCATTAGCCTCCTAACTGAGCTCCCTGCTACTAATCTCTCTCCTCTTCAATCTATCTTCCATGTGGCTGCCAAATTTCCTTGTTTTCCCCAAAAGCATAGGTCTGACTATGCCACTCCTACTACTCAATAAACTCTAGCAACATCTTATTGACTCTACAATCCAATGTATTTGTCTTTATCTCACTCTTTAATTTCTAATTTTGCATAGGTTTAATAAGGTATATATTTATCAGTGTCATGCAAAGAGAGATGAAAAAAGTCCTGCATCTAATGTCTGTAAACTCAGGTCTTGAAGCTTCAAATTCTTCATGTCTGTTAGATTATAAGAGATGGAGAAAGAACCCATATGAATATTTTTTAGCAAATATGGATATAGGTGGGGTGTGCTTGAAATTTTTTTATGCTAGATGGTTTTCAGACCAATGTTGTAGAGGACCTGGATTCTCTCTCTGTCTCTGTCTCTCTCTGTCTCTTTCACGCTCTCTCTCTCTCTCTGTCTCCCTCTCCCCCCATGTGTGTAACCTTGGGAAAATTATTTAAAATTGTTAAGTTTCAAGAGTCTTCTAGCTATAAAATGCCAGAAGAGATATCTTTTGACTATTAATATGTAGAATGCAGGCCATGAGCTTTCACCCTAATGCGGCTTCCAAAATACCGGTAGGGCTGCATCTACTTAAAAGTGACCCCATGCTTAAATTAGGTACTTAACTATTTTTCTAATCAACCAAGGGACACAATTCTTGTATTGAATTGAATATAGGGAAAAGGTAGAGAAGGAACGAGGAGGTTACAAGGATCTAGAGAGAGAAGGGGAGAGGGAGAGAAAGAAGGAGAGAGAGAGAGAAAAAAACATAGAGACACAGAGAGACACAAACAGAGAGAGAATAAAGTAGGGCTGGCTGAGGTCCTGCAATATTAAGGAACTCAGTTTTAATCCATTGTTCTTGATTGTACTGATTACATTTACTCAGCAAAGATCTCATTTGTTTTTTCATGGTAACGTGGGGACCACTTAAATTAAAATTTTCATCCAACTTGAAAATCCCTGTTAAGATAGTTTTGAACTTGTTAAAATAACTCCTCTTATTTACTCCTCAAAACAATAAAACATGATAAATATAATTACAGATTGTAAAACTGCTCTCTTCAGTTCCAGTCTGTGCTTTCTCAATTAAAAATATAGCATTTGATGATTTTCTCCCAGGAGGTTTCTCTCCACAATTCCTCACAAACTAGGCAGCCATGTGGGCAGATATGAGTTAAGTGATGGAGCTAAAATCCACAAACCAAGTTATGAAGCAAATTGATTTTTATGTGAGAAAGCTTTTTTACCTCAACATTGCTTTTATTTCCAACTGGGTCATTGGGAAAGGACTCAAGTGAGTTCAACTTTTGCTGCCTGGATATTTTCATGTTCTCTATAAGAAAAAGGATATCATGTGAGAACAACTTCTTATGATGTTTTAAACAGTGTTCCAGAATCAAGGGGTAACCACAAGTCTCAATATTTTATGAATTCATAGCATGACTGAGATTGCTCTCTTTTCAGATATGATTTATCATCATAAATTTAGTTGTGTTCAAGTTGTAGGAATAGATAAATATTTTCTAAATAACACTTCAGAAAATGCAAAACTTCTCACCCAAAGAAAGCTTATTTACAGTTTTGTGTCTTCCAAAGGGGAGAAAAAAGGCTTTCTGTAAACTGTAGTTGTTGAGTTGCATGTTACTTAAGAATGTTTAGCTCTAGAGCATATTATTTTAAGTCTCCCTTCTTAGCCCATAATCCTTTTTAAAAATACCATTTATATTTTATTCTACTTGAATATGAAAATAATTTTTAGCATTTTCTAAACTTTGAGTTTTAAATTCCCTTCATCCCATTCCCCTTTATTGAGAAGGCAAACAATTTTATATACATTATAAATATGTAATCATGCAAAATATATTTCCATGTTAGTCATGTTATTAAAGAGGAAAAAAAAGCATGAAAAAAGCAGAAAGTAAGCAAAAACTATGATGTTTTCTTCTGCATTCAGACTCCATCAGTTCTTTCTCTGGAGGTGGATAGCATTTTCGTCATAGGTCCTTTAGAATTGTCTTGGATATTTGTATTTCTGAGAATAGCAGTCATTCACAACTGATTATCATATAATATTGCTAATACTATGTACAATGTTCTCCTGGTTCTGCTCAGTTCACTTTGTGTCAATTCGTTGAAATCTTATTAGGTTTTACTAAAATCATCCTGTTTATCATATCTAATAACACAATAATATTGCATTATGATTACATTCACAACTTGTTCATCCATTCTCCAACTGAAGGGCATCCCATCAATTTCCAAATCTTTGCCACTACAAAAAGAACTTCTATAAATGTTGTTGTATAAATAACTCCTTTTTCTCTTTTTAAAAAAATATCTTTGGAATATACACCTGACAGTTAACCATAATATTTTTTGAATATATTTATCCACTGACTTCAGGACTTTTCTTCCCACCTCCAGGCCTCAGTTTGGTACATATTAGAAAAATTAATCTATATAGTTTATTTAGCTAGTATAATCAGGGAAAGAGGCAACTAGGTGTCTCAGTGAACAGAGTGTCAGGCCTGGAGTCAGGAAGAACTGTGCTCCAATACAGCCTCAGATACTTATTAGCTGTCGGACCCTAGAGAAATCACATCCTTCTTTTCCTCATTTTCCTCATCTGTAAAATGAACTGGAAAAGGAAATGTCAAACTACTATAGTATCTTTTCCAAGAAAACCCCCAAAAGGAGAAATGAAGAATTGGACATAAATGAAAATTAGTTAACATAAATATAATCAAGAATATAAAATTTAACTCCCTGTTAGGCTTCTGAAAGTGGACTTCCAAAGGTTCTCAATCTGATAAAGCAAATTATTTTCACAAAGTTTCATCAAAAGTTCATTGCATTTTCTTGAAACCCACATTATACTGGAAGAACTAACTCATGGAATCATAATAGAGATACAGTAGAACCTCAGTGTACAAATTTAATTTGTTCCAAAATTCTATTTGTCATGCAACTTGTTCATACTGAAAAGAGAATTTTCCCATAAGAAGTAATGTAAAGTAAGATGATCAGTACCACATCACCAAAAATATTCATATAAAAATAATTATTTAAAATTTAAATAAGTTTTTGTCCCTAATACACCTGAAGAATGACTGGTACACAATATAAACCAAATTGGTACACAATATAAACCAAAAACAAAATAAATTAACCTACACTTTACCTTTGAAAAAAGTCATGGCCGCTGTAAGGAAAACGAGAGGAAGGAGGAGGAGGAAGAGTTATTTCTTGGAAGGAGAATCTCCTATGAGAACATCAGGGATTTCAACATTAGGAATGTTCTCACTTATGCTACTTTCACTAAAAATAAGACTAACACTGCTGCCTTCACTTATTTTTAATTTTTTAGAATCGCTTTCATGTTTTGACTCACTGTTTGTTTTTTTATGTTCACTTATGCCTAGGAATTCTATCTAATCATTCTTGTTTTTGACAATTTTTCAGAATGTCATGGAAATGTGACATTGCATTATCTTTAAAAAGAAGCTGTGGCTCTGATTGCTAAAGACTTATTTAAGTGATGTTTATTAACAAAATTTTGATGTTCATACTGTGAATTTTTGTTTGTCCTGCAAGAAAAATTTTGTGAAAAAATTTTCTTTATCCAGCGAAGCATACATAATCCAGGTTACTCAAAAGCTGAGGTTCTACTGCACTCTGTTTCATTGATAGAAACACAAAATTATCATTTTGGAATTAGAAAGAACTTTCAAGTGGTCATAAATATCCCCACCTCACACCAGAAAGGAATTCTCTCAACAACAGATTATATGAGGTCATTCTCTTTAACATCCTCCAGTCAGAGGAGGCATCCCACTTCTCAGGGAAGTTCATCAACCTGTTCTGATTTCAGACAAGTCTTTACTGACATCAAACCCAAATTTGCCTAGTTACAACTTCCAGTCACTTAAAATAAGTTTAATATTTCATTCATGTGACAGCTCTTCAAATACTTGGGAATAGTCATCAGATTGCCTGGGTTATTCTTTGGTATTGTTACAAGTAACAAAAAGCCAACCGAAGGATCATATTCAGTTATCTGCATCTATATCTTGCCACTGAACCCAGGTGGCTCTAGAGAGAGCAAGACTGGTTACTTTGCACAGCCCTCTCTCCCTTAGATCCAATTCACTTGCCAGTGATGGCACTTTCTTCCTGATGCCATAGTCTTCTTTGAGAACAAAGGCCAAACGACAACAACAAAAAGTCTAAAATCCTAAAAAATAGAAATGATAGCCCTAAAACTTGCTGAATCCTCAGAACTCATTGAATTTACTCAAACATTTTGTAGAGGAGGAAACTAAAAATAGTAGTTAAGTGACTCACTCAAGGTGACATGGTTCTAAGTATCAGAGGCAGAACTCACATCCTTTGTCTCTAGAAACTAGTGTCTTTTTTTCTATTATACCACAGATGTATACTGAATAATAATTATTATATTTTTGCTACATGTGGAGAATAGAAAGATGCTTAAGAAAGGATATCTGGGAGAAGTTAGATGATGCAATGGATAGAACACTGGCTCTGGAGAGCCAAGAGAAACTGAATTCAAATGGGCAGCAGACACTCACTAGCTTTGTGCCCCTCAGAGAGTCACTTATCCCCATTTGCCAGGATGGGGGTGAGGCTGAGGAGAGAATATCTGACCTCCAGATATTTACAATCCAATAAAAGAGTTAAATGTACATAAAATAATGTACAATACAAGACTCCGCATGATACATGTCACATGAGTCATAGGTGGCACAATGGATGAAGTATTTGGCTGGAGTCAGGAAGACTTGAGTTTCTATTTGCCCCAAAATACTTACTAGGTGTGTGACCCTTGGTGAGTCACTTAATTTCTGCTTCCCTCAATTTCTTCATCTTTAAAACAAAGCTAATAACAGCACCTACTTCCCAGGGTTGTTGTGAGGATCAATGAATGTATGTAATGATTGTAACAAGCTTATCACAGTTCCTAGAACATAGTTAAGGTAGTAAATGCTACATAAATATTGGCTATTATCAGTTATTATTAATAATTATAATTAAAAGAATTTAGAGGAAGAATTAATTGTGGGCTGGGACGATCAGATCTATGGATAAGAGAAAAGTCTCTAACCAAAAAGGGAACAGAGATCACTGAACATAACATGGATTATTAAAAACTTTTCTATTTTAATAAAATTAGAAAGACTTTGCACAAACAAATTAATAAATCTAAGATTAAAAGGAAGAAAAGTGAGGGAAAATCTTTGCAGGAATTTTCTTCAATAAAAACATGATTTCCAAGATATATAAGGAACTGATTCAAATTTAAAAGAATACTTTATTCCCCAGTTGATAAATGTTCTATGGATACGAATAGACAATACTCTTAGGAAGAAATCTAGGCTGCCAAATGCTATATAAAAAAATTGGTTTGGGTCTTGAAAATTTTTAATTTCACTAAATGGAAATGAAAGGAAAGTATTTTAGAGAGAGCAATATGAGTAAAAAGAGGTAAGAAAGTGTATATGTCTTCCAAGGATTAGTGAATTAAATTGATTAATAACTGTTAGTTAAATCAAATTGCATTGAACTTGGCTAGAGGAAAAGCTTCATCTAAAGAAAAGGTTATTAATCTTTGGCCCCAGGACCACCAAGGCATCCATAGATAAATATCAGGTTATGCTTAAATTTGGATGCAGGAGAGAAATTGTGGGTGTGTGTGTGTGTGTGTATGTGTGTGCGTGTGTGTGTGTAAATGTACAGTTACAGCATTTTTTTCAGTTATAAATGTAATTCAAAACATTACCTTGAGGAGTATATAGATTTCTTTCTAGTGCCAAAGGGATCCATGACAAAAAAAAATGTAACAAACTTGATCTAAGAAATGAAATAGGGGGGCAGAGCCAAGATGGCAAAGTAGAAAGACACATATACTCTAGCATTTCCCCTACAATCCATAAAATACAAGTAAAAAATGACTCTCAATGAATTCTAGAGCAGCAGAAGTCACAGAACAACAAAGCAAAAGAAGTTTCCAGTCAAAGGTAACCTGGAAGGCTAACAGGAAAGGTCAATCTCATGGGAAGCTGAGCAGAGTTGAGCCTGGCCCTGGCCATGCAGCATTGGGAGGAACAGGACCTGAATAGATCTCTGGGGCAGAGTTCCCTGCAGGGAGGGTCCCAGATCCCTCAATTGACAAGTGACAAAGAAAACTCCAAAGGTAAGGGTGGGAGAGCTATCCCAGCTGGGACACAGGGGAATGGGGTTCCTCCAGCAATAGCTTCAGGCAACAGCAGCAGCAGCAGACTGCAGGCAACTATGGTGGCCAGGAAGCAACCTGAGTCTATTGTCCAGGCAGCTCAACTTAAAGCCTCTGGTGGTAGGAAGCAGTTGATCTAAATCTCAGCCATAAGTGATGGCTCTGCCTCAACCCAAAGCCCTGGGAAATCAAGTGGCTGAGTCAAATCTCAGCCTTGAACAAAATACTGGGGAAAGGAAGGGCAATAGGACCATCCTCTTGACAAAGGATTCAGGAGTCAAGTAACTGGCTGGGAAAATGTTCAAAAAAGGGGAAAAACATAAGATCATAGAAAGTTACTTTCTTGGTGAACAGGTGTCTCCTCCGATCCTTGCAGATGAGGAAGGACAAGGCATACTGACACAGAAAGTCAAGACCCCTGCCTCCAGTGCCTCCAAAGTGAACTTAAATTGACTCAGGCAATAGAAGAGCTTGAAAAGCAAGTTAGCAGCTTGCTAAAGGAGAACCCAAAAAAATACTGAGAAAAATAACACCGTTTAAAGGAGGCTAACTCAATTGGAAAAAGAGGTGCAAAAAGCCAATGAGGAGAAGGAGGCTTCAAAAAGCAGAATTAGTCAAATGGAGGGGAAGGTTAAAAGGCTCACTGAACAAAATTATTCTTTGAAAAAGAGAATTGATTTGAGGGAACTGAATGACTATAAGATAAACCAAGTAGTTAAAAAACAAAACCAAAAGTTTGAAAAAAATAAAAGAAGATAATGTGAAACATCTCGTTGGAAAAACAACTGACTTGGAAAGACAATTTAAAATTTGTGGCACTACCTGAAAGCCATGATCAAAAAAAGAGCCTAGACATTATCTTTCATGAAATTATCAAGGAAAACTTTCCTGACATTCTAGAATCAGAGGGCAAAATAAATATTGAAAGAATCCGCTGATCACCTCCTGAAAGAGATCTAAAAAAAAGAAATTCCTAGGAATATTATGGCCAAAATCCAGAGTTCCCAGGTCAAGGAGAAAATATTGCAAGCAGCTAGAAAGAAATAATTCAAGTATTGTGGAAATACAATCAAGATAACACAAGATCTAGCAGCTTCTACATTAAGGGACTGAAGGGTGTGGAATATGATATTCCAGAGGTCAAAGGAACTAGGAATAAAACCAAGAATCACCTACCCAGAAAAACTGGGTATAATACTTCAAGTGAGTAAATGGTCATTCAATGACATAGAGGACTTACAAGCATTCATGATGAAAAGACCAGAATTGAAGAGAAAATTTCACTTTCAAACACAAGAATCAAGAGAAGCATGAAAAAGATAAAGAGGAAAAGAGAAATCATAAAAAACTTTCTAAAACTGAACTGTTTACATTCCTACATGGAAAGATAATATTTGTAACTCTTGAGAATTTTCTCAGTATTTGGGTAGGTGGAGGAATTGTACATACACACACATGCACCACACATATAGACAGAGGGTACAGGTTGAGCTGAATCAGAAGAGATGATATCCACAAAAAATAAAATAAAATAAAAATTCAGGAGTGAGGGAGGAAAATACTGGCAGGAGAAAGGGAAAAATGGAATGGGGCAGTCTATAATTCATAAAAGAGATAAGAAAAATCTTATTCAGTGGAGAAGAAAAAGGAGAAGGGGACAGGGGAAAAGTGAAGCTTACTCTCTTCACATATGGCTTAAGGAGAGAATAACATGATCAGTAAATGAAAATCTATCTTACAATACAGGAAAGTAGGGTAGGAGGTGACAAGTGATGTGAGGGAAATGATAGAAGGGCAAATTGAAGAAGGGAGTAACTAGAAATAAACACTTTTGAGAAAGGACAAGTTCAAATGAGGGAATAAAAAAATAAGGGGAGATAGAGTAGGTTAGAGAGCAATATAGTTAATATTACATAACATGATTATTATGAAAGTCTTTTGCATATTTAGTCTGTATTGAATCACTTGCCTTCTCAGTAGGGATGGGTGGGGAGGGAAGGAGGGAGAGAAGTTGCAATTCAGAGTATTGGGAACAAATGTTGAGAATTATTATTGCAAGAAATAAGAAACACAGGTAATGGGGTATAGAAATTTGTCTTGCCCTTCAAGGAAAGAGAGAAGATGAGGATAAGGGAAGAGTGGGGTGTGATAGAAGGGAGGGTACATTGAGGGAAGTGATAATCAGAATGCAAGGTATTAGGGGGTGGGGGGATGGAGATGGGGAGAAAAATTTTTACATTTACAGAGTGATGTAAAAGTAATTAGTATTAAAACAATTGACTGAATTTAAAAAAAATAAAGAAATGAAACAATTGAAGATCAGGATAAAGCCAGAAAGTCAAGTTCTGACCAGATTAAACAGGGACTTCAGTGCCAGGCAAAGGAGCTTGAAGTTCATCTGATAAATTATGAGTAGGTAAATTTTGAAGGATTTTGAATGAAGAGGATTGGGTAGAGGGGTGATTATTACAATAGTCAAAGCATAATATTATTGGGAAAGTCGTGATCAGATGGGATTGAAGACAGTGACACCAGTTAAGAGTTGAAGGATTATAGATTTAGAGAGAGACAAAAGTTTTAGAGGTCATCTAGTTGGAAGTGTTGTAATTAAAAGAGTTTAGAAGGAGCAAAGATTTCAACCAAGCAGCTCTGCGATATTAAAGCAATCCCTATGCTTGAAATCAGAAAATTTCCTCAGCCAAGTTACTTTCCCATTTAGATTCATTTTCCTTATCTGTAAGGTGAGGGGATTAAACTAACTTGATCCCTAAAGTGTCTTCTAGGTCTCACATTTTATCAGGGCAATGATAAAGAAATTGAAGAGAAATCTGATTATTTCACTTACTCAAATTTTTCTTATTGGAGCTCAGATAAAGAAATATTGAAGCTAAAAACTCATATTTACTCTTTCAGAGTCAAGTTCTGCAACCTTTGAAAAAGTAAGGCAAGTTTCATAAATTTCATATGAACTCATTAAGTTCATCAGTGAAGGTGTGGAACACTGCACTTTTATTTTTCCTGGCCAAGTGGGCTGCATATAATAAAACACCTATCACTTTGGGGACTTGAAATTAGCAAGCCATCTGCCAGAAAAAATTAAAGAGGACAGCATTACTCATGAGGGAGGACTTGGGTCTGACTCACAGGGCTAAACAGTACTGAAAATGATCTATTTTTTCTTTTTTCTTCCACAAAGTCAAAGTTTCCATTCTTATTAAAACATTACTCGCCTAAAGGTCAAAGCTTTTAAATAGGTTTCTGTGCTGTAGCATAAAAAAATATGCCTGTAAGAATACTAAAGGGATTATTAATGAGATGTAGCCCCATTTTCTCAGGTCTACCCTACTTTTTAACACTTGGAGACTTTAGGCATGGTATATATCAACCTCCAGGTGTGAGTATCCCTTCCTCACAGATAGGTTTCCTACCTTGGCACAGTTGCTTCCTAGTACAATCATGTGAATGGAATGCCCTGTGCAGGTACATGTGTCAAAGTCAACCTCAGTGACAAACCTAGAAAAATGTACTGAACGCCTGGAAAAGATAAGCTTAAGTTGCACGGTTGTCAGCTCTCTCTGCTTTCATTTCTTATATACAACACCATAATGTAGGACATCTAATAATAAGCATCCTCTCCTTGCAAATGACAGATGGACTTTTTTCCCCAAACACTTTCTGACTGTCCAAGTTATTATGTAATTTTTAACTTTTTAAAATAGATGGGATTTTGTAGTTTTCATCCTTTTTGGTCTACCTCCCCACCTCCCCCCACCCCACCCAATTCCAGGGCTTATCTCATTGTTTTCTCAAACGCATAAGTGAAGATCTCTAAAAGGAAGTCACAAAGTAAGCTAAATAAAATTCATGGCACAAGGACAAAAATGTCTTACACAACAATAGGATTCCTGATTTAGAACTGGACAGTATCTTGGAGATCATATACTCTATTTTATAGATTAAAATAAAAAGTCTCTTAGAGGTGAAATCAATTGTTCTAAGCTACTAAGTGACCAAGCAGGACTCGAATACAGGTCCTCTTGACTCTAAATCCAGTCTTCTTTCAATTATTGTAATGCTTTCCAATTGTAGAATATCTTTTGTGTGAAATGCTCATAGTATGTTGTAGGGCTGGAATGGCCTTCAAATCATGTAGTGCAACTCTCTCATTTTAGAGATGAAAAAGCTGAAGTTTAATGAGGTTAAGCTACTGGCCCAAGGTCACTGAGATGGTAAATATCAGAGATGTAATTTGAACCAGGGTCTTTACTCCAGAGTCACCGTTTTATCTATTAGTATCTCATTTGAATAGGAGTCAGACAGAACAGGTGTTATAATGCCCAATTTACAGATGATGCAACTGAGGCCCAGAGTGGTTAAGAGACTTTTCTAGCTTTTTGGTTAGGATTATAAGGCATGACATGGAGAATGCAGAACTACTTCATTATTATTATACTTCTCTTTTCTCTTCTAAGGAGAATGGGTGTGTGAACTAGAAATGATAAAAACAAAAAAAATATTTAATATAGAGTTTCAAATTAGGGTAAGAATGAAGATATTAAAAGAGCTGTTGTGGCATTTGTGTCGTGAGGGCACCAAAGAAATCATACTCCAGATGTAGTGATCTTTGCTTCCCTCATATTCAGAAAAGGGAAGATAGTAGGCTCTTTACAGGTCAGTGAGTTGGAGTTTGATTCCATCAAAAATTACTAGAGTATTAAAGAGATGATTTTGCATATGTATGTTGTCTACTTTCCCCCATTCTAATGATATGATAAGCCAACTCAAGAAGTATCAATGTTACAATAATGAAGCAATAGCAAAATTATTTTAAAAAGCACAACTCTTGGTCAAAGAAATAGCATACCAGTTCAGTTAACGTACTGGTAAAGGCTGAGCCTAAACATGGGCAGTATTAGGACACAGAATGCCCCCCCCATAGAAGAAAGGAAATGTTTTTCAAGATTATTCATACAATGTATCATTGCTGTATCACTTGTGTATCATTTGTGCCAGTTTTGTTACTCTTTGAAATCCCTATGATAGTTCAAGTCTTTTGTTTCTTTTTTTGTGTACCCCAAATTTAGCACAGTGCCTGGGACATATAGTCAGTGTTTAATAATTATTCAATGAATTGAACTGCATACATGTAGCTGGGATGCAGTTGTTATTACCCAGTGAAGCAAGTTTGATGAGTTTGCCCAAAATGAAATAATATCCTTTTACCATCTCTCTAGTGGCTCTGGAGAGGAATCCAGGAAAAGAACAACACAAAAAATTGGAGAAAGGATTGTCCTTTAGTGACTATGAAGTTCTATATTTGGAGAAAATGAAGTAGTTCTTGATTTGTTTTGTACTAAAAGAGTTTGTTGTTTGTATTTGTTCTTCATTCTCAGCGAGGACCATGACATCTAGGAGATGAAGACGTGATTTTCAATTGACTTTGATTTGAATGAGGGAGGGTTGTGCAAGGTCACCAGACTCACTTTCTCCTTCAGAGTCATCTGGGTGCAGGGACTCACCTTTTATAAATCAGTTGTGCTCACTCATTTTTCCTATCCTAAAACAAAAGATACTATTTGTCACATTGGATTGTTCTCAAGAATGGGGAAAGGGAGGGATGCATGGCATGCTATAAGAAAGAGAAAACACAGTATAGCTAAACCAGATCAAAATGCAATTGGGAAATATTAACTAAATAAATAATAAAAATACACTAAGATACTGATAATTTTACAATTTAAATCTAAGTCAATATGCACCTTACAGGGATCCTTGCGATGGAACAGGGGTACATGTTTCTGTGTGAATTTGGGAATTCTCTGAAATTGTAAGTTACAGAGAGAAGGCTGAATTCATCATGTCTTCGTTTTCCCCCAGGCTGCACTCCTTTGGACATTCCAGAAGTGAAAGGAGCTAGGATTAAAACCAAGAATCACCTACCCAGCAAAACTGAGTATAATATTTCAGGGGGGAAAAATGGTTATTCCATGAAATAGAGGACTTTCAAGCATTCTTGATGAAAAGACCAGAGCTGAATAGAAAATTTGACTTTCACACATGAGTCAAGAGAAACATGAAAAGGTAAACAGGAAAGAGAAATCCTAAGACTATTATTTATTTTTAATTTTGTTTGCTTGCTTTTTAAAAAATTTTTTTGCCAGTTTTGGTATTCTCTACACTTAGCTCTGTCTGCCAAATAGTAAATTCTGCATACACATTTGTTGACTGAACTGATTTGGTAGGAGTTTCCTCTCTCAGAAGGTCCCTATATTGATGAAATCACAGATCTCTAGATCTATTCCCTTTCTTCCAACTTAGATCCATAATGAAAGGAAAGTCAGAAAACATCATGCAAGCCATTGACCACTCTTATTTCCAGCTCCTAAACCATTTTTTTCCCTAAGAATTTTTACTATCTTCTATGATCAACTAAAGTCACAGAGTATCAAAGATTATATTGAATGATTTTAGAAGATCATGTCAAGGACTCTGTAGAATTACTCTACTTCATCTTGTGCAACTGATAGTCACACTTAAGTCACAAATATCAAAAAACAATATGACAGACAATAACAATATGATATATATAATATACATTATATGTAACATATAGTTTATGTAACATGTATAACATTATATATAGTATATCATCTATAATATACTACATAGAATATAGCATAATACATAATATAATATGTAATATAGCATATTATTCATATTATGTAATAATATATAATATGCTATAATGTAACATACAACATAACATGTATAATATGATATGACCAAGTATCTCATAAAATTTTCCGCAATGATACAAAGCTCTGGCATTTCCTTGTTTTATCACTGTAGCATTTAGGTGAGTATTTTACAGACATGTGACTTTGTCTATGTGGGTATTCCCCCTAATAATGCAGATCACAAGTCCTCCACACTTATAAAGAAATTTGTCCATGAGTTGCTTTTTACCAAAAAAGAAAAATACTCATCATTCTAAGTGCAATGTCTTCCATATAATTAGACTGACTAATGGAAAATAAATAGGGTCAAGATACTTAATCTCTAATTGAAGGTTTTATGGATCATGTTGACTTGGAATAAAATTGTAGAGGAGGTCAAAAAATTCTACAAAAATGTTAAATGAAGTTAGTTTGACATGAGTTGTTCTAAGTAAACCTACGATGGCTTGTGGTGATCACTGCTTCACTCCTTGAGTGCCCACAAGCACTCCCTTTGATAATCTCTGTCTCAAATTTTGCCTGGATTAATGCCAAATTCACTGGATTATATAGTTTGTAAAATCATAATATTTCCCATTTACATTGTTGATTGGTAAGAAAGCAAAGAGGACCTAGAAGACTTCAGAACTGAGACATGGAGTGCAAACACATGATCTCTTTTCTCAAATTTCTCCAACCAACATGAACTACATAAACTTTCAAGGTTTGGGATTTTTTTTCCTTTTAAAGTATGAGTCTGCTTGTGTTATTGCTATTATTGCATTCCACTCAAAATGTTTTATTTAAGGGCAGTTAAGATGACCCAATGAATGGATAGAACACTAACAGAGTCAGGGAACTCTGAATTCAAATCCAAGCTCAAACATTTGCTAGCACTTTGTGACCCAAGTCACTTAACCTCAGTTTACCTGAGGTTCTTCATTTACAACATGGGGATAACAATATTGTCCGAAGGAGGGATAAATTTGAATTTTCAGCTGCTGACTCCAGGCTAACAGTTCTAACTAGTTGCCTAATGAAGTAATTAACTGATCATTGAATAAGAATTACTGCGTTATTACATTCCAGGTATTACATCTTAGGACAGACATCTGTGAGATTCTGGGAATAGTAGCCCCCTTTCACTAAATCTCGATCTTGTCTGGGAATTGGACCTTACTCTTTAAGATTGAACAAAGTTTCAAAGTATTGCTTTGAGATCAGTTTTCTGATGTTTTAAAAGTTCCCTCCCAAAACAAAATGAGTTGTGGGAGCAAAACAATTATCTGGTGATTTGAGTCCAGGTCCCTGAATTATCTTTCTACCTTTGACAGATGTATAGCAAGGTTAGAGAGGGAATTAATGCAATTATTAAGATAATGAAAGCAAAAATGTTACTTTTGTGTCAATTATCAATCTATTTTCGGTGAAAGGTCTTCCCCCTCCCCTGACTCCTTTCTATAATTAGGCAGATCACTACCTCTACTCATCATTTGACTTCACTAATGAAATTGGGCTTTAAGTTGCTGAGTTATTGGGATAATTGTCTCAATTATTCAGGTAATTGCCTTGAATCCTGATTCTTTTTGGCATTAGAAATTTTTTTTTCTTTCTTTGGTTATTTAAAAAAAAACATGGAAGTAGCTATCATGAAAGTGTCTTGATCTAACACATAGATTGTAATGTAGAACACTAGCTAGCAATGAATCGTGATAATATGGAAATACTGTGTATGCTTGTAAGATTGTTATGTCCTTTCTCTAAAGGCAATATAAAACGAAGTAAATCTTCATCAGAACAGTTATTTGAATAGTGATTATTGCTATCTCATTATATTTCCAGTTTAAATTTAAAATGTTCATCCCTGATTATAATTTTAAATGAAAGAAATAACATTTCCAAGCTTCAAATGGTCTGTTTCATTTTAATTTAAAAATACAAACAATGTTCACAAAGAAAGATTTGGTAAGGAGGAAAATGTGGGAAAGTGCCCTAAATACATTTTAATGTAGATAATTATGCATGAAGAGTAAAGCACAATTCGAATGTTAGACTTTGTGATACTGAATACACTCATATTTCATATTCCATTTTTATTATGACATTAGTTCCAACTTATGAAAATTAGTATACAGTACAATAAGCAGAAGAGTTCATTCCAGCGTCTAATTAGCAAGACAGAAATGATCATTGATAAGGAGGGTGAAAATTTTAATTCTTAACCTTTTTAAATGTTACTTGTCCCAATTAAAATGAACCACATAAAGGAAGAAAACTATATTTTCATATTCTCATCCTGAATATATGTATGTATATATATATATATATATGCATATATATATATATATATATGGATTGAATTCTGTCATTTAATATCCTATGCAGGTCTCCTATCTTGCTTATAGTTTCTCTATCTTAAATAAGATAATCACATTAAACATCCTATATCATTCCCCACAGTGACTATTACTATTATTTTCCTTTTTCCTCAAACTTTCATCCACAAGCTACACTTATAGCAGATTTTATACAATTCAATAAATGTTCTTAATCACCTACTATATTCAGGAGATTCAAAGTTTAAGTATAACCCAGCATTGTATTGAGAAAAAATATTCTCCATTTTATTCTAATCTTTCTCTTTCCAAAAGAGATGTTCTGCTGTATTTCCTAGTCATGCCCACTCATCCTACTTCATTTCTTTCTGATTGCCCCTTTTCTGGAACCCTACATATCTGTAATTTTCTGTTTGGGGCTAGGAATTTATGGTTTCTTATTCACTAGTCTTCCCTGCTAGAGCAGGAAGATGTTCCTCTTTATAAAAGACCCAAGCTGTTCTGATTTCACAGCACCTACAAACCCTCTGCCTAAACCAATTACTCTCACCTCATAGCTGTCTGACTTCCTAGAAGCATGGAACCACAAGCCCCAGAGACCTTCCAATAACCATATTCTAAGTCTGGGGAACAGCCTCTCCTCTGTTCTCTAGACTGGGACAATTGGTGTCAGACAGAAATGAGACCAGACATAAGGATCCTTAGGTAGCATATAGACTTAGAAAACCAAAAACGAAGATGTCTATACTCTATTGTGTTTTTTTTTTAATTTTGTTTAATATTTCCCAATTACATTTCAAACTTCTTCTTGCTTCACTTTGGAGTGTTGTCACACCTTTGGACTAGAACATCTTTGACTCTAATTCTACTGTGATCATGATTCCCAAGGATATCTGGAGATGTCTCTGATTTGATCTTTTCCCAGTCTCAGGTGAGACCCAGACTAACTCCAGTATTAGTGAGTTCTGTTGACTGTCTATGTGTGTGTGAGATAAATTGAAGAGGTTTCGATAGCGTTCTGGCTTCAAAATCAAGAAGACTTGGTTCAAGTGCCATTTCTGATTATGTGACCATAAATAATATATTTTCCCAATTACATGTCAAAACAATTTTTAGCATTCATTTTACAAGATTTTGAGTTCCAATTTTTTCTCCCTTCTCTCTTCCTAAAACAATTTGATACAAGTTATACATGTTTTATCATGTAGAACATTTTTCCATATTAGTCATAGTTGTGAAAGAAGAAAGAGATCAAAAGAAAAAAAAAACATGAGAAAGAATCAAGAAAGGGGAGGAAAAGTGTGTCTCAATCTCCATTTAGAGACCATCAGTTCTTTATTTGGAAGTGGATGGCATTTTTCTTGGAGAGTCCTTTGTGCTTGTCTTTGATTATTGTGATGTTGAGAAGAGTCAAATTATTCATAGTTGATCTTCACACAATGTTGCTAATCCTGAGTACAATGGTTTCCTGGTTCTGTTCATTTCACTTTGCATCAGTTCATGTTTTGATTCGTTTTTTCTGAAATGTGTCTGTTTATCACTTCTTATTGCACAATGGTATTTCATTCCATTCATATACCACAGCTTGTTTAGTCATTCCCCAACTGGTAGGCATCTCCTCAGTTTTCAATATTGTGTCACTATGAATAGAGCTGCTATAAATATTTATGCACAGGTAGGTACTTTCCCCCTTTTTTTATGATCTCCTTGGAATAGAGACCTAGTAGCAGTATTCCTGGAGAAAAAGGTATGCACAGTTTGGTTGGCCTTTGGGCTTAGTTCCGAATTGCTCTTCAGAATGTTTGGGTCAGTTCACAACTCCAATAGTGCACTAGTTTCCCAGTTTTCCCACATTTTCTCCAACATTTATTATTTTCTTTTTTTGTCATATTAACCAATCATAAGTGTGAGGTGATATTTCAGAATTGCTTTAATGTGCATTTCTATAATTAATAGTGATTTTGAGCATTTTTTCATTATCCTATAGATAGCTTTGATTTTTATCATCTGAAAACTGCCTGTTCATGTCTTTTAATTATTTATCAATTGGCGAATGACTTGTATTCTTATAAATTAATTACATTATGTATTTGAGAAATAAGTCTTTTGTCAGAGATACATGCTATTTTCTGCTTTCCTTTTAATTTTATTGCATTGGTTTTGTTTGTGCAAAACCTTTTTAATTTCATAAAATTAAAATAATCTACTTAACATTTTGTAATTCTCTCTATATTTTGCTTGGTAATGAACCTGTAATTTATTTAACTTCTCCTTTAAGACTCTTGATTCTGTACCACTTGCTATATATATGTTTAAAATTGATATTATTCATTGTCCATGGTACCTTCCATCAAGGAAAATGCAATTTCCTTCTTCATCTCTTAATTAGGTTTGCTTTTCTTTGTCTGAGATCAGGATTGATACACCAGCTTTTTCTACTTCATCTCAAGCAAAATAGATTCTATCCTAATCTCTTACCTTTGCTGTTTGTGTCTCTGCTTCAAGTATATTTCTTGTAAACATCATATTGTAGGAGTCTATTTTTTAGTCCATTCTGTGATTTGCTTCTGTTTTATGGGAGAGTTCATCCCATTCACATTTATAGTTATTATTACTAACTGTATTTCCTATTTTTCCTGTCCCCTCTCCCTTTACCCTTCCCACCCTCACCAATATTTTGCTTCTGTCTACCACCTCCCCTGAGCTGGCTTCCTTTCCGTCAGTTCCCAGCACCCTGTTTACTTAATCTCTTCCCCATTTCCCTACTCTGTAACATATATTTATTTCCATATTCAACTGACTGTCATCTTATTCAGTCTTTGAGACAATACTGATGAGAGCAAAGTTCAAGCAATGCCCATTGCCCACTTCCCATCCTTCCCTCTGCTGTAATAGGTATTCCATACCTCTTCATGTGACATAATTTGCCCAATTCTACCTCTCTCTTCCTTCTGAACCCAGTGTACTCCTCCTCATCCTTATTGTTTTTTACATCATCCCCTCAAATTCACCTTATACTTATACCCTCTGTCTAGATATATTCTTTTTAGCTGTACTATTTGTGGTACATATTTTAAGAATTACACATATCATCTTTGTATGTAGGGATGTAATTTAATCCCTTATATTTTCTTTTCCCTTTTTGCTTTTTTCAGGCTTCTCTTGTATCTTGATATTGGAGATGAACTTTTTTGTTCAATTCTGATCTTCTCTTTAGGAAAGCTTGAAATCCTTCCTTTTCATTGAATGACCATTTTTTATCCCTTGAAGTACTATGATTAATTTTGCTGGTTAAGTGACTATTAGCTAGAGAGGAATGTCAGAGGCACACCATCTCCTGCCTCCTCAGAAGGTATATCATCTAAGGAACCATAAAAAAGAGGCATTCTAGAAAGTGACTTGGGAAATACAAACTCTGTCATCATCTTTAGGCTTCTGGAAGACCTTTGGCCTGAAGGTTGTCAATCCCTGTTCACAACTGGCCTGAGAATGTCTGGAGATACCACTTCCAACCTCATCACTTTGTTTCTAGATACCCAATGGCCACAGGATGGTTAGACTTATTCCAGCCTATAGGAATACAGTAACTTCCTCTTCCAGATATGTCATATGATACAGTACAATACCAGGTTGGACAGTTAAGTAGTATGCCAAAATCCAGAGAATTCATCTTGAAATTTCTGATTACCTGCCTTCACCAATAAACCTTACTGCTACTCTACCTTGACTCCTTTCTCAGTAATGAGCATATACCTATTCCCTCTTATTCTGGACCTTTTACTGAAAAACTCCCCTTTCACTCCACTTGTCAGGCTCCTCATTCCCATCTACATGAGCCCTACTTCCCATAATGTCCCAGATCTGCTTACACTTTCTAAAGTGCCCTTTGGGAGAGCTGCTTCATGAGATACTTTCTCTTATCTTATATCACATCCTCTATCTCTCTTTCCACCATCTGGCACTCTTTAAGACCTACACATTCACTTCTTTCCACCAACTTAACAGTTATAATAGAGGAATCAGAATATTATTTGTTCTAAATTGCAACTTTCAGATTCTCCTTTAACTGTCATGATTCAGCAGCCTCCCCTTCTTTGAGGTTTATGCAATACAATTTTAGCAGCCAATACAAATACTGGTAGTTATTTTCTGTTAATCATCAGTGTCTTCTCTCTCCTTTCTCAATGAGTTGAGTGCCTGGTTTGTAATTTTCCTCTCCACCCCAAATCTAAGAACTTCCGTATTCCGTATTCCAAATATCCTAATTTTCTAGTTCCCCAAACTCCTGGATAATATCTACTTTCACGGTTTATGTGACTTAGTTTTCCCTTAGCTCACCACTTATCTACCTGTTGACTAGTCACTTTTGCTGATGTCCCCCAAATCTGGGATCCTCTTCTCTTTTTTTCTATATTTCCTCATTAAGTGATCTCACTAGCTCTCATGGGTTGATAAATCATGTTGATGCAGGTGAATGTCGTTCAGTCATTTCAGTATTGTCCCTCTCTTTGTAATTCCATTTTGGGTTTTCTTGGCAAGGATATTGGAGTGGCTTATCATTTCCTTCCCTAGCTCATTTTGCAGATGAGGAAACTGAGGTAAATAGGGTGGTTTGCCCAGGGTTACTTAAGTTTCTGAGGCCAGATTTGAGCTGGGGAAGAAGAGGTCCATGTGCTTGATAAAACACTGCACCACCTACCTGCCCCATATAGATCAATACCAAATCAATTTATCTAGACCTAGTCTCTCCCCTGAGCATCAGCACTGTATCATCAACCACATAGTGGACATTTTCAACTGGATGTCCTATAGACATCTCAAACAGAACTTATCTTTTCCCATAAATCCATCCTTCTTCCATATTTTCTTGTTATTCTCGTTTCTTCTCTATTTTTCTAAATTGCAAGGTCTGAAACCACAAGGACATTCTTCAACTTCTCTCACTTATGAATCCCACGTGTACAATAGTTCCAAACCTTGTGATTAACCTCACTCTATATTCCTCAAATATATTTCCTTCTCTTCTCTCATAGGATCATCATCCTTTTTTAGATGCTCATATTTCTCCCCTGGAATATTTAGCAATTCAAGTCTTCTAATTGGACTCTCTGTCTCAAGACTCTCCCTACTGCAATCCATTCTTCATAATCTGCCAAAAAGATTTCCCTAAAGCAAAGGTTCTCAAACTATGGTCTACAGATACCTGGGAGCCCTCAAATCTTGTCAAATGGTCCATCAGTCTAAAATCATTTTTACGATACTACTAAAGATGTTTTTTTTTCCTTTTTCGCTCTCATTCTCTTATTAATGTACATCAGTGTTTTGCAGAGGCTACAAGGCCTATAAATTAAAGATTTAGCTACAAACATGAAGAATGAGTTAACGTCTTATCTGCAAAATTGCACTTTTGATGTATAAATGAAGTACTCTATTGATGTGGCTGAACATGCTCTCTTGCTTATACTCATTCTGGATAAGCACATCAAAGAAGATCTTTTTATGTTCATGCTTGGCAACAAACACAAGTTGTGCTGAAATATTCAAAGTGTTGAATAACTTTTTTGAATCTCATAGTTTATCCTGGAACAACTGTGTTGACATTTGAAATGATGATGCAGAAGCAATGTTGGATAAAACTGCTGGTGCTTTAGCATAAATTAAGTCAGTGGAGCCAAACAGTACAAGTACATATTGTGTTCTAACTGTCATGAACTTACAACAACAAAAAATACCCTTTACACTTAAGAATGTCCTCAGTGAAGCAATAAAATTATCATTTTAAATCTTAATCCTTGAGTACATTTCAGAAAGAGAAGTACACATAGAACGCTTCTATTTTTGCTTCTGCTACGATGGTTGTCTCAAAAAGAAACACTTGTATAATTGAATTGAGTTGAACTGACTGGTTTATTCATGAAAAATCATTTTTCCTTGAAAGAATGACTGAGAGGAAAACTATAATTATTCAGATTTTGGTGTTTGGCAGAAATTTTCTCAAAAAATGAATGTAATGAGACTGGCACTTCAAGAAAAGCAACCCTTTATTGCAAAATAGCAAACTTCAAGCTTTCAAGCAGCAATTAGAAATAAAATTTTATTGCAAAACTGTGACCACTATTGTGATCTGGAGAGCTTTCCAATACTTAACATCTTTTCTGATGAGATTAATAGTGATATTAGTGAACGAGATTTTTTGGTGTTGTTGTTGCCACATGAAGAAATTTGTCAACATTTAAAAGAGCTGAATAACTCAGTGAACCCATATTTTTTTTCAAATGACTGGTATCACTTGAGCCTTGCATGGATGTAAGAACCATTTGAAGTACAGGAGAAATCATTGTATTCTAAGGGGACAGAGTATGAAAAGTTCATTGATATGATTCCATCATCCAAACTGCAGTGAATCTTTAAGAAATATAATGAAGTGTGGAATAATATTTGAGAAAAGTCAAATTTCTCAAATATTTGAGAAATATGGGTTTATCATATTTATGGGTTTATTATTTTAGGTTGTTAGCAAATTCTTTAAAATTGAATTTTAATTATAATATAGTAATATAATATAATATTACTATATTATATTATAATAGATATCAATAACTATAACACACATAAACAAAAGCACTTCGGGTTATTTAATAATTTTAAGAGTCCAAAGGGTGCCAAAGAGTTTTAGATCCACTGACCTAAAGCATAGGTCTGACCAGGTTACCTCAACATATATTAAATATTAAATTCCAATGACAACAAATTACATCTCCTATCAAATACCTTCTCTTTTTATTATTTACACTTCTTCCTATTTTAGGTCCTTTTAATTTCCATTTTTAGAACCTTCTTGGCAGGAAGTTAATAGAAAATCTATCAATCAATCAATCTGCTTTTTATCTGTCCATCTATCTCTATCTATCTATCTATCTATCTATCTATCTGTCTGTATGTATGTATCTGTCTGCCTGTCTGTCTGTCTGTCGCCCTGTCTCTCTGTTCATATTTCTAGCTGGAAGAAGAGACTAGAGGATCATAGAAGATAGAAGATTGAGCAGAGGAAGGCTAGGATGTTTTAAGCTTTTGAAAAAAAAAAGGCACTAGGAACTGAGATGCTTGCCAGCACAAGTACCAACAACCAGCTAATTACGAATCAAAGGAAACGCTCCCTCTGAATCATAAGCAATCGGAGCTTAGTTTGGTTCACTGACTCATAAAAGAATGATCTACCTGAAGTGAACTTGGCAGTTTTAGTTTTGGTTGCTAGTGGAACCTAGTGAACTTATCCTCTCTGTTCTTCTTCTCCTTCCTTTGTTTCCTCACTTCAGATGAGCTGGAATTGTTTAAACTCAGGAGTTTCATACTGTTTTTAAATTTGGTTTATTTATTATAAATATTTTTATGATGCATTTTATCTAATTTTATGACAAGCAGATTTTTATTGCACTCTCAATGAATGTTTGATATAAAACGTTGGATCACATAATAGGAAAGGCTAAAAGGAACTCAAAGACTAATATTCCTAGACAGAACTTGTTCTGAAGCTCTCCCTCATCCTATCCCTCTCATTCCTCTCTGAAGAAACAAGGAGGGATGTTGCAGTCTTTAAACATATTACTCTCCTCTATGCATAGTACAATACAACAATATTGGGTCCATTTGGTGTTCCTTGAAGATGATGCTTGTTCTCCCACTTCCATCTCTTTTCATTGTCTTAACCCTCAGGCTTGCAATATTCTTTCTCTTAAGTTTCATCTCATGGAATCCCTAATGCTATTTAAGATTCAGCAGAAGTACTACACACTGTGCAAAGTCTTTTCTATTCCTTTTAGCTGCTAGAGACTTTCATTCTAAGGCCACCTTCCATTTTTTCTGTATTTATGCTGCATATATTGATTTACGTATATTGTTTCTTACATCATAATATAAACTCCTTGAAGGCAGGAATTATTTTTTGATTTATCTTTGTACCTCTCAGAGGTTAGTACAGTGTCACTGAGATTACTGTATCTTCAGGTCTTAAATTTTTGTTGATCGACTGAATGATGTTCATTCATAATAAAGAGAGGAGTAAAGCGTGTTCCAAAAATCGACTATTTGAAATAACAATGATGAAAGTGTTATTTTTTTTATTAAATAACATTAATATTGGAGGTGATCAGTATTTTCTTGTCTCTCAATTCTGACAATTACAGTCACTGTGAATTTTCCTCTTTTAGCTTTTCTTTCTTTAGCCTTAGTTACTTAATATTAATCTTCCTTGTGTTTCCATGAATTCTGCATATTTGTCATTCCTTAAGTCAAAGTAATATTCCATTATGGTCACACAACATAATTTCTTCAATAATCCCCAAATTTCTGGCTATACATTACCTTCACTTTATTATAATCACAAGTAATACTGTTATTAATATTATTACACATATCATCTTTGCATTTTCATTATCTCTTATGGACTTGCCCTAGCAAAGGAAATTCTGGATCAAAGGGTATGAAATATTTAGGAATTTTTCTCATATAACTTCTAATGTTTTTTTAAGAATAGTTAAAAAAATTCACTGCTCAATTCAAAAGTATCAGTAAATCACAATGTTTATCATCCGTATTCCTTTCAATAATCAGTTTTCCCATATTCCATCTTCCTTGTTAGTTTGACATGAGATGATATCCAAAGATTGTTTTAATTCTCAATTCTCTAATTTTTGGAAATCTGAAAATTTCCTGCCCTAATTTGTTTATTGCAGGTCTTTATTTTTCCAACCACAGTCATAGAATTTAATCACTTGAGGGTTTTTTTGGGGGGACGGGGAATAACACTTAGTCATATATATATATATATATATATATATATATATATAATTATATAGTTATAATACAATACCAAAGATACACACACACACACACACACACACACACACACACACACACACATATATATATGATGCATCTTTTGCAGGATAAATTATTTTAGGATTAATAATGTTTTGGTTAGCTTCCTCTTCCTCCTATTCCTCCTTTTCCTCCTTCTCCTTCTCCTCTCCCTCCTCTTCTCCTTATACCATATTTCAATTATTTCCTTTCCTTTGTAGTTTTTTATGAGTACTCTTAGATGAGTTTGAATGTTGTCTTTGGGTATATTATCTCTGTATTTCTGATTGATTTCAATCTTTTTGGCCTGGAAGCTCTGTGGTCTGCTTTGATGGTGTTATGTAGCTTCTGTGAATCAGTACTTTGTCCTGTGGTTCTGATGTTTCAAGCCAATTTTCCTAATGATTCCATAAAATATGTAATTCCTATTCTTGATTTATCATATACTGAGAACCTAATGATTCTTAGATTATCTTTCTGAACTGTTACTTCCAGATATATAAAGCTTTATGGCATTCAAGTGTTCTTCCAACTGTACTGCCATTTGACTTTGATGTAATGACTTTTGCCATATCATTAAAAAAAAATTTTTAGTTCTGTCTTCCACATTATTTTATTATTTCAAGGGTGTCTACTATTTTGCTATGATTCAATTATAATTCATGAGCTTTTAAAGCTTTTTGATGAAAAGATCTAATTTCCCATCCTTATATTGTCCTTTAGTTCTTTCACTAGACTTTATAAATAAATATTCAGGGTTTTATGATGATTCCTGGAGTGTGACTTTTAGTTAGTGCAAAACTATTCATTTCTGGACAGTTCTGTCATTCTCTACCTTATGGCAATTTTTTTTTCATTTTCGACAAAGGTTTTCTTTCCTTGCTCATTTTCTCAGTTGCTTTGTTTTCTATTCTTGAAAATATTTTTCTTTTCCTTCATTCTTTCTTTCTATTAATTTATCCTAGAAGTTTTCTTTTTTTTTTTTGATGTGTTGCATGGGGACCTAGACTTACTACCACTTTAAATCACCCTATGTCAAGTTCTCTGTCAAACTACTTGAATTAATTGTTTATATCTATTCTACTGATTCTTCACAACACATTTTCTCCTTTCCCATAGATTCACAATCAGGTATTCTACTGAAACATTCCAACAACTTTTCTGTCTCCTTTAACACTGGGTGCTTTGCTGGTTCTTCCTGATTCACTAAGGAGCATCATAGTTCTTATCCTTAGCACTCATTTCTTTCTTCTTGATATCCCTGGATATTTGTTTTAATGATGCTACTAATTTGCAATTTACCTTATGGTTTCACTACTTCAAGGCAATTTGTTTTGTAATTCCCTGAAATATAGAATTCAGACTTTATTATTATTATTTTCTCTTTAAAAAAGCTAATTCCTAAATTGTTTTGTAAGTTGAATATTCCAGGTATTTTTTCCCCAAAATTGTAGATAGCTGTTTTTCTCCAATTTTACTCTCTTTTGACTTTTTTCTAAATGTTATTTTTCCCCATCAGTGCCATTTTTTAAATTTTCAGTGTGTTCATTACTTTGTTAAGGTTTAACTCAAGTCATCAACTCTTCAAATTATTCACTTAAAAAAACATAATATAGACATAATATTCTTGCTCATATCTTCCTTCAATTAATATAGTAGATCTCCCAACTACTTGCATGGTTTTTGCCACAATTCATGTCCTGTTTTTCAGTTATCATCTCTAAGCAGATTAATAGAAAATTTATCAATTTCTAATCTTCCATGTCCAAGTGCTCACAGTGCATCTCTATCTGGATGCCCCAGGGACACATTTCCTAGAGCAAAACCAATTATTTTCCCCTGTGAAATTATCTGACTTTGCTATTTGTTATCAATGGCACTATCCTTCCCTTAGTCTTCTATGTTTGAGATTTTGAAGTATTGTGATTTTCTTAAAGCTTAAAATAATTTTCATTTTGGGAGGTCTTTGGGTGGGTGAATGGAGGACTGTCCCTAACCATTAGCATAGTACTTGCAAGAAGTGCTTGTTAGTTGATTGATTCGGGTTTTCTTTGACTCTTTAATTTCCCTTAATTCTAATAGGTACTATTATCAAATTTTATATAATCTACCTAAATAATAGTTCTCATATCCATAACCATTCCTTTCTATTTCGGTGGTTAACCAAGACCTTTACAATCACTCACATTGATAGTTTCCCTAACCTCCTAATAGACTTTCTAACCTCTACTCTTTCCTTTTTTTTTTTCAAATTCAATGCACCTTCTCTGACTTTTTTTGTCCACATCACTCTTTAGGAATGGAGTTTACTCTCATATTTTTGTTGGGTTTCCTCTCTACCTAATTACATTTATTAAGTACCAACTTAATGCATAACATTATACTAGGGGACTGAGAGAGGAAGAAGTTGAAGTCTTTCTGCAGACTCTATGAGGTCCTTACTTACAGAGCTTAAAATGGAGCATATGGGGAAAGATTTTGAAGAAAAAGACTTTATGGGGAAGATATCATTCTTGTTTAATTAGTATCCATATCTTAAAACAACTTGACTGTTGTCTTTCAGGAAACACTCTTTGCTGCTCTCACAAACTCTAATAACAATTTGCTGTCATATCTCTCAAATATTTTTTCATTTTTTATTTTGCATTAGATTCATTGATTAGTGTATAGATGCCTTATTCTCTGACAGGACTTAATAAATTCTACCCTCGCTAAGCGTTGGTACCCTATTTTATCTAAATGTTGTGTCTCTCACAGTCTACACAGTTATGGTGATCCAAATACAGAAGAAGTGTTGTGGTGTGGCTATTATTTTTACCATTACTATCATCATCATGATTATTTTTCATCTAGACAAGAGATTTCAAATGGGCAAGGAGCTCCCTGGTTAGGAATTTCCCTCACCCAATGTAGATTAGCAATTTATTTCAGTAGCCTGAGAAGTAGAACCAGACAGTCAGTTTGTCAGAGGGAAGAACAGGATCAATTTGCCTCTTTCCTAATGCCACCTATCTGTCCACTGCACCAGGTTGCCACAAATAATAAAAATTTATGAACTGGCATAACATTATCCCACCTTTGTCACTAGCGCTGTGATCCTAATCTCTATCCGCTTAGTTTCCTAATCTATAAAATTGGGTTGGACGTTGACATCATCATCATCATCATCATCACCATCATCACCATCACCATCATCATCATCATCATCATCATCATCACCACCATCATCATCACCACCATCATCACCATCACCACCATCATCATCACCATCATCACCATCACCATCATCATCA
>CM053770.1:189673510-189693585 GCA_028658325.1 Potorous gilbertii | reverse complement strand
GATATCTATTTCAGATGTTTGGGATACAGAGGTCTTGACTCCTATGTCTTTACCTGATGGTAAGCATCGTTCTTCTTCTTCAGAAAGGAAGGGCGGAAACATCTGGTCACCAAGAAAGTAACCTTCTATGGTCTTATTTTTTTTCCCTTTTCTGGGCATTTTCCCAGCCAGTTACTTGACTTCTGAGAGTCCTCTCCACCCCTGGCCTAGATCTGCCCATCTAGTGCTTGGGGTCTGAGATTCAAATGCTGCTCCCCAGCCTCAGGGCTTTTGGCGGCAGGCCTGGCTGCTATTCAATGGGAGCTTAATTTCTGGTGCTCAGGTAGGGGCAGGGCCACCTCCCAGGCTCAGTTCCCTCAGGGGTTTTATGCAAAGACCTTCGGTAATGGACCCCAGCTCCTGCCTGCTCTGGGAGCCTCTGGCCACCCACTGCCTCTGCTGCTGCCTCCTGAGGGGGCCTGAGTTATGGAGACACCCCGCTCCCCTCTCAGCCTGTCCAGACATCTCTGACACTGGCCTGTGCATCTGTGGGTGGAGGGAACTTCACGGCCACTGGAGTTTCTGACCCTGAAGACTGCTCAGATCTGCTCCTCTCTGTGCCATGCGGCCAGGGCAGGGCTTGGCTCCAATCCCATCTGGTGCGTGACCTTTGGGGTTGGTTTTTCAGGGCTCTCTGGAACGGAAATCTCCTTCACTCCATTGCTGTATGGCTTCCACTGTTCCAGAATTTGTTGGGAGTTCTTTTTATAGGTAATTTTGGGCTGTGGGTTCAGAGCTAGCATATGTGAGTCTTTCTACTCCGCCATTTTGGCTCCTCCCCCCGATATTTCTTTTTAAAGTGTTTACAATATAGACCACAAAATAATTTTTTTTAAACATTAACCAGATGAGACACAAATAATGTATGCTAACTTCACAAGCTCTTGACCTAATTGTCTCCATAGTATTACCAAGAATTAAAGGACCCTAACTTCTTGTTGTTGGTCTAAAGTCCTAAGCTTAATAGCTTAATTTTAGACTTAACTTTGGATCTTCCCCTACCAATAATCTATAATTTAATAGATCTGGTGTCAAGCTTACAAACCTTTTGACTGTAGGAAATTGCCACTAACTGTAGGGACATTGCAGGGAAACAGTATCTCCCCAACTTCATGTCAACTCCAAGCAGGAGTAGATTGTCAACTTGCATTCAGTCAGGCTTAAAGTCTACCAGGTGTCAGTGAGGAAACTGAGTCAGGAGAATCTTACCTCAGCCCAGGCTGAACAACCACTCTCCCAATCTTCCCATGAGACTACCTTTTGCAGTTCATACTAGCATCTCACAGGCTTACTGGCCTCATGGATTGGAGGCTCAGACTGCCTTTCTTGCTATCCATACCTGGAGTGAGACTCAGAAGAGCAGTCACTTAATCGTCCCATAGCATCTTAAAATAACAAGTTCTAATAACCAGGTTTCAAATATCACTATAATTTCACTTTGGCTAATGAACATCTTTTGAGGCAAGTCTTAAGTGGCTCACATGCCTTTCTATACATGTTCTAGCTCCTGATTAAATAGCAATCATAAAATGAAATTTACCAATGAAACTTTAACATTTCCATCAAGGTCAAATTTTACCTGAGATTACCTGCCTCTAGGAAATTTAGATGAAAATTCTATTCCCCAAACTAAAGATGTCTGATTTATTCTCAGTAGTTAATTCAATCAATTGTTTTAATACTAATCGCTTTTATGTCACTTTGTAACATGTCCATTTTTTCTCCCCATCACTCCCCTCCCCCTGCTTCCTAATACCTTGCATTCTGATTATTCCTTCCCTCGCATTGTACCCTCCCTTCTATCATACCCCACATATTCCCATCTTCTCTCTTTTCTTTTAGGGCAAGGTAGATTTCTATACCCCATTCCATGTGTTTCTTACTTTCTGGTTATATGCAATAAAAATTCTCAGTGTTCATTACTAGTACTTTGAATATTTCACTCCTTTCCTGCTCATCCCCACTGAGAAGGCCAAGCAATTCAATACAGAATTAACACGTGTTGTTTTGCAAAAGACTTCCATAATAATCATGTTTTTTAATGCTAACTGTGTTGTCCTCTATCTTACTCTATGCCCCCTTTTTTATTTTTTTAAATTTTTTATTACCTCATTTGACCTTGTCCCTTCCCAAAAGTGTTCATTTCTAGTTACTCCCTTCTCTCATTTGCCCTTCCTTCTATCACTCTCCTCATTACAATTGTCACCTCCTCCTCTACTTTCCTATAGTGTAAGATAGATTTTCATATCACATTTAGTGAGCATGTTATTCCCTCCTTCAGCCATATGTGGAGAGAGTAGCTTCACTTTTCCTCTCTTCCCTTCTCCCTTTTCTCCTCCATAGAACAAGATTTTTCTTATCTCTTTTATGAGTTATAGCCTGCCTCATTCCATTTCTCCCTTTCTCTTCCCAGTATTTTCCTCCCTCACCTCTTAATTTTTATTTTATTGTTTTTTGTGTGTGGATACCATCTCTTCTGATTCAACATAAACTGTACTCTCTATATATGTGTTTGTGTGTGTGTGTGTGTGTGTTTGTGTATGTACAACCCTCCACCTACCCAAATATTGAGAAAAGATTCAAGAATTAGAAATATTTTCTTTCCATATAGGAATGTAAACAGTTTAGCTTTAGAAAGTTTTTTATGATTTTTCTTTCCCGTTTACCTTTTCATGCTTCTCTTGTTTATTGTGTTTGAAATTCAAATTTTCTCTTCAGTTCTGGTATTTTCATCATGAATGCTTGAAAGTCCTCTGTATTATTGAATGACCATTTATTCACTTGACGTATTATACTCAGTTTTTCTGGGTAGGTGATTCTTGATTTTAATCCTAGTTCTTTTGATTTCTGGAAAATTCTATTCTAAGCCCTTCAATCCCTTGATGTTAAAGGTGCCAGATTCTGTGTTATCCTGATTGTATTTTCACAATACTCAAATTTTTTCGTTCTAGCTCCTTGCAGTATTTTCTTCCTGTGGGAACTCTGAAATTTGGCCACCATATTCCTAGGAGTTTCTCTCTTTGGGTCTCTTTCAGGAGGTGATCTGTGGCTTCTTTCAATATTTATTTTGCCCTCTGGTTCTAGAATATCAGGACAGTTTTCCTTGATAATTTCGTGGCAGATAATGTCTAGGCTTTTTTTTTTTTGATCATGGTTTTCAGCTAGTCCCATAATTTTTAAATTGTTTCTCCTGGATCTATTTTGCAGGTCAATTGTTTTTCCAATGAGATATTTCACATTATCTTCTATTTTTTCAAACTTTTGGTTTTGTTTTTTAACTGCATAGTTTTTCTCATAGTCATTCATTTCCCTGAACTCACTTCTTTCTTTCTTTCAACAAATTATTTTATTCAGTGAGCTTTTGAACCTTTTCTTCTATTTGGTTAATTCTGCTTTTTAAAGTCTCCTTCTCCTCATTGGCTTTTGGATCTCTTTTCCAGTTGAGTTATCCTCTTTTTAAAGATGTTATTTTTCTCAGTATTTTTTTTGGTTCTCCTTTAGTAAACTGCTAATTTGCTTTTCAACTTCTTCTATTGCCTGAGTTTGATTTAAGTTTCCTTTAGAGGTCCTGGAGGCAGGGGCCTTGACTTCCTGTGGCAGTATGCCTTGTTCTTCCTCATCTGAAAGGATGGGATGAGACACCTATTCACTAAGAAAGTAACCTTCTATGGCCTTATTTTTTTTCCCCTTTCCTGGGCATTTTCCCAGCCAGTTACTTGATTTTTGAGATTCCTCTTCACAACTACCTCCTTCCAGTTCTGCCAAACCAACACTGGGGGCTGAGATTTAGATGAGCTGCTCCAATCCCTTAGGGGCTTTATGTGGAGGCAAGGCTGCTATTCAGTGTAAGATTAAGATTAGCTGCTCAGGTCTGGGCAAGGCTACCACACAGGGCTCAGTTCCCTGGGGGATTTACAATGAGGCCTTCAATAATGAATACAGGCTGCTGTCTGCCTTGGGAGCCCCCATCTGCTGCTGCCTCAGTTGTTGCCATCTGAGGAGGCCTGAGTTATGGGGACACCCTGCTCCTCTCTCTGCCAGCCAAAAAAACCTTCTCACTGACCTTTAGCACTTGTGAGTTGAGGGATCTGTGCTGCTGGAGTTTCTGTCCCTTAAGCCTGATCAGTCCTACTCTTACTGGTGCCGTGTGGCCAAGGCCAGGCTGAGCTCTGCTCCATGTCCAGTATGTGACAGACCTTTCCTGTCAGTCTTTCAGGTCACCCTGGCCTAGAAATCTCCTCTACTCCATTTTTCTGTGTCTTCTGCTGCTCTAGAATTTGTTGAGAGTCCTTCTTTACAGGTATTTTATGAAACCCCCCCCTGTGATTGCCTCAGGACAATCTATTTCCTTTATCTTTATAGAGCTGGATAATGGCGGGATCCTTTAACTCCTAGGGGATAACTTCTTTTTGTTATATAACCTGGAAAATTTCAGTCAGCTTTTCTATGTGCAATAGTCCCCCTACCTTGTAAATCTCAGCTGGAATAGAATCAGTATCAAGTGCTTTGCCACATGAAAAGAGCTTAATGGCACTTAAAACCTCTTCTTCAGTTGGAAGTTCAGGCTAAGGGGATATTGACTTCAATCTGAGGTAAATGGTCAATGACCTCAACATTGATTGATGATGGTCTGTTGAGAACACTATGGAAGTGTTCAGGCTTTCAGGGAATCATAAAAGCGTTTTGAATTGTTACTATCAGCATAAAACTGAATTTCATCTGCCTTTTTACTCAACCAAGAATCCTGCATCTCTCTAAGTTTTGCTTGTACTTTGTTTAATATGAAATTAAAGGCAGACTTCTTAGAGATGGATGAACTATTATGCTGGTAAATCCTGTGGAGTTCTCGTTTTTTTATTTAGCAGCTTCCGGATTTCCCCATCACTTTCATCAAACCAGTTTGTGAGTGTTCTGACCCAGATGAACAAATGCAGTGCTGTACACCAAATCTTTGAAAACTGCCCACTCCTTTTCTGCTCCACTGTTGCCAACTGTGCATTGGTCCAACTTTCCCTCTAAATTAGCAACAAACTGTTCATGCTCAGAGAAGTGCTCTAATTTGTTGACATTAATTCTTCTGGTAGTCATTTCGCCTTGGGGGAGTCACAGAATGCAGTGGTTGACCTTGGCATCTTTGGTGTTAACCAAGCTTTAAGCACTCCACTTCTCCTGCTTCAGTTGCCTTCATAGCCATTGGAACAAATTATTCTCATCTGCCTATTCCACCAGGAGAAGTCTTCACATGCTTAGGGTAAATAACCACCTAATTCACCAATGAGTTTGAGATCCCTTGGGAGAGTGGGTCTGCCTAGAAGAAATTTGACTTCTTATGCCTTAGACTTAGAGTAGTGAGCTTTTATTATGACACAGTTTGGGCTAGCAAGATTTCTAGTAAATCTGCACAATAATGTGATGCCACCAGTAGAAGCAGGTAAGATTCTAAGAATCTGTGTGATTCAGTGGGGGTAAGATTGGTACGTTTATACAGAAAAAAGACTGTGGGAAGATCTGGATGGCATTAAGGACTGGCACTTAGCCTGGGGTGGGCCAGTTGCAGACAATGAAAGGAGTTAAGTGGTCTGAGCCACAATGAAAAGGCAATTCAAAGGTTTATTGAATATCTAGGTAGAAATGTGTCAGAAAGTTCCTCTCTGTCTCTTCTGCTCTGCGGACAATTCTTCACCTTTGCCCCTCAGTCCCTGAGAGCATACACCTGTGCTCAGTTCATCTCTACTCCTGCCCTTGTGAAGAGCAGTTCTCAGTTGCTGAGTAGGCCATTATCTGCAGGGTTTTTAAAATGACCAGTGGTTCCAGCAGAAGAGAAAGTCAGTATTTTGGCAGCATCAGGTCCCTCGACCTCAGTTCTCCCCAGATGTGAATTAAAAACTAGAACTGTCTCAATGGACATTAATATAGCAGCCAAGTTCATTGGGGATTGGGCTGCCACTATAGGGGTGGCTAGCTCTGGAGCTGAAACTGGGACTCTGTTTGGAAGTCACACCATTGGTTATGCTGGGAATCCCTCCTTGAAGCATCAGCTCTTTTCCTACACCTTTTCTGACATTTCCCTGTCTGAGGTCATGGGGCTCTTTGCCTGATGGAGAAATGCCTTTCTCATTCTCTTTGCCATGTGATGGAGTCATTTCTATCTCTCAACATTTCTGAATGTTCCTCCTCACCCTCCTGGTCCTTCAATGCCTCTTCCAGCTTGTATATATCTCCCGCTTCATCTTACCAGACAGCTCTGAGGAAAGCTCAAGGTTTGACAGAGGGAATAAAAAAATACTGTGTTAATAAACTGGAAAAAGTGTGTGGGAAAGTTCAGGGGCAAAGACAAGGTCTTTTTCTGTTAGGCATCCAGGTCCCATGCCTCATCAGAAAGGGGATGTTTCCTCCCAAATCATTGCATGCAGGTTTTATCTACTTAAGGTGCAGGCATGTAAGTGGCAGGAATGCTAAACTGTCCTCCTTTCCCCAACCAAAAATTGATCCTGTCAGTTCTGGAGTTAGAGAGTAAATTCCTGAAGAAAATTGTACTTTCTCTGCCTGGGTCACTAGTGCACAGTAGAGGTTTTTCAAGACTGTCCTTACTGAAAAAGTTCAAGCCAGTTCTGCTACCTGCCAAATCTATGCTTTTTATTTTCCCATCAGACAGGTAAGGAATTTCCTATTCAGAGATTTCACAGCTTATGGGTACTGTGTGTTAACCACCTTTTTTAGACTATCAGCTTCCTGAGGACAGGAACTGCCTTACTTTTTCTTTTATAAAAGGCATCATTGTGGTGAAGTACTTTGAATATATTAGGTTCATGTCAATGAGCATTTATGAGACTTACTTTGTGCAGACACAGTGTTAAACCCTCAATAAATAACTTGTTGGATGACTGAATAATGAATGGATGGATGCAAAGAGAAACTGTATTCCCTACCTGTTAAAGAGAATGTTATTCCTTGAAGATGTCTTTTGCATGAATAGTTTCATTTGCTTTGATTTCTGTTTCATTTTGAGCATAATGCTGAGAAAACAGGCCATACTGGTTTTTTAAGGTCTTCATTTTGCCCCACCACATTTTTAGCAAAAAATGGGCTTTCATCATTAGTCAACTAATGAATAAAGGATCAACCTTTGCAGAAGCAGCTTGAACTCAGAAAGGAAAAAAAGGTTATTTCTTTTATTCTAATGAAATCTATTTATATGAGAATAGACCATTATATTCTATGCTGTGAAGTGTATAATACTGACTTGTTACTTGAATTACCTTTCTTTTTTGTTAATTTAAACAACCTCCAACCTGGCCATTATGTATTATTCATCCTGCTAGTGGTAGACTGGTTCTCTCAGCCAAGTCCAGGATAATAGAGCTTCAGACACCTTTGTTCTTTGCTTTTAACAAGATTATAACACCCCTCCCTGAGAGTTTGGTGGGACCTATGTAAATGTGATTTTAATCAGCTTATTATCCAAATTCTCCTAAGTTGAAAAAAACTCACTCTAAAAACTCCATGGAGAAATACTTCAGAGATGAACTGCTTCAAGACAAAATCTCCAGAGGTGTAAACATGTTTAGATGTGGTAGCAATAACCAGAGCTTTGAGAGCTGTAGTTGGTCCTGAGAATATTTCACATTCATGTAAAGTGAAATACCAACGATCAGATGGAATAAAAAAAATGGTGAGGCAAGTAAAACTGAGGCAGTCATAGCAGTGTGTTTGTTTTAAGATGGCTAGTACATATTTACAGTAAAATCACTACAAGAAAAGCAGAAAAAAATATGTTATAAGAGAATTATGTGACCAGAAAAGGAAGTGAAGTGATTACATAGTGATAATGAGGCATAAGCAGTGGACAGATTGCAGATAAAGATATTCAGAAGAACACATTGTGTGGGGTCCCTATGGAGGACTTATGAGAGACAATTAATGAAACTTAACAAAATAAGAAGATTGGGGTGGGTCCATATTATGGGAGAAAGAGTATCCAGAATGATATTATAGATGCATCAAAATGTTGAAACACTATGAAAAATAGGTTGACATTTTAAAATAAGAACACTTGTGTTATTTAAGAGAGGACAATTAAATGGGATAAGGTATCTAGAAGCAGTTTACAAAGCTCTACATAACTGTGTTGAGGTCTGCTAACTACATGAGGTTTGGGGTGCTCGGGACCCCAAAATACAAACACACTGGGTTTGGCTGAATGAATTTGACTCAAGACTTCTTCCCGTCAAAGTAAAACAAAGTTGATTAAGGGTTTGCTGTACTGGTTTGACTCGTAAGGAGCCTCGCCATTTCCGATGTTTGTATTGACAAGCGAGCCAGATGGAATCTCAGCTAGACAGGGTCAGAGTTGGATTTAATCTGAGTGCCTTAATGGAGGCGAGATGGAACTTATATATAGAAAGTCCATGGAAACATCTAGAGGTAGTCTAGTAGTCTGGGAGGAAGGTCTAAGGAGGATCTTGATGAGAGTAGGGAAACTAGTGATGTCGGTTGGTTGGTTGGTTGTTGTCCTTCATTCTTGAAGAGGACCAAAATGACATCATCATTATAAAGTGAAGTTTCAGTGTGTCCTACTGTGGCTGCTCAGATCAATATGAGCTCAGAATGCTCAATCACAAATTGGTTACAGATAGTATACATGAACTTTTAGGGTGATTACTCCAAATCTGTACATCCTATGTTTACTTTGTGCTGTCTCAATTCTGCTTTGCTCATAGAGCACAGTACCTTTTCTGATGTGGAAACACCATGCTGAATGGTCCTGTGCCTGTGTCTCTCATATTGCACTGTCAAATCCAAAGTTCTTGAGAGAGACCTTGAGAGTGTCCTTGTATCAATCAATTCTTCTGACTACCATGTGATCGCCTGCCCCATGTGAGTTCTCCATAAAATAGTCTTTTTGGCAAGCATATATTTTGCATTCAAACAACATGGCCAGCCCATAGGAGATGCACTCTCTGAAGCACAGTTTGAATGCTTGGCAGTTCAGCTCATGACCTCAGTGTCCGGTACTTTATCCTGCCAGGTGGTCCTCAGAATCTTCCTAAGATAGTTCAAATGGAATCAGTTCAGTTTCCTGGCATGGCATGGGTAAGCTGTCCATGTTTCACAGGCATGCAACAATGAGATCAGCACAACAGCTCTGTAGACCTTCAGTTTGGTAGTCAGTATAATACCTTTTATCTCCCAAACTTTCCTTCGGAGCCTCCCAAACACTAAGCTAGCTCTGGCAATGTGTGTGTCAAACTCGTTGTCAAAGTGTATATCCCTGGAAAGTACGCTACCAACGTAAGTGAACTTATCCACTTCGTTCAAAGCTTCTCTATTTGTAGTAACCCATGTTTTCACATATGAATGGTGAGGTGGTGGCTGAAAACCTGTGTTTTCTTGGTGTTAATTATTAGGCCAAAATTAGCACAGGCAGCAAAGAATTGATCCATGTTTTGTTGCACCTCAGCTTCAGAGGCTGCATTGAGTGCACAATCATCTACAAATAGAAAATCATGCACCAACACTCCCTCCACTTTGGGCTTGACTTGTAGCCTTTTCAGATTGAAGAACTTACCATCAGTATGGTAGTTGACCTTAATCCTGTGTTCATCCTCATTGAAAGCATTTGACAACATGGCTGGAAACATTATGCTAAAAAGCATGGGAGTAAGCACATAGCCCTATTTCACTCCATTGGTGATTGGGAAAGCATGAGAGCGTTGTCCACTATCCAGACCGCAGACAAATATGCCATCATGAAATTGATGTACAAAGGTGATGATCTTCTCTGGGCAAACAAATTTTGACATAATTTTCCATAAGCCCTCACGACTATCAGTGCCAAAGGCCTTTGTGAGATCTACAAACATTATGTACAGACCTTTGTTCTGCTCCTGACATTTCTTCTGGAGTTGTTGGGCAAAAAATACCATGTTGACTGTTCCTTCACCCTTTATGGAACCACACTGGCTCTCAGGGAGATGACTATCTTCCAGGTGAAGGATGAGACTATTAAGGAGTTTTCTAGCAAGAATCTTGCCAGCAATGACTAAGTGAGAAATCCCCTGAGATTGTTACAGGACAATCTATTCCCTTTACCATTATAGAGATGAACAATGGAGGTATCCTTGAACTCCTGGAGTACAACCTCCTCTTGTCATATAACCTGGAAAATTTCAGTCAACTTTTGTATGAGCAATGGTCCTCCTACCTTGTAAATCTCAGCTGGAATAGAATCAGCACTAGGTGCTTTACCACATGAAAGGAGCCTAATGGCCCTCAAAACCTCTTCTTCAGTTGGAAGTTCAGCTAAGGAGGAATTGACTTCGACCTGAGTTAAATGGTCAGTGGCCTCAGCATTGATTGATGATGGTCTGCACTATGGAAGTGTTCAGCCCATCTCTCTAGGATCATGTTCTTATCACTAATCAATGTGACTCTATCAGCACTGAGTAGTTGTGATGTACCATAGGTTTTTGGTCCATAAGTAGCTTTCAGGGAATCAAAAAAGCTCTTTGGATTGTTATTGTCAGCATAAAACTGAATTTCATCTGCTTTCTTACTGAGTCAGGAATCTTGCATATCTCTAAGCTTTGCTTATACTTTGCTTTTGATAGAATTAAATGCTGCCTTCTTAGAGGTGGAGGAACTATCCTGCTGGTAAAGCCTGCGGAATTCTAGGTTTTTGTTCAGTGGCTTCTGAATTTCCCCATCATTTTCATCAAACTAGTCTTGGTATTTGTGAGTGTTCTGACCTAGATGAGCAAATGTAATTCTGTACACCAAATCTCTGAAAGTTGCCCATTCCTTTCCTGATCCATCTTGCCAATTCTGTGTTGGTTCAACTTTCCCTCCTAGTTAGCAACAAACTGTTCAAGCTCAGAGAAGTGCACTAATTTCTGGACATTAATTCTTCTGGTAGTCATTTTGCCTTGAGGGTGGTACTTTTGATGAATGTGAATATTTAGCTTAGAAAGGAAGTCTATGATCAGTCCAGCACTCTGCACTACATATTGCCTTTGTCACTCTCATGTTACTCACTAATCAAAAGACATCACCCACACCATTTTACTATAATACTTCAAGGTCCTGTGGTGACAGATCAGTGATGAAGCAGTGGGTGCGGATACACTAGGAGCTGTAGTCACAACACTGCACTCAGGCAGCCCAGGCCATAGGGTCATTTCTCACTGGAAACAGCAGTAGGACTCAGCAGCCCCATGGGTGTCTGGGCATGAGCAGCCTTTTAAGGATCCCACTGCTTACCTCCTGTCTGAGGAAGGGGGCTGTCAAAGGTGCCCTAAAAATTTTCTGCTTACCCAACCCTGTCCTGATTACCATGGCAGGTGGAGAATCCCACCATGTGGTCAAAATACCAAAAAAAAAATATGTACAAAATGTACAAAAATATCTGCAAAGATGATTCCACTCACCATCAGCACATAGAATGTGTGCACACTTAGACAACACAAAATCCAGTAGACCTGAAAGACAAACTGCTTTTGTTGCAAGAGAACTCAACAGGTATCGCATCCAAATAGCATGCTTGAGTGAAACAAGACTGGCATATGAAGACCAGCTTACTGAAGTTGGATTTGGATACACAGTTTTCTGGAGTGGTTGCAATGAAGGGGAGCACCATGAAGTTGGTATGGGTTTTGTAATCAAAATTAATCTAGTCAACAAGTTGGCATGCCTGCCAAAAGGAGTGAATGACAGACTCATGACAATGCAATTGCCACTTGCAGGAAAACCATGTGCTTGTAGGAGCACCATGTGCTCCTACCATGATGAACCCTGATGATGTCAGAGAAAAATATTATGAAGACCTAGAGACCCTTATCATAAGTGTGTCAAAAGAGAACAATCTTATAATTCTGGGTGACTTTAATGCTGGAGCAGGCTCAGACTACCAGACTTGGCAGGGAGTCCTAGGAAAGAATGGAGCTGGAAGCAGCAACAACAATGGTCATTTACTGCTGAAGACTTGTGCATCCATGACCTTGTCATCAGTAACACTATTTTTAGGTTACCTAAATGCAATCAAGGGTGGAAAACAGCTGAAGGCTATTGAGAGGTATCAGATAATGGAGTGCTTGGGTGGGAAGCAGGTAGGGCAATCCAGAGGCAACAAACAATGGAGGGCCAGGTTGGGTTAAGTATAATAGATTTGAGTACGAAAGACCAGATTAAGTGGGAAGATTCAAGGGGAGTTCAATGAATCTGAACCCCATCAATTGTACATTTCTCAACTCTTTAATGCTGTGCAACCAGGAAACCAGAATGGAATGAAGGCTATGATTCCTTGACCTTATAAAAATTTTAAATGGAAAGATGAACAACAATACCAAAAGCCCAAGTGTTTTACAATTATTGTTTTAAGCTGATGTTATTGTTAACCCCACAGATGCATTTCTTTTTCTTGTTTTCCCTTTTTTTCTCCTGAGGTAATTTATTCATTATTTGTGCCTCCCTTATTTGTTTAATTTGTATACTTTTTTTATGTTTCTGCTGTCTTTCAGTGCTTAACAAATATTTTGCTCACATTTTTGGAAGGGAGTAAAATGGTTCAAATGCTTCTATTTTATTGAACCTCAATCTTTTTTCTTTGTAATTAAAAGCAGGTTTGCATAGTAGGACATACATTTTGGTTCTTCAGCTCCTTTCACCTTGAAACACATTCCACTCCCTTCTTTTATTTCTATTGGGTACGGAATATCTTGTTATATGGATTTCCTTTCCTCCATATGTGAATCTTTTTATCTTGGTCACTTGTACAAATATTTTGTCTTAGGAATTATTGAATTTAACCACTCTGTAGTTTGAAGTTTTATTTATAAGTTGTTTATTTATTTATTTTACTTGCTTTCTATAGGCAATTTGAATTTCTTTTGATTACCACTTTGTTTTCTATTTGCAGAACATCTAGGTAGTTTTTATTTTTTGCATTTTTTTCTTGCATTGTAGTGTTGAATTTATGACTTTAATTATTATGGGAGACTTGTGATCTTTAATTTCTCTTAATATATCCTGTTTTCAAGGTCATTATTTTGTGTTTGTATAGAAATTATATCTTTTTATGTTACGGCTTTTTCCTTTTGTATCTTATACATATTCACTTTTACATATTTGTATTCACAAACACTTATTTTCTCTCTTTTATTTTTCCCTTTGGAATCCTCCATTGTGGAGGATTTATATTTACTTTCATACACACATGTGTATACAGATGCATAAGTGTTCTTATATGGGTATATTGAGGTTGAGGGGTTCTGGGACCCCAAAAGAATGACACACAGGTCCTGCCTGAGTGAATCTGACCTAAACCTTCTTTCAGTCAAAGAAAATAAAGTTTAAAATCTGCCATATTGACCAGACTCTTAAGGAATCATCTCAGCATTGACTAGACTCTTAAGGAATCTGAGCATTCATAATGCTAATATAAGCAGGCCAGATTGAAACTGAACACCTTCATGAAAGGCATGATGTATCTGATATACAGAAATACTGTGGCAGGGATCTAGGGGTGGTCAAATACTCTAGGGTAACTGGAGGAGGGGTCTAGGGAATTTCTTGATGGGAATGGCCAGTAGATTAGAATGACTAAAGGTCTGAAGAGAATGAGGTTCTGATAGGATCAAGGGTGAGAAGTAGTGACTGTAATCTGGAGATAGCAAACAATGGAAAGTTAAGCTAAGTGAAGGGTAGCAGAGAAAGGGGAATAGAAATAACGAAGAGTTTATAACCTTAGGCAAGTGCCAGATCAAATGGGAAGATTCAAGGAGAGTTCAAGGTAGAGTTTTCCAGGTCCAGTAGATAAATGGGACCCAAATTCTTTTGGGGTGAAGGGCAAAAGTCTTGTCTTAGATCTGTACCCATTCAGATATACATATGTATGTCCATGTATATGCATATATAGATATTTCTGCAAATTATATCTACCACGCAGGTCAAAAATTTGACTTCCATGACTTCTATTTCTTTTGAACCATTAAGGAAAATCATGCTGTGTGTGGTTCTCTGACTTCTTGAGAATCCATAGATTACTTTGTCAAATTAGGTTCTGATTTATTTTCTTTCTTTTTACAAAGATGTTTGGAATTATTTGTCTCCTTGAGGCCATCTTTACTTTTGTCATGAATAACTTTCCTGATGGCCAGCTTGTAATCAAAAATTCTTGTTGATTTTTTTTAACTTTCTGAGATCTCTTTTCCTTATGCTCCTTATACTCCACTTTCACATACTTTTTGATTACTTCCCCTATAATGTTTGCTTAGCACAGTGCCTGGCATATAGGAAGCATTAATAAATACTTATTGACTGTTACTGATCATAGTGGATGATTTCCTAAGTATTTAACTCTAATGCTGTCTCAGTCTTCTCTCACATTAGGAAATTTACTTTTTACTAGTCTCATTCCTGGTTCCAAATATTTTGTTTTTGTTTTGTTTTATTTTGTTTGCAAGGCGATCAGGGTTAAGTGACATGCCACATAACAAGTGTTTTATGAGGAGACTGGACCACCTCCAACTGGATGACAGTTACCCCTTCTTTAGGACTGGTAGAGCACCACACATATGCTTACCTTCTCCTTGCTCCTTTTATTCTTTAGTTTCTGTATATGAATAAAGTGCATTGCTGCCTCAGGCACAGCCTACTTTTGCTTTCCAATACCCCCAATGCCTCTGCCTTGGGCTTAGGAGGAAGAGCAGGCAGAATAAACTTTTGTTTGTTTCCACCAAATGGTAGAGTGTGGGCAAGGAGACAAGTTTGTTGGCAGATATTTTGACCTCAACAAAGGAATTGTGGAGTATTTCCAAGAATACAAGTCTACGGGTTTACTGTATAGTCCTACCAGAACAAGGGCCTTCGGAGGAGTAAGTTCTGAGCAAGACCATTAGGGATTGTGCTTCTCTATTGTTAATCATCAGGTTTCTGTCTCATTAGGGCTTTTTGATGTTTTATCCTGTACACATATCTGTAATTATTTTACCATTTGCAACTAATTTTTATTATGGATAGTTTTATGAAGTGGTGAAGAGAAAGCATCTAGTCTTCTATCTTGTGGATTAGATAACCTGAAGGTTGATAACCATCGACTCATTGATACTCTCTCCTCTCTGGGATTTAGTGACTCTATTGTCTCCTGGTACTTCTCTATGTCCAAGGGGCTAATCTAGACCACTTTCAATTTTTTTTCTACATTCTTTTTCAGTTGACCTTATCAACTTCCATGGGTTTAATTAATATCACCATACTTATAACTTCAGAATTTATATATCCATCAACAGTCTCTCCCTTAATCTTTGATTTCACATTAATAATTTGAAATGTATATTTCAAACTAAATGTCCTGGATATGTGTGAAATTTAATAGGGTCAATGTGGCACTCATTATCTTTCCCTTCAAACTTACACCTCTTGTAAACATCATTATTTTTGTCAAAGGAATCACTATTCATCCAGTCTCCTAGGTTAATATTTAATTTTTATATTACCTTATTTTCCTATCTCTCCTTAATCCCATTGATGCCAAATATTATTATTTCTAAGCATCCCTCATCTAAGACCCTTTATTTCAAATAGCAACCATCTTAGTTTTTACTCTCATTACTGACATTGAATATCATATGAGTTTCCTTATTGATATCCCTTCTTCCCACTTTAATATTTCTTACACACAGCTGCCAATCTGTTACTACATATCTGATGGTGTTATTTATTCAATAAACTGCAGTGGCTCCCTATTGCCTCTGAAAATTATATGTAAAATACTTTGTTTAGCCCTTAAGACCCTACATAATCCAATCCTCATTCTGTTTTTCTAGCTTTATTTTACATGACTCTCCCACCACACTCTCCAAATCATCCTTCTCTCTTTTCCTCACATGTGACTCTCTATTTCCCATTTCAATTCCTTTGTAATGGCTGCCCCTGAACCTGTAATATGCACTTTCCTTACCATTGCCTCTCTTCCTTCAAGTTGAAGCTCTGCTTTCTATATGAAGATTTTCCTGATGCCCTCAACTGCGACTGCTCCCAACTCTCACAAATAGCATTTAGTTAAAGTGAATTACCACATTCTGAATTTTATTTTTGTTTATTTTCTCTGTCTTGCTGTCTCTGTTTCTTTTTCTCTCTTTCTCTGTCTCCCTCTCTGTCTCTGTCTCTCTGCCTCTTTCTCTCTCTGTCTTTCTGTCTCTGTTTCTTTGTCTCTCTTTCTGTCTCCCTCTCTCTCTCTCTGCCTCTTTCTCTCTCTGTCTCTGTCTCTCTCTCTCTCTCTCTGTCTTTCTCCTTCTTTCCCTCATCTCTCTCTTCCTATCTTTAAAATTTGGAGGTTGGACTAGTTGACCTCTGAACATTTTTCCTTCCAGTTGTAGTATTGTGGTTTCAATTATTGTATTATACCCACAGTACCAGGCAATAGGAGGCACTAAATAAATACATTTCAATGATATATGATGGTTCTTCTAACTGCTTATAATTATCTTCACCTCCTCGTAAGTATAGTTATTCTTTTCTTTATTCCTGGAATCCAATAATCTTCTCAGATGGGGCAAGTTCTATGTACTCTAGACTCCGGGCCTAATTCTGGTACTAAATACAGTGAACCTAAAAAGCCTAGACCTAAAACCTAGCTGCTGCATCTTTTCCTTCTTTCTCCCTTTGTTGAGTCTTCCAGTTATGCACCAGTATTTTAGGAGTCAAGCATCCAGCATTCCAGTTCATTATTGTCCCCCAGGAGACTCTCTTCTGTGTGCAAAAGAAGAGCTGGTATTTTTGGGTGACCATTTTAGTTAAAAAATGAGAATTAGGTAACAGAACCAAGCAAAAGCTTGGTACATTTGTGGGGACCCTATTTTATTTTTATTGGTTCATTCAGTAGAATCATAAAGCTATTATAGAGAAGAATAGAGAACAGTTACCGTTGTCTCCTATGGGCAAGTACCTTAAGGAAAGAGTCCAGACTTCTCTTTGTACAACAGAAAATATATCTACCTGTGTCAATTAGCCTTGATGCAAATTATTGACCCATGTTGCAGTTAATTATATCAAATCTTGGTGATGTATTCATTAGTTATTAGGGAGCGCCCTAGTTGCTCATTAACTCATTACTGATCTTTCATCTCAAGTACATTTTTTCCACTACCAGCCACCTCCCTACTATGATTGCTAGATTTCCTAGCCTTACGCAGGGAAGCTGTTTTATTTGTTTGCTTGTTTTTGCCTTTAATATATTTTATTTTTCCCCAATTGCATAGTAAAACTTTTTAAAACATTTTTCTTCTAAGTTTTGAGTTCTACATTCTATCCCTCCCTTTCTCTATCACTCCCATCCCTTCCACCCCAACTTGAGAAGGTAAGCAATTCCATATAGGTTATAAATATTCAATCCTGTAAAATCTTTTTTTTGAGATCCTGGAGAAATTTTGAAAGACCCGCTTCTCAAAAAGTGTAAGAATTAAGAAACCATTTCTCAGTAGGACATATATTAGAAGGACTTGGATAGGTATCAGTTCCTATCAGACATTACTATTGCAGTTGTATATTGGGTTGAGAAATGGATATAATACTTTCTGTTGCTATGAAACCAGGATATTCCTTTCTCTTTCCCACTTGAGGAATGAAAAGCACATTTAAATAAGGATGTGTTGTTTCACAGTAACAGTTAGTAGATTAAAAAAAAAAAATCACCTTTCCCCTTCTCTTCCCTCTCCTCCCCTTTCCATTACTTATTGCCCTGAAGCATTTTATTTTTTGCTTATTAATTTTCTCCCATAGTCCCTAAAACAATACTGATGATTTACTATTTCAATAACCAAACTGAAAAGTATTTTTAAAAACTGGACATAGAACTGTTATGAAGCGTCCTTCTCCAATAAGTAGAGATTTGGGGGTAATCCTTTGAATTTAGACTATTCTAAACTCTGGGGTTTTTTTATCATTATTAGTTGATCTCAAAACCCTCATGAACTCATCAGAGTGGAACATGTCGTCTAAAGCCTTTGAAAATGATCAGCTGGGAGCTACAGAACGGGTCACAGAGCAAGAAAAAAGGGCCCTGGAGCACTAAGTTAAATCGCACTTTAATGTTCATATCATCTACTGTTCACTGAAAAAAATAGATGTTGGAAGAACAAACCCATTTGGTTCCAAGAGTAAATTCAATTCTTATCCACTTTTAGATATTTGTCAGTGACAGATTTATTTTTGTATAAAATATAGCTTGCAAATATCTACCTCTATTTGGCCCTAAATACCACCCTGTAATCTGTTTTAATTTTTTTTAAATCCCTTCATTAGCTCTCAATCTTTGCTGTGTCCCTGGATGCCTACAAGGCATACTGGATCTGTGCTGACATAGGCGCAAGACTTTTGCTAGGAAAGATACCTTGATCTTAGATCAAAAATGGGAAAAGACTTGAGGTCCAGAGAAGTTTAGAGACTATTCTAAATCCATACAGGTAGTAAGTTACAAAGACAGCATGCAACCTCAGATATTGACTCTTAAGTTCTTTGTTTTGTTTTGTTTTTATTTGTGTATAAGTTTTGTTTTTTGTTTTGCTTTGTTTTGCAAGTAGACATAGGATTTTTCATCTCATTCAAAATGAAAGGAGACTAGTTGTCAACCGGTGCTGATATTTATCCATCATTAAAACTAGCAAAGTCGTATTGATAATTTTAATAATATTCCTAATGGGCAAGTTTGACCATGCCACTCACTGACTCTGCAAGTTCCAATTTTTGACTTTTAGAACCTTTCATCCTTTGATTAGAAGCTTTCTATGTAGTCTTACCATGTGTTACTGTCCTTCCCTCTTTTTCAGTCAACTGGCCTGCTTGTTTTACCCTATATAAATGAGTTGCCCCTCCTCTATTCATCTTCCATTTCTCAATTAGCAGGGATCCCTCTCTTTGTTCATACTCACCTCTTTCCTCTTTCAAGAAGCTTAATCTCTGAAGTTGCTAGAAATATCTACACAGAGGTGGAGGAACTGCAGCCTGAAGAGCACATATGACCATCTAGATCCTTGGAGGCAGCTTTTTGACTGAGCCTAAGTTTTAGAGAACAAATCCTTTTAAGGGGATTTATTCTGGGAAATTTGGATTCATTCAAAGGGTAGCACTTAAGGACCTAGAGGGCCACATGTGACCTTGAGGTTTCAGGTTCCCCACCTCGATCTACACCAAAAATTACTTTGTATATATTTTGTATTTAATTTTCTATGCACATATTATTTTCCTTGAAGAAAACTATAGCTCCTTGAGAACAGAGAATCTGTTCTTATTATATACTAAGCAGTTATTAAATGCTTATTGAATGGATGGATGGCTGAATAATAATGTTATCTTTTAATGAAAAGAACACAGTTTTCACTGCAAAATCTTACTGATATATGCAAAAATATTTCTGCCATTATAAAGCACTTTATATTAATAATCTCTTTGACTCTTGTCAAGTAGACCAATTCACAAATAAGTCATTACACATAAAGAAAATCTAATACCTTTTTTTCTTAGTATTTCTAGTATATTTCTATACACTATTGGGGAACCTGTGGGCTTGAGGCCACACATTGCCCTTCAGGTTTTCAAGTATTGCCTTTTTACTGAATCCAAACTTTACAGTGCAAATTCCCTTAACGAAAGGATTTATTCTCTAAAACTTGGGCTTCCTCAGAAGGTCATATCCAAGGACCTAGAGTGCCACATGTGACCTCAAGACCACAGGTTCCCCACTGAAGAGGTTTATGGTGATGGGTGACCCCAAAATACCGACAGTCCAGGTCATGCTCAAATGAATTCGACTCAAGCCTTCTTAAAGCCAAAGAAAACAAAGTTTATTAGAGAATAGCCTAATTGGGTTGCCTCTTACGGAGCACCAAGCATTTGTGATGCTTGTATTCACAAGCGGGTCAGATAGAATCTCAGCTAGACAGGGTCTGAGCTGGATTGAATCTGAGTGCCTTCATGGAGACAAGATGGAACCTAAACACAGAAAAGAGTATATAGGAGGGGGGGGGGGGTCTGGTAGTCCAGGG
>CM053770.1:189619113-189667660 GCA_028658325.1 Potorous gilbertii | reverse complement strand
TCTGTTCCATTCTAATTTTGAGAGAACTATTTTCTTCAGTGAGCTTTTGAACCTCTTTTTCCACATGGCTAATTCTGCTTTTGAATGCCTTCTTCTCCTCATTGGCTTTTTGAACCTCTTTTGCCAACTGAGTTAGCCTATTTTTCAAGGTGTTATTTTCTTCAGCATTTTTTTGGGTCTCCTTTATTAAGGTATTGACCTGTTTTTCATGCTTTTCTTGCATCTCTCTCATTTCTTTTCCCAGTTTTTCCTCCACCTGTCTAATTTGATTTTCAAAATCCTTTTTGAGCTCTTCCATGGCCTGAGCCCATGGGATATCTATTTCATATGTTTGGGATATAGAGGCCTTGACTCCTATGTCTTTACCTGATGGTAAGCATTGGTCTTCTTCGTCAGAGAGGAATGTCGCAATCATATGTTCCCCAAGACAATAACCTTCTATGGTCTTATTTTTTTTCCCTTCTCTGGGCATTTTCCCAGCCAGTTACTTGGCTTCTGAGATTCCTCTCTATGCCCCTCCCCCTTGCCTCCAGATCCGCCCAGTTAGTGCTTGGGGTCTGAGATTCAAATGCTGCTCCCCAGCCTCAGGGCTTCTGGGGGCAGGTCTGGCTGCTATTCAATGGAGCTTAATTTCTAGTGCTCAGGTGGGGACAGGGCCACCTCCCAGGCTCAGTTCCCTCAGGGGGTTTATGCAGAGACCTTTTGTAATGGAGCTCCTGCCTGCTCCAGGAGCCTCTGGCTTCCTGCTGCCTCTGCCGCTGCCTCTGCTGCTGCCTCCCGAGGGGGCCTGAGTCCCGGAGACACCCCGCTCCCCTCTCAGCCCATCTCTCTCACTGACTTGTGAGTCTGTGGGTAGAGGGACTTTCATGGCCTCTGGAGATTCCTTCCCTGATGCCTCCTCGGATCTGCTTGCTCCTCTCTTTGCCGCACGGCCAGGGCGGGGCTCTGCTCCCGTCTGGTGTAAGATGGACCTTTGGAGTCAGTTTTTCAGGGCTCTCTGGAATGGAAATCTCCTTCACTGTGTTGCTGTGTGGCTTCCACTGTTCCAGAATTTGTTGGGAGTTCTTTTTAGAGGAAATCCATGGGCTGTGGGTTTGGAGCTAGCATATGTGAGTCTTTCTACTCCACCATCTTGGCTCCACACCCTAGACTAATAATTCTTAACTTATTCTTCTGGATATATTTTCTATACCGGTTAATTTTGCAATGAGGTATTTTAGGTTTTCTTCTTTTTTTTTCCCTTCCCTTGATAGAGGTGTTAGCTTCCACTTGCCCAATTTTAATTTTCAATGAATTGTTTTCTTCACTTAGCTTTCTGTACCTTCTTGACATTAGCTCGTTTCCCTGCCTGTGGCAAAGCATTTGGGAGGGCAGTACTAGTATTGGCACTTGCCTGCTCCACCACACTGAGGCTAAAGATCTCTGATTAGTTTGCTGATGTGTGACTTGCCACTGACTTTCTGGGATGCCTTCTACCCTGTACTGCTCCCCTTCTCCCAAGGCAAGAGGGACATTTCTTGTTAAACCTACAAGCCTCCTTATCTAAGTGACTGTGGCACTTTGTCTTTTTGCTGGCTCTGCTGTTCCAGAATTTTTTTCATGGGGTGATATTTTCTGGGTTTTTAGAGGTCAGTAAGGGAGTGTGAGAGCAACTTACCACTCACTCTGCCAATTTTACTCCTAGAGGTCAATTTGCCCTTACTGCAGCTTTTTGAATACACAAATGAGAGTTAGGTGGATCAGGTGGACATCAAAGATCGAAAGCAGTTCAGAAAAGGGCTTGGCAGCCCTCACAGCAGAGGTGTTAGTGTTCCATGAGCACACTCTATATTCCAATACCCTACACTTCCAGACTAGACAGTCACTAATTCCTTTATAGCTCTTAGGATTTCATTTTCATCATGGATAAAATGGAATTCATAATCTCTAAGATCCCTTCCGGTACTTAACCTACTTATTATTCTGTTCTGGAGTGGGGAAGCTGCAACCTGCAGGTCACATGTGGCCTTCTAGATCCAGAAGTGTAATCCTTTGACTGAGTCCAAATATGACACAACAAATTCCAATGTATTAGCATAGAATCTGACACATATTCAGTATTTTAAATATGTATGCATGCATATATGTGCATATATACATATGCACAGACACACACATATATATGTATATGTGTGTTAAGTACACACACATATACAAATTAGAAATTATTATTTATAATAATTTGATTGGGGACAATCCAGTACATTTTTCAAAACTTTGCTTCTCTGTAGGTTAAGTCATAATCAGGCAATGATCTTTCACTCAATAATCACTGAACAGCTCTGGGGTTAAGGATTCCATAGTTGTTTGTTTTTTAAATTCAAAGATTCTTGGGTGAATCAATGCTCAGGAAAATTTACAATGGCAATCTGCATCCTGGGGGAAAATTCATGGTCAATAGTATCTTTTTCATATGCAAATAAGATAAGTCAAGTCTCATATTCTTTTTAAGGTACAGAATGACATATTAGAAAAGGACTGAAAACATATTCTGAGAGGAGTGTAGAGTGGTCCACTCACTTCTGAAAAAGAATTTAAACTCTCAAAACATGTAAAAACAATTTTAGTACGATCTATATACACTTGCACATCTCATTGTCTCTTATACATTCCCTTATGATCTGTCAATTTCCCCAAGTTTGGAAAAGACTCACTTTATCTAAGTATTACACTGATATTTGTTGAATGAATGAATATAACTTTAAACAGTGAAAATATTGAATATATCCTGTGTCTGAAAACAGAACTGGAAGAGCTAAAGATTAAACTGTATATATCTTTTAACCGAGCAATAGCATTAATGAGTATATAACCTAAAGAGCTCAAAAGGAGACAGAAAGAACCAGATGCACAGAAAATATTTACAGCAGTGTTTTGTTGTACTTGTAACACGTAACTAGTTCATTAACTGAAGTTTATGGCTTCATACGCATATGCATACATACATGTTGCAAATAGAATTCAAATCTTCCTCAGACACTTGCTAGTTGTGTGACTCTGGGAAAGTCAGGTATCCTCTCTCAACTTTGGCATTCTAATCTGTAAAACAGAAATTACAATAGCATCTGCCCTTTAGCGTTGTTGTAAGGATCAAGTGAGCCAACATATGTACAGTACTTTGCAAACGTTAAAGCACTGTATGAATTCTAGGCACTATCATCATCATCATCATTTGTGCAATATAATATTTGTTTTTCATAATTGTTTAGTTCATAATAAAATATATAAATTTAAAAAAATTCAGTGGATATGAAGTTGTATCTCCCACTATTGACTAACTTGTCTTTTTACTTTTCCATCCTGTTTAAATCAGAGATGATACTATGTAATACTGAAGAATAGAGACCATTTACCGTAAGGGAACATTTTGTAACTAACGATTAGAGGGAGAAAAATTGAAGACATATATTATATTATAAGGGCATTCAATTTTTGCACAGCAGAAGCAGTACTTCCTAATGGAGAATGGAGAGAGAGAGAGAGAGAGAGAGAGAGAGAGAGAGAGAGAGAGAGATGGAGAGAGAGAGACAGAGAGAGAGACAGAGAGAGGGAGAGAGAAAGGGAGAGAGAGAGAGAGAGAGAGAGACTCAATTACACTAACAATGGAGAAAATGCCACCAACCTCATTCTTGCCATAAATTATTATGCCCAGCTCTCCTCTCCTATGTCATTTACCTAGGGTATGCAGACCAGAAAAAAAAATATCTTAAGGTTGCCCAATGTAAACTGAATGGACTTTGCATTTCAATCCAGAGGAAAAGAAAAGATCAGAAATGGTATGCCATACATGTGGGGGATAAAGGGGGAGGAGTTTCTTAACAGTTGTAACTACTCTTAGAGACATTTCCCCAAAGAGTCTGTTCCAGTAAGTTTTGCCCAAAGATTTGGGACATAGTGCTTCAATCTTATCAGATGAAGATGTGGTGAACAATTAATAATAACTGATGAAATGCTCTGAGCTCTACTGTTAACAAACAGGTATAACAAATGGGTCAATGGCCTCCTCAATCATTCCAAAGACTCTGATTATAGAGTGAGAGATATTTTTGGTTATTAAAAACAAAATAAGACTAATTAATTAAAGAAAATAAATAGTTAAGATACAAGATTAGGTAATCTGATTTCTAATTGGAGCAAAGTTTAGGGACTTTTCAAGTTGGGAGAGGGAAAGCAAAAAGGAGCAATTCCTTGAAATAAGAAAAGAAGGTGTCCTGTTTTCCCCAAGTGTAAGCATTCAATCAAAGGAACATGGAAGCAATAACTGGTTGACTGTTATGGGGCCAATTTTCAGATAAGACAAATGGATTGCTCAAGACATTTAATTGTGAGAAAACTCTTTGCTTAAATCTTCTGGTCTAGTGAGTTTCTGGTCAACATAACCTAGATCCTTAGTTAAGAGTCTCTAAGCAGCAGGAGGATATGGTTCAGATTTCCAACCATGCAGAGTTAGGTACAAATAATATAATAAAGTTTTCTTACAGTTTCCATAATTGAATAAAATTATCTCACAGACAGAAATTGGACTAGGCCCATAACTGAATTGAAAGGGAACTGAGCTAGATCTAGAACTGAGTCATAAGATGAAATCAGTGTGGTTTACTCAATTCTCACAACGGCAGCCTCTATCTTCGTGAGTGCCTATGACAGTTAAATCCTGGACAAAGTGAAATGTTCTCATTTTAACACATATTTGCTGTTCTTTGGATTCTTCAGAAGAAAATATTTGTTTTACTGTGTTTTTTTTAGGGAATTGCCTAACTCCTTTCCTTTGTTTCACCTAGAGCTGGCCTCACTGAGGATAAGGGACTGTAAAAAATATCCAGGAATAATTGACCACCTGATCTGAGAGGATAGTTATGAACATGAGGAAAAATAGTGAAAGAGTTGTTAAATATGGAATAAGAAGTCAAAATGGTGAAGTGAAAACATTTTTTTGTTCCCTTATAATCCAAGTTTAAGATTAATTTTATTATGAATTATTAAAATTTTTACTGATCTTAAAGGCGATAATATATATCATGTTTTCAACTAAATGACTCTAGGGAATGTATTTAATTTACTATAGAATTTATAAAGACATTTAATTGAGTTGATATTATTCTTTTTTTTGAGTTTAAGTGTCTATGAGACATCCAGATTTTTATTACTTTTTTCTTTTTTAAATTATGTTATTTGTTTTTGTCTTTCTAGAATCACTTTCATATATATCTTAAATTTTTTCCCCCTCCCTTCCCCATCTTCCCCCTCCCTTCCCACTCTCTCCCTGAGATGGTGTGCAATCTTATATAAGTTCTACACATACATTCCTATTAAATACATTTTCACCTTAGTTATGTTTCATAGAAGAATTAAAATGAATGGGACAAACCATAAAGCAAAACAAAACATAACACAAGACAAAATGGTCTGATTCATTCTGTGATACAATTTCATAGTTCTTTCTCTGGATGTGGAAGGCATTTTACTTCAAGAGCCCAGAGGAAATAATTTTAAATCCATGCATTCCAATGAAGTGCTAAGTCTACCAGAAAAATTCCTCTCACACTGTGGTTGTTGCTGTGTAGAAAGTTCTCCTGGTTCTGCTCCTTTCACTCAGCATCAGTTCATATAAGACTTTCCAGGCTTCTCTGAAGTCTTCCTGTTCATCGTTTCTCATGGCACAATAGTATTCCATTACATTCATATACCACAACTTGTTCAACCATTCCCCAATTGATGGACATCCCCTTGATTTCCAGTTTTTGGCCACCACAAGGAGAGCTGCTATAAATATTTTTGTACATGTGGGAGTCTTTCCCATTTCTACGATCTCTTTGGGATAGAGTCCCAGAAGTGATATTGCTGGATCAAAGGGTATGCACATTTTTGTAGCCCTTTGGGCATAGTTCCAAATTGCTCTCCAGAAAGGTTGGATCACAGCTCCACTAACAATGAATTAGTGTTCCACCTCTCCCACATCTTCTCCAGCATTTATCATCTTCCTTTTTTGTCATGTTAGCCAGTCTGATAAGTGTGATGTGGTACCTCAGAGTTGCTTTGATTTGCATCTCTGTAATCAATAGTGATTTAGAGCATTTTTTCCTATGAATATAGATAACTTTAATTTTTTCCTCTGAAAACTGCCTGTTCATATCCTTTGACCATTGATCAATTGGGCAATGACTTGGATTCTTGTACATTTGACTCAGTTCTCTATATATTTTAGAAATGAGGTCTTTATCACAGACACTAGTTGCAAAAATTCTTTCCCAGTTTTCTGCTTTCCTCCTAATCTTGGTTGTATTGGGTTTGTTTGTGCAAAACCTTTTCAATTTAATGCAAACAAAATTAGATATTATCTATATAATACAGAACACTTTCCATATTTGATGAGCAATCATTCACAATTTTAAACATTCTTTGTGTGACATGACAATTTCAATTTCCACTTGATTCTTGGTGCCACTACAGCATTTTCCCCACTCTATTCATTCACTTCCAACTATTGCTGTTGCTGCCTCCAGACAGCCCAAGGCATACCTTCTTCATCAAAAGATTAGCAGATGGTATTGGCATTGCATTTTACATAGAATTTCTTCATGATGCAAACAGAAAGACTGAAGAAAAAAACAAACATGGAAAATTTGAGAGATTGAGAATGAAAGGGTTTCATTCTCAGACTTGCCTTCCCCAAGGAATTTCTTGAATTATTGATGCCCCCTACAAATGAGAGACATTGTATTTAGTTATTCTGATAAGTGCTCTATTTCTCCCAATTCATTCAAACTTCAACGAGCTTTATTAATCAACTATGCTACATGTGTCCTTGTGCTATTAGGTTGAAAGTATAATGTTGTTTTTTATCTGGACATGAAAATTCACTTACAGACAATAAAATATTGTCAGGGTTAAAATTAATCAGGTTATAGCCAAGTAAGAAGTAAAATATACCTTTTATATTTGGGCCATGTTATGAATAACCCATGACCTCTGAAACAGGAATGGCCTAAACCAAAGGTTATTAACCTTGTATTATGAACCTCTGTTGAAGCTAGGTGAATAAACAATTATTTGGTACCCACTATTTTCCAGGCAATGTGCTAAGTGCTTTTACAAACTTCCTATTTGTAAAACTCACAACAACTCTGTGAGGTCGATGCTACTATAATACCTATTTTACAGTTAGTTGAGGATAACAGAGGTTAAATGAATTGGCCAGAATCACATAGGTAGTCTGTGTATAAATTTGAACTTCCATCTTCCTGACAAATGGGAGCAATCCTGTATCCACTGAGCATCCCAGCAACCCTATGGACATATCATCAGAAGAATTTTTTAATAGATAAAATAAAATGTCTAATATAATGAAGAAAACCTTTATATTAAAAGATAGTTATAATATTAACAAATAAATTGATAAGCATTAGTTGATCACCCTTGTCCTAGTGAATAGGAAGGATGCAGGAGATGTTTGTTGTCAAAGAAGTAAATTACTCTGATCTTGTGACAGATTTAGTTCTTTGATGTGCACTACACTGAAGAACTCAAAGAGCTTCCAGAACAGTCTAATATATGTCAGTTTCCCCAGAGACTCACAAAATTGATAGAAAACAAATACAAGTCCCCAGAGCCCCACTGCTATGCCATAATGAGATCTGATTTGTATTCCAAAACACGAAACGCACAAAGTTAGAGTCAGTCTATCATCATCCCACAAGCATGGATCATAATTGATTTTGCATGTTACCCATATCTCAGAAAGGAGAAAGGACAATGAATTTTTTAGGACTACTGACAGAAGCTGCTGCTTTTGAGTTTCACAGATGAGAGAATAATAGAAAAACCAAGTAAGGAAGTACCTAAGCTTAGGAGCACAGAATCTTAGCACTGGAGGGGATGCAGTGTAATTCAGAACAGTGAGAATATCATCTCTCATGTTCTTGGATACCATCTATTTATTAAAGCAGGAATGTATTTAGGGAGTTAGGCAACATAGTATATACAGCACTAGGCATGGAATAAGGAAAACCTGAGTTCAAATATAGTCTCAGACATTTATGGGCTGTGTGACTTTGGGAGAAACAAAACTTCTGTTGACATCAGTTTCTTCTACTGTACAAATAAATAAACAAATAAATAAACCAATGAATGAATGAATGAGGAAAATAGCATCATCTACCTTGCCAGACTCAAATGAGATGATATTAAGGATCAAATGAGATACTACTGACAAAGCACTTAGCTTTAGGATAATGTCAGGTATAACTATCTGGTATACAACTTTCCCTTCCTTCCTTCCTTCCTTCCTTCCTTCCTTCCTTCCTTCCTTTCTTCCTTCTTGCCTTCCTGCCTTCCTTTTCTAGAGGCTAAGGTACATTATTGACTTAAATTCAGCATGCAGTATTCTAACCCCATCCCAGATTTTGTTTGATCACTTCATTGGTCTTCCTTCCTCCAATGTATACATATTTTTTTAACTCAAAGTGCAATATGAGAGAAGGAAGCTAGATCAGAGGTTATATAGTAATATCTGCTCCTGATCAGGATTCTCCTCTGCCTTATCTCTGACCATAGAAGATACCTTCTGCTTGAAGAAATGCAGAGAGGAGCCACTGACTCCTTTCTGAAGCAGCCCATCTCCATTTTGCATAGCTATATTTGTCAAGAAACTCTTCCTTAAATTCAACACTTATTTAAGGAAATTGAACAGAAGCAACAGGGATCCTAAGATCACAATTGTAGAACTAGAGGTAATGTTAAGGGTCATTTAATTCAATGCCTTAATTTTTAGAGATGCACAGAGAGATTATGTGAATTGCCTAGGGTCATGCCGCTAGTAAGTGTCTGAGGTAGGACTGAAATTAAATATTCCTGACTACAAATCCAATATCCTTTCTATGATACCAATAAGGTGCCATATTTTCTACAAGGTGCCAATTAAACCTCATAGAAAAAAACTGCCAGATAATCTGACTAGAGTTATATAAGACCTTGATGAAAGAAACTAAAAATCAGAAATAGTTTATTTTTTCTTTAAAATTTCACCTTATTTTTGAACCAACTTTCTAGTATATCAGGATCTTTTTGGATCCTGTCACCTAACATTTTAATTATTCCTTCTAGTTTTGTGCTAAATGCAAATTTGTTATGCATGACATCTTCCCCCATCTTTACCCTTTTATTTTATTTTTTAACTCATTCTTTGTTATTAACACTTTTTTTTAAGTTTTGCATTCCAGATTATTTTCCTCTCTCCTTTCCCCCTTCACTCAGAAGGTATGCAAGTATCATTTATACATGTGAAATCATGAAAAACATAGTTTATAAATTCTTTCTCTGAATGAGGATAGCATTTTTTCATCACAAGTCTTTGGAATTGTTTTGGACCATTGCATTGATTAGGCAGCTAAGTCTTTCAGTTAATTATCGTCAGAACATTGTTGACATCTCCTGTGTCCAATAATCTGCTGGCTCTGTTTACTTCCCTTTGCGAAGACCATACAGGTCTTCCCATGTTTTTCTGGGACCATGCCCTTCATCATTTCATATAGCAGAATAGTACTCTATCACAGTCATAAACCACAACTTGTTCCCCAATTGATAAGCCTTCATTTAGTTTCCAGTGCTTTGCTACCACAAAAAAGAGTTGCTATAAAACTTTTTGCCCATATAGGTCTTTCTTTTTCTTTAATTTCTTTGTAGTACAGACCTAGAAATGGTATTGCTGGGTCAAAAGATATGTTCAGGTTTTTGCATTTGGGTATACTTCTAGATTTTTCTCCTTAATAGTTAGACCAGTTCAGTACTCCTAAAAAAGTTCATTAGAATACCTATTTTCCCTTATCCCCTACAACATTTCTCATTTCTGATAGGTAAGATAGTAATTCATAGTTGCTTTAATTTGTAAGTCCCTAAAAACAGTGATTTAGAGCATTTGTTCATATGCCCACAGATAGCTTTGATTTTTTCATTTGAAATTTCCTGTTTATATCTGTTGACCATTTATCAATTGGGGAATGATTCTTTTTTTTTAAAATAAATTTGACTCAATACTTGCATATTTGAGAAATACAATCTTAATCAGAGATATTTGCTCTAAAAGTTTTATATTATTTCATTGCCTATGGTACCTTCTAGCAAAATGTAGTTTCCCTCCCTGTTTTTTTAATTAGATTTTTTTTTGCTTTTGCTTTGTCTGACATCATGATTACTAGCTCAGCTTTTTTGTTTTACTTCAGTTGAAGCACATTAGATTCTGCTCCCACCCATTAATCCTATGTGTATCGTTTTGTTTCAAGCATGTCTCATGTCAGCAAGATCATATTTCATTTGGTTTCTATTACATTCTACTATCTGCATTTGTTTTACAGGTGAGCTGCTCCAAGTTACCTTCACGGTTGCCATTGTCTCTCCTTTCTTCTTCTCTCTCTTTTTATCCTGTCAAGGTATTACTCTGCTTCCAGTAGGTGTTAAGGTTGGGGTGATATACTGTCCCAAGCTTCAGGGATTTTGTATAAACTGCATAATCCCCCAAAATCTGTAGGCCCAGAGCTTCAGAAGTAATCTCTAATACTTCTATTGCTGCCACCACTGCTGCTGCCAACTCACCTCACCTTGCCATCCCAATTCCCCCCCACTACCACCTCCCCACTACTCTGGGATTGGGGCCCAATCCAGACAGACTGTGTGCTCCTCTTTCACCTAGGTCCCACAGAGTTTTCCCACTGACCTATTTGGTACTGTGGGTTGAGAAGCCTGGAAACCACCACCAGCAGCCAATGATTCAGTAACGTGTGATGGTGTGGCCCCTGCTGGACTGTACTCCACTCCCTGCTGAGCATGAAAGACACTTCCTGTAGCCCTTCCAGGTTGTCTTGAGCTGAGCATTTGTTTCAGTCTGTCATTTTGTGGGTTTTGTAGTTCTAGAATTTGTTTAGAGTCATTTTTACAGATATTTGGAGAGCTTTGTGGGAGAGTTCAGGGAAGTCATTGCTTTTACTCCAGGAATGATTTTCTATACTGAGTTTTTAATTCCCCTTCCCCACCATTAGACAGATTCTGTTTTTTAAAGTTATTTTATTTGGTACTTTTTGTGCCTATTGTCCCAAGTTGTTAATTCCCTTTTCCTAATTGTCTTGCATCAGCTTCATTTTTTTCTCAAATTTTCCTCTAACCACTCATCATTTATTTAACTCTTTCAAGAACTCTTGCTGGTCTTGGTTTCAGTTAGCATTTTTCTTTGAGGTTTCTTTTCTTTTTTGGTAACGTTTTCTACATTGTGTCTTCTGAATTAGTTTTGGTCTTATTGCCATTTTGGTAACTTTTTTTGATCAAGCTATTTTTGTTGTTGTTTTCTCATTTTAGAAACGCATGCAGATCCCCTGATCCCCTATTATCAACTACAAGGACACTTTTTTGTACTGGAACTTTCACTGGGGCACTTAGTCCCCTACAGTCCTGAGTACTAACATTCCTCCTAACACTGGAAGTATGACTAGCTTCCCCATTCTCCTGCCTCCACGATTATCAGTGTTCTTCTCTACTGGAAACTGTGACCTTGACCCCTGCTCCTCTTGCTCAATGACAAGCACACTTCTCCATCTTAGAACTGTGACCCCAAATTGTATATGGGCAATAGAATTGCCAAAAAGGACCAGCTGTCCCCAGTATTAGCAAAGGTCCCCTATGATCTCTTTCTGACCTCTTATTTGACCCTTTTACTGTTTTGGGGCAGAGAACTGCAAAAGCTGCTGACATTCTTGTGGCAGCCTCCAAGGCCCATGCTAGCAATGCTGTGACATGTACTCTGGATCAGCTCCCATCGTGTGTCACAGATCTGTCCTGCCAACCTTCTAAGTTTCCTTATGCTGGGGGGAAAATATCTCACACCTACCTTTTGTTGACTTTAAAACCTTATTTGAGGCACTATCTTAAAGTTGTTTGGAGAGGAATGTTCACAGAGTTCAGCTGGATTGCTACGTCAGCATGGATCTGCTCCCCTCTACCCAAGGCTACTCTTAAACATGCTATCTAGCACCTTCATTAAAGCCATTAATAAAAAAGAAAAAGAATTAACAATGTAAGGTAAAAGATATATCACTATAACATAACATAGGGGCCTCTCTCAAAAATTTTATTAAACCAGAGATGTGCTGGAGTTAGCTTGAATTTGATTGTGATAGCTGATTTTCAAATTTTCAATATAAACATTTATACCTCAGAAACTGGCAAATGCTATGGATATGGTCTTGATTTGTTGTTTTGATGCTTATCTAGATTTAATAAAGCGATGAATAAAAAGTTAAAAATTAAGATTAAATTTAAAAGTGTAGTGTTTATAGAATTGGTTATTAGATATTTACCAGGACACCATTGCATCAATACATTAATGATCTCTTTCTGGGTACAGTCATTCAACCAATTCTTAGGCTACCTAACTAAATCACATACTTCACCATCTAGTCAATAATGATAGTATGATAAATTTTTTATATAATACTTTATGGAAATTTGGGCATCTGATGCTCATGCTATTTTCCTATATACTTTCCTAGTTTAAAAAAGAAGTTAGAATTGTCTTTCACAATCTGTTATATTTTTAAAGTATTTTTATTTCATTAAATATTTCCTAATTGCATATATATAAATTAGCAATCATTTAAAAAATGAGTTCCATATTCTCTCCCTCTCTCCCACCACTCCCCCATCCTTGAGAAGGCAAGCCTTGGATATTGATTCACAATCTGTTCTTGATTAAAGGATGCTGGCTCTTTATCTTTCGAAATGTTAACAAACTGCCTCTTCAATAATATGCTCCAGAATTTAGTCAGGAGTCTAAATCAAGCCAATAATTTGAAAATACCACTCACTTCGCTATTCATTTATTTTAACTGTGGTAGGGAGGGGAAATAAGAATATTGATGTACCTCTCTTCCTGCCATATGTGCCTTAATTATTTATGATTTTTCAAGGACCATCAACAATGATTCAGCAATCAGATTCATCCATTGTTTTAATATTCTGGGATATAGTTTATCAAACCTGATGACTTGAATTCACTGAAGTGAGCTAGGTGCTTTCTTATTAATTAATTTATCTGAGATTTCAGTTTCCCGTTAACTCTCAAGTTCTTTTTGTTGTTGTTTTCTCTTTTTAGAAATGGATTCAGAGCCTATCCTACCTTTTCCATTCCAAGAAATCTTTTTTTTTATCAAAGAAAAACAGATATAATAACTGAGTAGTTCTATTATCTCTTGTTTATTATCATTATAGTATCCATCTCAAATGATGATCTTATTCTTTCTTTAATCTTTTATTGATTCCCCCCCAAATAACTTGTTCAAAAAAGGGTTTTGGGGGAATTCTTGAAATGTATTACCAATATTGTTTATTTTGAGCCTTGGTTTTCCCTATTTTTATTTTTCCAGGACTATGCAACTTACTCCCTTTTAAAATGAAAAGCAATATGAATTTGAGGCAAAAAAACATGAAAAATGATATTTATTTGGTTCACAGCACTTTATACCATTTAAACAAGGTCAACCAGGGTTAAGAGCAATATTTTCAGGTTTATTTCCCATTTAAATAGTAAAACATTAACAAAATGTTCTCTTTAAAATAGAAGGTTCACTTTATTGCTTCCATTTCTGTTCCATTTCCTTCCTCCTTGCTCATTTTTTTATTGTCTCCTATCTCTTTAGTTTTCTACCTGGCTGGAAGACTAAATAAGATTCACAACATAAAATAATACAGAAATAATTTTGTGTATGGCTATAGCAGAAGCACTACAGCACAGTAGGTCAACATGGTAGACAACAGAATGTCAGTATTCTAGCAGTTCTCTTTTTTATCATTCCCATATTGTGGAAGGAAGCTGATCCTTTTCTCATGTGACTAATATAATTAATAATACCATAACTTTTCTTTGATATTGGACAGTCTTGATGACCTATCCTCTGATCCCCTCCTTAGCTTCTATCAACACTGCTCATTTCTAGTTTTCCTTATATTTTTCTTATTCCTCTTTCTTAATCTATTTTATTGATTCTTTTTCCTGTCTTGTACACTAAGTATGGACATTATCTAAGGCTTATTAATCACGCAACCAATCAGTATTGATTAAATACCTCTTATGTGCCAGCTACTGTGAAGGATACTGAGGCTACAAATATAATCAATGATACTACATTTACTTTTGAATGGGGATTACAAGGAAGTAAGTACTATATAGGTGTGTTGTTGTTCAGGACTTCAGTTATGCCACCCTTCATGACCCTGCAGACCCAACTGTCCATGAGATTTTCTTGGCAAGGATACTAGAGTGGTTTAACTTTCCTTCTTCAGCGAATTAAGGCAAACAGACATTAAATGACTTGACTAGGGTCATATAGCTAGCAATTATCTGAGGCTGGATTTGAATTCAGGTCTTCCTGACTCAAGGTCCAGCACTCCATCCATTGTGTCACCTAACTGCCTACTCTATATATGTATATAGAGAATAATATAAATAATTATACTCTTCTCTTTTTCTCCTTCTCCCCTTCTCTCTTCCCTTTTCCCTTTTCCTTCTTTTCCCTCTCTTCTTCTTCTCCTCCTTCTACTCTTCTCTCTCTCTCCCCTGCGTTTCCCTGAACCTATCCCTTGTCCTCTATCTCTGGGTAAGTCTTTCTACTGACATAACTTTAATAATCTAATAGAATTAAAAAGAAGCTTCGTGGTGCTGAGGAAAGAGCACTGACCTTGGAGTGCTGAACTTGTAGTCACATACCTAGTTAAGTCACTTGGTCAATCAGGACCCTTAAATTCTTTGGGCCTCATTCTCTTCTTCTGTAATATGAAGGTACTAGACTACTTAGAGTTCTAGATTGATGATTCTAAGATTTCCTCTCTGCAGGTCATTTACAGTTCCAGACACAGAACTCCAATCTGTCTCCTAAGATTTAACTGTGAATTTGGATCAGGCTGTAGGATGTTTCAGCCTAGACATTTCATCAAATACTATAAACTTGATGGGTTCAAAATAGAATTGATTATCCATTCCATCCCACATTATTCTTCCTTTTAACTGCATATTTGTATTGATGGCATTACTGTTCTCCTAGTCACCTACATTTGAAAATTTTAAGTCATCTTGTATTCTTTACTCTCCTTTACCTGCATGTATGATTGACAGTGGGGAGCAGGGAGATAACTCTTTCCCACTCTTCTTCCCTATTTTTAGGGCAAATCGAATATTTCAACATGACTTATATATCCAGCATTCCTCCTAGATGGGAAAAAGAATGGAAGTTACATGAATATGTGTACTTTTAATTTCACAATCTTATGACAAATTATATTAGAGGCACTATACCAGCATTTTAATAGAGTAAGATTTTTCTCTTTATAATGCTGAGGCACATAATGTTCTTTTTGGCAAGTACTGAGGTACTATCATCTTTAATGTAACTTTGGATGGCAGTATAGATTTTGTATTAATGGAGATATTTGAAAGGTCATATAAACATCCATAAAGTATGTTCTGCACTAATGTGAAGCATGTAACATTTTAAAAATAGTCCCTAATTCAGCTTTGACTTTAAGGAGAGTAAAGGGTGTACAGCAAAAAAAAAAAAAAAGAGTCTATCCTGTTTATATGTAAATAATCATTTTTCCTGCAGATTTTCAAGTATAGAAAAATCTTTGAATAAAATTATAAGTGCATTCAAGGAGATAGATGAACATAGACTTTTATGCTTTTAGTAGTTAGTTAAAAAGTCAGTTTTTAAAATCATGCAATCTAGTAATAAGCTTTGTGCATTAACATTCTGAAAGCCAACTGACAGGAACACTTTACTTCTTCACTCTAAATTTATTACTGTTGGTGTTTTAGAACTTACTTGATAGTTATTAGAGTGAGAAAATATACAGCTTTAACCTACATTGGGAGATAAAAATGGAGATGCTACATAACAGATTTTAATAGCTATATTAGCAGATTATATATATATATATATATATATATATGCATATATATGTATAAATATACACCCATATAAACATACATGTTTATATGGATGTGGACATGTTGTGTATGTGCATGTGTGTGTATGTTATATATCTATGGATATATTCTGTAGCAATAAACAAAATAAACAAAAAGTGAATTAGATATGTTGCATGCAGCCCAATGCTAGAAGCTTGAGTTTTAAAAAGGTAGTTATCCTAGTCTGCTTTCTAGATTCCAAAGATCAATAAAAATTATTTGAATTTAGCACATTGCTTCATAAATTATGTGTGTGTATATGTAAGCGTACTTTCTCTTTTCTTTATTATAAATGAAATGTCTAAGCTACATTGTAAATAAGATTAAGCTTGATCCTTCCCCCACTTTCCCTTCCCCTCACCTTCCTCAAAGCTTCAGGATGTTTAATAATCCTATGCCACTCTTAAAGGAAAAGGTCACATGTACCTCCTTCTCCCAATGTCACTGTAGGAACTCTAGGTAAAGTCTCATTATCAGCTTATAATTGGCCTCAAGAAGGGTGGACACTACTGATTCAGGGAAACCTGCCAAGGATTTCTAGCTCCATGAAATTCCCCTAAAGAAGTGATTCCATTTTGCCTTTGCTACAAAGACTTCCCCTGTATGGATAAATCTTTGAGAGTTTCTGGAACAATCTGGGGAAACAGTAAGACCATTACTATCTTTCTGCCTACAAAGAGGAGAACTGAGTCAAATACTTCCTAAATCCATCATTGTTTTGAGTAACCTTGATATTTTAAGAAGACTAAAAGTATCCATTAGTCCAGAAATAGTCTCTGGATGAAACAGCATAAAAATTACATATGTTCCAGGGTATAACCATCACAATCACTTCTTACAATGTCCTTCCATGTCTAAATGTTCATTCTATTAAGGTCACTGAGGAAACATGATCTGTTCTCATGAGAGTCATCACTGACATTTTAAAGAGGAAAAGCTAAGAGAGTGATGGGCTAATATTGGAAGTCAGTACTGAAGATTTGTATTGCATACTCTGAGTTTTAAGCATGTGGACGAGGAAGGCCTAGGAATATCATGGATAAGATGCAATTCAACAAATATTTATTAAGTGCCTACTATACGCAACGGACAGATGACTGACTTCTTGTTAGAGGATCTAACTTATACAGACAAATAAATAAAAGGGCATTTGAAGAGGTCTAACTAAAGATTTAGAGGGATCTGGAATGGCTTCACAGTGGAGGTGTATCTGAGTTGAAATATGAAGAAAGATACATTTTTGAGAGGCAAAGAAAAAAACAAACAAACAAGGGAGCAGGGATGGGTTCATTCTAGGAAAGTTTAAGCCAAAATATATGACTAAGAATTAGAGTATTATATCTGGGCAATACTTCTCTCTTTTATTGTTTATCTTTCATTTTCAAAGAATACCGCAGAGTTGATGTCTTGACTTGCTTATTAATTGGATTTAAGTGAGACACAGCTTCACAAAGTCATCAGTCTAACTCTTCCAGAGACACTGAAGTCCAGGGGTGAGACAAAAGTCATGGTCTTTCTAAATCAAGGTTGTTTCCCAGCCCTCAATTTGTCTGAAGCTAGTTCCATTTCAATGACTAAGGGCTAAGCAAGAACTGAGACAAAAGAGAACTTAATCTACCATGACAAAAATATCAATCTGGTGATAATAGCAATTATTTTCTGTTTCTGTTCAGGGCAACAGTTAGAGATGAAACATAGTGAATGAAGGAGAGTAATGTGAAATAAGGATAGAAAGGCTGGTTGGAGTCAGATTTTGGAGTTTCTTAAACATATGTGAGACCTGGAACCTGCGTGTATGAAGGTACTGGTGGGTAGCTTTGGTCTAATTTGAAGCATGGATTCATTATGGAATGGGTTTGATTCATAAGCTTACATGATGAGATACTTAATGGCAATCTCTGTCTCTGTCTCTCTGTCTGTCTGTCTCTCTCTCCTTCTCTTTCTTTCTCTCGCTCTCCTCCCTCTCTCCCTTTCACTCTCACTACTACAGCTTATTTAGTCATTCTTCAATTGATGGGTTTTCTTTCAGTTTCCAATTGTTAACCACCACAAAAAGAACTGCTATAAATAATTTTTGTACAAATAAATTCTTTTCTTTTTTTTAAAAGAATTCTTTGGGATATAGACCTAGAAGTGTTATTGCTGAATCCAAGAGTCTTTATATGTCTTTCAGCAAAGAGTCGGAGCACATGTAGCGCATAGTGGGAAAAAAAAACATGTTCACCTCCAAACCTAAGGAGAGTGCCCCAGTCTATCCCAACTAAACATGAAATGCACAAGAAACAAGTAAAACAAACAAACAAAACAAACAGCAACAACAAAAATCTCAGACTCTTGTCTCTGCCTCATAAGTCACTGAATTTTGATGTTCAGCAAAAAGCAAATTTCAAAAATGCTATTTTTCCCATACAGGGGCAGCTAGGTGGTGCAGTGGATAGAGTGACAGGCCTGGAGTCAGAAAGACTCATCTTCCTGAGTTCAAATATAGCCTCAGATACTTAGTAGCTCAGTTATCCTGGGCAAGTCACTTTACTCTGTTTGCCTCAGTTTCCTCAGTTGTAAAATGAACTAGAGAAGGCAACGACAAAGAAAACTCAGAATAAGGTAAAAAAGAGTCAGATACAACTGAAAATTTCTGAACAGCAACAATCATTTCCCCAGCTCTGATCTCTTAGAATAGTGGCATCAAACTCAAATAGACCACTAATCACACATGGAGATCTTGTAGGCAACATCTTATTTTAACATGCAATATTATCTATATTTTATTATATTTTTATTTATGTTGTTAATTATTTCCCAATTTCATTTTAATCTGCTTATAGCTATTTTGAGCAAGGTTGGGTCATATGAAACCCATGGACTGCGTATTTAATGCATCTGTCTTAAAGAAGTAGAAAAGATCAGTAAAAATGGAAAAGAGGAAAGAGGAAAGCAAACAAGAAAGGCCTCAGAGTAATTGAGAAACTCTTTGGCCCCTAAGAAATTATATATGAAACAATTGAAACAGGTTTGTTGGGTGGCTGATACCACATTCTTTATTTCCTCCAAGTATAAAAGTCACTAATCCTATGGCACAAAGAAAGAAAGCTGAATTTGGAGTCAGAAGACATGAGTTTGATTCCAAGCTCTGCCATTTATCGGCTTTTTGTGAATTTGGGGATGCCACTTAACTTCTCTGGATATTATTTTCCACATGTATAAAACAAGGATGTTGGTTTAGATGGCCTCTAAGGTCATCTCTGGCTCTAAATCTTGATCCTCTGTTGAACCTCTTTGAGTTCAAAAGGATGACTATTCTATACTATGCAGATTAAAAGGTTAAAATATCACTCCCATATTCTAATGTATCTACTCTCACACTCTCCAGTGCAGTCTGGAATCAAGGGAACAACAATACTATCCATTGGTTCAAGTTCTGCTATTGGATTATGGGGAAAGACTTACTTATATATCCTATTAAAATATGGCATGGGAGTGGGTGGGTGATGGGGATAAGTTTTGGAATGGTGATACAAATTATAGTTTAATGGATACGAGGAAAATCCTAATAGAAATGTTGCTCAAGTCTATTATTCCCGGAAGCGTGATTCCTCAGAATACTATCAAGTCAACAAACACTGATAATGATGATGGTGGTGGTGATGAGGATGATAAATTGGTATGTCAGGGTTAATGCTTGAGTCCAGAAGGCACAGTGATTTTTTCCTTCTTTTACTGGTTTTCATTATGTTGTCCTTCGTATTATTGTTGAGACTACAGGATGTTTCTCTTCCCTATCTTCTTGGTATGTTCTTCATTTCTCAAAGCACTGGACTGATTTGGAAGTACATGCTTAGGTCTGGTGAAGGGGAAACATTCACAAGGATGGGAGGGGGGAGGTGAGCAGTAATTTCCTTCCTCATATAATAACATTATTGTTAGCCTAGAGTTTGTCTAGTTTAGGACTGAACTCCCTACTAAATATGCATCAGGCTGTATATATCCAGGAGTATAGGAGGGAAAAATAGGTAAAAACTAAGGAGAATTGGATTCCAATATTAGAGGCAACTATGTAGTCCAGTGGATGAAACCCTGGGCCTGAGTCAAGTCTGAGAACAAATTCAACCTCAGATACTTCTTAGTTGTATTGCTCTGCGACAAGTCAATTAACCATCATCTGCCTCAATATTCTCAGTGGTAAAGTGGGAATAGTGGTACCTATCTCACAGGATTGCTGTAAGGATCAAGTGAGATAATATTTTTAAGGATGATTATCACAGTGCCTGGCAGCTAGTAGAAGTTACTTAAAAAAAAGCTTATTCCCTTTCTTTTCCTAATATACACACTGCTATTAGGTGAAAATCAGATCCTTCCACTACTGAAGGTTTCCTCAACCTAGAGGTCTTATGATACTCTCAGAGAATAATCTCTGTCATTTTGATTCCTATGGCTGTCGGTCAATTATTCCAGAGACAAGGCTAGATAATAAAAAGTTCAATTAGCATCAGCAGATGGGCGGTTTCTAGGTGAATAGTAACTCTGAACAAAGTGAGATGAATATATATAGGATTTTACACTGGTTGACATTTCAGGAAGCAAAAAGAGCCTAACAGGAGAGATGGTTTGGCCACTTTCGTTATTTGAGAGATTGAGTAAAAGAGACATGATGTCAGGTGATATTTGGTAGCAATTGTTCAGCTTGGGGTCTTAGATGTTGCAAAGATCACATTTATTCCAGTGGAATAAAGTATTTCTTTGAGGAAAGTCTTGACAGAATATATTAGTGGGACTGGAAATCTCCTTCAAGATATAATCCATGGACTCACACCATTGATGAATAAAAGAGAGACTGTGGATCTGTCTTTATTTATGCATTTTAATTCCTATAATTCCATTTCTTGGACCTCTAAGACTACTTCCTCCACCATCCCCAACCCCATTCGGGACAATAGGTTTTGCCTCATCTCGAAGTCTACCTCCTCCACACCAAGTAATTCTCCTACTGTCTCACTAGCAACTTCAAGATCAAATATAAAATCCTCTGCTTGGTCCTTAAAGCTCTTCATAACCGTATTTCCCCCTTCCTATTTTTCCATACATAGTCTTTTCCTAGATGTTTCCTCTATTACTCTGTGAGTTCCTTGATAATAGTGTCTGACTTTTCCTTTTCTTGTATCTCCAGTGCTTAGCTCAATGATTTGCACATAGTATGAGCTTAAGAAAAGCTTATTAACTCAATGGTTGACTGACCCTTGCTCAGGGAAAGAAACACCAAGTACAGTCTCAGGTATAAGTATATGCATGCTATTGCTGCCATCTAGTTGTTGCTGTGAGTGTGAAAGGAAGGGACTGTTATTATTGGTCTTTAGTTTTCAAAGAAGACCAATGACATCACAGTGTGACATCTTGACTCATGCATGAATTGCATTTAAGTGAGTATAGTTGTACCTAGTCCTCAGCCTCACTCTTCCAGAGTCATTGAAGTTCAGCGGCAAGACAAAAGTCAAGACAATCGTTGATGGCCTGTAATGCAGTGTATGACCTTAGTGTCTTAGATGGCTGACCAAGGTCTGAGCAAGCTCTAAGCACTCTACAGCGCCTGCTTGAGCCAACTTCATGGCTTTTGGAACAAATTATTCTCATCCGCCCATTCTGCTGGGGGATGTCTTCACGTTCTTGGGGTAGATACCCCATTAACTCACTGATGGGTTTGTGGCCCATCCATCAGTTACCCTCAACCTGTTTTAGACCATTTGCAAGATGGTTTACCAGGGTGTACCTGTTGCACAAGCTAGAGCTTCTTGGAGTCACAGGTGAGAGGAGAGGCAGATGTGCAGCCCTGAAAAAAGCTTGACAAGCCCTCATACCAGAGGTGCTAGTCATCCTTGAGTAGAATAGACTTTCCCCCATCTTTACTTAAGTAAGATTTTTGATATTAAGCAAATAAAGGCGCTAAATTAATGACCTAGCTCATTAAAGGAAGAAAGGGAACAAGCCTTTCTTAAGTGCCTACTATATTCCAGGCATTGTGCTTAGGCCTTTACAAATATCTCACTTGACCTTTACAACAGCATAGGAGGTAGATGCTTTTATTTTCCCCATTTTACAATTTAGGAGACTGAAGCAAACAGAGGTTAAATGATTCTCCCAAAGTCACACAGGTGTAAGTGTCTGAGGGCAGTTTTGAATTCATCTTCCCAATTCTAGGCCTCATGCTCTGCACTGTGCTGTCTAATTAAATATGGCAATGTGTCAGCTATATGTAAAGTCATTATTTTATTCTTTTTAAGGCGTTATCAATATGGAGGAACCTACACATATCTGCTATACATGTCTATATAAACATATACATATATAAAATACAGAAATATACAAATATAAGTATATATTTATATATAGATATGAACATAAATACATAAATATACATAAATATATAAATATACATTTATATGTATATATATGCATATATATACAAATATTTATATAGAGACAGAGAGAGACAGAGAAGGGCTTTGGGAGAAGAAATTCTACGAAATTCTAGTTTCCATATCCCAGCCATGTGTTCTATCTGCTTTATTTTTACATTAATAATATTTCTACATGCAAAAGCATTTTGTGATTTAAAAATGTCATTGACAAAAGCTCATTTCTTTTTCTTGGAGAAACATCTCGTCTTTATAATGTGATAGGTGAAATCACCACCATTCTTTCTATCCATTGCAGGTATCATGATTTTGCCAGGTAGAATGAAACTAGAGGAAAAGCCAGTTCATGCATTTATTCACCCACTTATTAATAAATATTGGTTGAGCTTTCATTATGTACTAGGCACCATGTAAGACACAAAGAGGTTCCATAAGTTGTCCCTATTCTCAAACACTTTAAAATACATGAGAAAGAAAATAAATATGTAAATTCAATTCACTTCAATCTACATCAACAAATATTGAGTGCCTGCTATATGCATAGCCAATAGTCTCTGATAAGTTCTTTAAAAAGTGGAAGAGGTAGAGATGAGCTGGAAAAATCAGAGGAGGCATAATAGAGGGGAAGATATTTGATCTGAGCACTGAAGAATGCATACAAAGAGGGAAGATATACCAAGTGGAAGAATCATGTGTAAAGATGAAGAAATAAGAAAGTGTTTATCTGTGTTTAGGTAAACGCTGGTATTTAGCAAACACATAGAGACAGTGAGGTGCTCAATGGTTAGAGTACCAGGCCTGGAATCAGGGAGACCTGAGTTCAAATCTGACCTCTGACACTTGCTAGTTGTGTGACCCTGGGCAAGTCATTTCACCCTATTTGCCTCAGTTGCCCCACTGGATAAATGAGCAAACCTTTCCAATATCTTTGCCAAGAAAACCTCCAAAAGGGTCATGAAGAGTCAGACACAACTGAAAAATGACTAAAAGCGTACATGTACACACAAAGGAGTAGTAATAAAAATAACTTATACTTGCATCATAGTGGGGGGGTTGATAAAACCTTTCCTCAAAATTGTCCTATGTTGGAAGTTATCAGCTTTCCTCTGATTTTACACAGTGGAAAACTCACACGGATTGAATTGAAGTGACTTATAGAGTATCACGTATCATCTAAATATCTGCTTCCTCACCGCTGTAATAGGAAAAATGTTATTAATGCTACCTATTTTAATGAGTTATGGATAGTGTGGAAGCTCTTTGAAAGCTTTAAATTATTATGCAAATATGTGGAATTATTAGATGTGTTAATGTCAAATTTTTCACATCAATTCATATTTCACTTCCTAATACTACTTCACATCTTTCTCTCTCTCTGTCTCTGTCTCTGTCTCTGTCTCTCTCTCTGGTTGCCTCCACATTCACTATAGCTACATTGTCCCCATAAGAATAAATCTGACATAGGTTGATGGTACCTGAGGTCTCCCTGGCGAGTGATGAGTATATCCAGGAACCATCATATTTTAAAAAGCCCCGTTGACTCTGTCATGCTGACTTGCTCCACCTCTACACAGCTATTCTGACCTACTCCCCTCCACCCTTTTTCTAGTTTCTCTTTGTGTTTTAATTTTATCTATTGGAATTTAAGTTTCTTGAGAGTAGGGACTATATAATTTTTTAAACTTTTATTTATTAATTTTTGTTATTTTATATCACCAGAACTGACTTACACAGAATACATTTCTTGGATATCTTTTTTTTTATTGCTACATGTGAGGTTTTGCATAATAGGTATTCAATTAGTAGCTGATGAGTTTGTTGAATGTGTAAAGGATTAAAACAAAAACAGAGAACAAGGCAAGATAAATATTTCCATGATTTTATAATCACACAATATTATCTAAATTAGGAACAGTTTAACAGAAGGGAAGGGACTCAGATAGACCTATAGTACAATACTCTTTCAACTACTCCATGATACCCCATTACAGGCCTTTGATGCAGTGAGAAACATCAGTGAGAAGAGAAAAAAAAGACAGATTTATAGAAAAGCATATTTGGATCAAAATGTTATATAAATTATAGATGTTGACCATATTAAGAGATATGAAGAGGAGAATGTTTATGTGACTGCTGGCAGGGAGGGAGAATGAGATTTTAAAGGCTCATCTCTGGGGCTTCTCAAGATATGAGAGAAGCAGTCTATGGAAAATATAGCTTTAATCGGATCCTTTGTTCATAGGCTATTAAGGTATCACTGAAATCATGAATTTAAATCAATTCATGGCATAATTTACAATATTTTATCTATGGAATTCTGCAAGTTTGACTACATTGAAACAATTGCATCATTCATAAATGAAAAAAAAGATAGAACACAGAACTATCAACAAGAAGAATGGTAGAAAATCAGCTCCAGATCAGAAGGCTCTGACTTCAAGTCTCGTCTCTGATATTTGCTGGCCATATCACTTAATGTCTGAGACTGGACAAATCCTAGTGTCTCAGATAATTATCTCAGAATGGAATTGGCAAAGCAGTTGTAATGTGTTTAAGTAGTTGTTTCCTGGGAGTCAAAGAAATTATTGATCTTCGTTTTTTCTTTATTTTATTTTTAGTCACATCCAACTTTTCATGACCCCATTTGGGGTTTTCTTGGCAAAGATACTGGAGTGGTTTTGCTTCTCCATCTCATTTTACATATGAGGAAACCGAGGCAAACGGGATTAAGTGACTTATCTGGGGTCACACAGCTACTAAGTGTCTGAGGCCATGTTTGAAATCCCAAAGACGATTCTGACTCCAGACCAACATTCTATCCATTGTGCAGCCTAAGTCCAAAACAAAATAGTAAACCCAATAAAACTTTTTCAGAGAAGTCCTTTGAACATTTTTGAATTTTCATATTTAAATACAATTCCAGAATCAAATTCTGTGATAAAAATCCAGTTTCTTATTGGTTTCCTCTATTGCTTTTTTCTGAAAGTTATTATATTACTTCATATTTTGTATACATACACAAAAGTAGTTTTCATTTGAAATATATTTTTAAAATTTTTGCTAGTTATATATGTTGGCAGTATTTAAAAAATTTATCAAAGTAAAAAGTAAGCTAAAAAGAAAAAAATGATAACCTTTCTAGGATTTTCCATAAAATAGTTAGCAGCTTATCACTGGAAGTTTGTATAAGGAGAGGAAGCCTGCCAAATCATTTTAAATCTGTAAATTCCTTAGCAAGCACACTGCTTATTACTATTAAGAACCTATATATCTTCTTGTTGTTACATGTGTAATACAGAAATGGAGATTTGGTTTGTGGGCATCATGGCAGAGTGTGACTGATAGGTTTATGAAATGAGAGCTCCCCTTTGAACGCTGAGCACAAGGACAGGTAGAGCTTTTATTTCGTAACATAACATTGAAATCTGTCAAGTATGTGAACTGACACTCACTGATATTTGTACTGAGAATAAAAGACACATAAATTGCTAAGGCTCAGTAGCATGTCCATTCTATGAATAGAGATCGACTTTACTGGCAAGGGAAGCGAGTTGCTCAGTTTTTCTGTGAAACCAACCTGTTTCTTACCCTATCACTAAAAAAACTTGGAAGAAAAGCTATTTGAAATGTTTCCCCAAAGATTTAAAATTAATATCAAACCCATTAAGCATCAGATCTATTTTAAATAGTGACTTCCTCTGCCTTGGGACAGTACAATGTGGCAATTTTAGAGATACATCTTGAAATAGAGAATGGGAAAAACTTGGTTCTCATAAAGTTTCAATCTTAGATCATTCTTTTTCTGTTAAATGCAGAGCTTAAAAGAATTTCCTGCATGCATTCATGCATTCAAACCTGTATATATAAACATATGTTTATACATTTATATTACATACCACACACATAAATAAATATATACATCATATACACAAGAATACATACATATATGTATATACATACCTAAACACACATACATACACAATATATTCTTATATATATATTTATACACATATACATGTATATGCACATATATATACATATACACACATATAGATGAATATATATTCTCTTCTGATCAGATAACTTCATAATTCTAAAGTCATTAAAAGGGATTCTCTTCTCTTCTTACTGTCAGTCTCTTTGAGGATATATAGATTGACTTCACTTAAAGGTTTGTTTTATAGGGGTGGGTAGTGAATTTTTTTTCGATTGACTTTTCATAAGATGATTGACTGCCCATTTGAGTTTTTCATGCTTCTTGTAATTGCTTCACTCACAGACCTCCCTCAAGGACATATTTTGTATAGTTTAAAGTAGTATGGTCTAAAAAAAAAAAGACTGACCTTGCAATGAAAAAGTCTGTGTTCGCACTTCTGGCATTGCCCCTTCCTAGCTGAGAGATCATAGATAAGACATTTACATTCTTTGGGTCTTAGTTTGCTTATCTGTAAAGTGAGAATATTATTATTTTAGATATCTTTGTCACAGAATGGTTGTGAACCACAATGATGTCATGTATGTAAAGTGTTTTATAGTTATAAAGCAAAATATTTAGGTGAATTATCTTTATAGCTACCCTTTCTACATCCTGACTTTCCTCATCATGGTTTCAGTATATCACAGATCATGTGTATTGCGTATATCCACAGAGTTTTCTAGGAGCTACAGATCACACAGAGTAGACAACACAGAACAGGTTTAGAAACTCAGATATGCATAGCATTATATAATACTAACCCAAATTTTACAATAAGGTACTATAAATACCCCATAAAAGAAAAAGAAAAAAATTTAGACCTCTGCTATGAAGGAAAGGTCAAAAAATTTTATGTGGATTTTCTAGATCGTTGGGGGAGGGCTGCATGCCATACCCTTAATACCCATGATGTTGAAGGGATAAATGTATTTGCTTATTAATATTTATTTTTATGCGTGTCACAGAATCATTAATGTAGATTCAGAAGGCATTTTAGTTTAGAATATAGATACATTTTAGTTCATTCCTAACCAACTTTATAACTGTAGTCTATGACATCCCCAGTAAATAGTCATCTTCTTTGCATATAGTTGTTTTCATATTGTCTCTTCATTAGACTACGAGCACCTCAAGAGCAGGGGCTGTCTTGTGTCTTTCTTTGTATCCCAAGTACCTGGTACATAATTAGCACTTAATAAAATCTTATTGACTTTTGTAGTTCTCTTGAGTCAGTGTGTCAATCTGCTGTGGAAAGGGTAGGCTCTATCAAGGGGAGAGAGACAGACAGAGAGAAAGAGAGAGAGACAAAGAGAGACCGACAGAGAAAAAGAGACAGACAAACAGAGAGAGAGAGAAAGAAGAGAGAGACAGAGAGAGAGAAGAGAGAGAAAAGAGAGAGAGAGAGAAGAGAGACAGACAGAGACAGAGACAAAGAGAGACAGACAGAGAGACAAACAGAGAGACAGAAAGAAGAGAGAGATAGAGAGAGAGAAGAGAGAGAGAGAGAAAAGAAAGAGAGAAGAGAGAGAGAGAGACAGACAGACAGACAGACTTGGTGTTTGGTAAGACTGCTCAATAAAATTGAAATGTTAGCTGGATAATTAGCAACCTTGTAAAAATCGTTTAAATCCCACCAAGTGTTGAACATAAAGCCTCTCCCACTATGATTGTTTTACATTTAGTAATCCCTTTTCCATGTGGGATAAATCTGTTCTACCTCTGATTCATCATTATTCAGCTTTATATATTGAGTACCTTTTTAATGCTTCCCTCCCTTTGGGGAAAAGTTTAGAAGAGGGACAAAAATTGAATTGTCCTGTGAGTAACTAATGTGTAACTGAGGAGTCGATGAGTATGAGAATCATGGCATCTATTTCCCATATTGAGAAGATAGGCTTCCCAAGCAATGAATGCAGCATACAACTACATGGCTTAGTACCTTGCAGGAAGGAATGAGGACTCTGAATCCTGTGAATCCCAGAAACAGTTGATTCTAAAAGTCAAATGAAGATTTTGGAGGAGCTGACCTCTCAGGTCCTTTCTAACTCTAAGTCTGGGACCTTAATCATAATCACTTCATTGTCTTGCCATCTTCTTGCCAGCCTCTTTATCATTGTATTCATTTCCTCCTGGCACTCTCCCCTCCCTCCTCTTACCTCCCTTTTTAGTTTTAGAACCATAATAAAATCAGTATTGTCACTGCTGCTAGAAAGGATGTTTTAACCTACTCTCTTGAATGAATTGATGAATGGATGGATTGGTGGATGGAAGAACAAGCAAGTATGGAGTACTTGTCATTTGGGAAACATTGCTCTTACTACTGGAGATACAAACACAAAAGCAGAATGCTTGCTTTTGATGAGGGAGACAACATTTGTAGAAGGGATTAATGTCAAATCAGATGGAAAGGCCTAGTGGTCTTTGAGAAATAGTAACGAAACCATTGGTAATGCAGTTTCTTTAATGTTATTTCTATTGATGTACTTTTCTGATGTTGAGCTATTTCATGGCACCAAGCAGTTTTCTTTGTCTTCAGTAATGGTGACTGGGAAGGCTGGGACAATAGCAGACAGTCTTATCTCATCTATACAGTGTTGTGTCTGTTGGTGTGTTAATAGAAGTGGTGGTTTGGGAAGCGTTGTTATTCCCAGGACTCTTGTGCTCTGGGTCCTGGGCTGTTTCCCTTGTGGTCAGATATAGAGTAGTACTGTCCTTTACGATGTCAAAATACTAAAATGGAAAAAGACTTCCCTCTGGCTATGACTGGAAGGAATTGCCCTTACTTTTGTATGTCTATTTCCACCATTTGACACTGTGGTTGTCCCATAAGGAAAGTGAGCCTCAAGAAAAATTAAATGACTTGCCCAGTTAATGTGTCAGGGACAGAATTTGAACCTGGGTTTTCATGGCCCCAGTCCCAGCATTCTGTTTATCCTTTCATACTGCTGCTCAGAAAGCAAAGCAATCAGGGGAGCGTGCATAGAGCCAGAAGCAGTATTGTCTACTTGATAGACTAGTATATTTGCACTTGGAGTCAGGAAGGCTTGGGTTCAGTCCCTGACTCTGAAACTTGCTAGTTTAGTTACCCTAGTCAAATAATTTAAACCTCTGTTTTCATCAGGCAACTTGGCTGGTAGGTTCTTGTTCTTTATTCTCAAAAAGACCAAAATGGCATCACTATGTTGGGATCAAAGTACGAGTCTGGTTGTGTCTGATCAGACCAGTCTGAGCTTGGAAAGCTCTACCACAAGTCAGGCACAAATAGTCCATATGAACATTTGGAGTGGAGGGGGTTGGGAGTTCTGTGGTGAAATCAAGGAACTTTCCAAAGTAAAGTGGTCATAATCATAGTAGGGAGAGAGAATCTCTCCATCACTTGGTAAACCTGTAGATGGATGTCTTTATGACTTTGATCATTTATTCCCACCCCAACACACACACCAAGGAAATGGAAAAGAGTTCCTTTTGCCTTCAAATCTAATGTGAATTAATCCATTTGCCTTCATAGCAAAAATTCAACAAGACAAATATAGACAATTCATTCATCTATGTCTACATGAGACTACCCCAGTTTTGAAGAAGAGAAAATCTACTCTTTAAACTTATTCTAGATTTATTCAATTCATTTCATATACTAGTCACACATCAGATCCAGGATAAGACATTTGTATGACTTGGAAAAGGTTTAAAATTGTTAATCCCTGAATGTTCCTATTAGATAGAGGCTTTCAAACTTTTGCATTAACATATTCAATTTGGTTATTCCAGAAGGGGAAAAAAAAGTCCTATATGCGGATATGGACTAGAATCCCCTCTGACCCGTGAGAGTCAGTTGTCGATTTAAGAAAATGTTAATAATGCAGGTTAATATTAAAACTATAAGATTTCTCCCCTTCTGGAGACCCTGCTTGTCAAACATTTATCAGCACATCCCTATATTCTTTAAACACATTGCTTGAGTTCATGAGTGGAGTAAAAGGGTTAGGGAAAGAAGTGATCACCAGATTAGAGGCCTGACGAGTGTAGAACAAACAACCACCGATAACAATTTATATAGTGCTTTAAGGCTTCCATTCATTATCTCATTTGAGACTCACAACACCCCTGTGCATGATCTATGGGGAGTGGAACTTTCTGGTGTAACCAGTAGGTGTTACCGCAGGGCAAGGTTTCCTCGGACACTCTGTGTTTATTCATTTTGCTCAGTGGATAAACATACAGGAACAGCAGATTCTTCCTGATTATGCCTTTCTCTCTCCACTGGGAGGTCCAGGTGCCTGGACAGGATCTTCCTTTTGGTTGCCGTTCTAGTTCTATCCCATTCCTCACTCAGATGTGGGTGTTTAGCCAGAAGCACCCCAGCCCCCCTTTAAAAAGCCATACTTGACTATACTTACAATAATGAATGATTCAATTTTAGTTTAGGAATGAAGTGGTACTGGTTGCAATGAACATTTCTCTACTATTTCAGGAGATTATAAAAGTTATTAATAAAAATAATTACCATGTAATCCTTAGTAGAGAGTTCCTGGTCAAGGACAAACCTCAACGTTCTGGAGAGGGAAATTTCTGAGCAGCTTCAAATATGTATATTTCCACCTAGTTATTGATATCTTCCATTTTGATTTTCCCAGCATGGAATTAATATAGAGCTATGCACTGCAAAGTGAATATGGTTGTTCATGTATATTTTTTAAATATGAAACAAAATCAGAAAAAAAGAAACGTCTCAAAGAAACAGCAAGAAAATCTGGGTAGACACTGGGAACAAATGTATATGTGTATGGAGAAGAGAGTCAAAGTAAAACATTAGACAGTTTCCACTCAGTTCTTAAAGTGACAGTCATAACCAACAGCCTCCATTTGACTTCTTGGTTCTATATGTGATCGTCACTCTTAGTTACAGAATTATATGATCATAGAATAAGACCTTAAAGGAAACTTGAAGATCATCTCATTTTAGCTACCTCAGTTTAGAAATAAGGTCATACATCTAATTTTTGGTATCTATTAGATATTAGGTAATATTAGATATTATTAGATATCTCCTTTTAGAAATGAGGAGTCTGAGACCAAGAGAGATCAGGGGATTTGATCAGCATTATTGAGCTAATAGGTGTCTGGGAAATTATTTTAATCCATTTCTTTTATTTCCTGGGCATTTTGTTGTATTCACTACACTATGCATCCCCTAGACTGCGAAACCCTATGAGGCAGGACATAATTGTCATAGTGCTGATGATAGGATACTACTTCTCTCTTGGACCCATCTCCTCCCTCTTTCCATCTCCTGCAGACTACTTCAACACTTGATGAGACCAAAGTACATTCTCTGGTTTAAAATTAATGAGACTATCCATCTCTTTCAGGGTAGGGCAGGGAAGCGGTCACTTTGGGATTACAGCTCCAAATTTCCCAAGAATCAGTTGAGAATCTTTACTCCTTGCAGGGAAAAATCTAAATCTCTCATTATACTGATATTAAAAATTATATTAAAAAAGAGCCTTAAAAAATCACTTGGCTTTCTCCCAATGCCAATTTTGACTGTAGAAGTCTAGGTTGGTGTCAACATTGACTACCCATAATCTGAGTTGTCACCCAAATACCACTAAACATAAATTCCATTGATATTACAATAACTATATCCACACCTGAATAACTACCTTGAAGGACCATTTGATTATTAAAGATCTAATTGGATAGAATATGGAAAGGAGCCAAAGTTTGTGTAGCCTTAGTCTGACCTGCATTAATCTCTCTCCATGCAAACAATACTTAAAGGTTAAGATTCCATCTGAAGTTGGATAGTGTGCAAAGATGATGGACAGAGGTTAAAAAAATTGTTCTATAATAGAAGAGAAAGACATTTTCATTAATCTTCATAAATCCCCATTCCCTCCTATGTGCTGATTCAATGGTCATCCAACTCTTATGCAAATCTGTTTTCTCCTCTGGAGAGAAGATGAACTCCAACTTCCTTTGATTAAAAAGGCAGGAGAATAACTAGAAGATAGCTACTTTTATCACATATCCATAAATTGAATTTGTTAGGTTGTTTGTCCTTCTTTTCCATGGTGAAACATCAATGAGTAGGCCATTAATATTGAAAATAGCAAGAACAATGAATTCAGTAAGTGTCCAATAATTCTCCTCACTAAATGAGCATTTGATAACCTAAGAATTAACCTAAGGTAACCTAAGAAATATACAACCTATATTTCTTGTTAATTGAAGTTTCTAATTTTTCAAAGCAAAGCAAATATTTTGTGGAGATTGTTGGTTTTAGACAACTTTGTGATGAAACCCATTCTGCTTTCCTCCTTAGATCCCTTGTAGATAGAATATTAATTCATTCCTTTATGCTCAGGGAGTGACTGAATTTCCAGTGTGTAAACTTACACACACACAACCCCCTTCCCCCACACACATAATAAACTACCATTAACAAAAACAAATAATCAACTAGAACAAAGAAAAACCTTGAGGAATAAAAACTTATTTAAATATCTAGCATTTAACAGAGGAAAAGGAAAGCCAAATAAATTAACTAATAAAGATAAAAAAAAATGATTGTTGTGCTCCCTTCCAGCACTATCTAATATTTGTTTACCTTTGAATTTGCTTTTTCTTTATAACAAGTTAATATCAATAATATTTGATAGAGATTTTTTTTCTTTTTCCTGCAGTTCACTTTTCCTTGGGCTACTGAAGACATTGAAAATGCAGCCTTTTAGGGTGAAAGTTGCTAAAGAGAGCCCACCCTCACTTTTCTGTGGTTTGCTAAGAGAAAATTCCTATTAAAAATAATTCCCCACAAAGGACAAAAAAATCTTCTGGGATTGAGAAAGGAAATAATATTGCTTTCTCCAGCTAGACATGGAAAACAGCTTCATTTCTGTGTAACCACAAGGATCTAGTTAAATCATGGAATTCAATAGTTGAAAAATATTTATTATAACATGTAAGGCAGAATTAGATACCAGAAATACACATACAAAAACCAAATAGTTTGTACTTTGGAGGGTTTTGCATTCTAAAAGAGCTTATATTCTGTTAGATGAATGAATAAATGAAAAAAGATATTTACTAAATAAGTATTGAGAATATAAATAGAAAAAAAGATACAGTCCCTATATCAGCAAGGACCCCAGCATACACAGGAGGACCTGGTATACAGGCTCTTAGATTTGCTTTTCTAAAAGGAAAGCAACTTTTGAGGGGTATACCATCCACTTTAATTGAACACATATATCATTCACTTAGTTCAGGAGAAAAAGCACCCTGAACTTCAGAGAAAATACAGAGAAATAAAAGCCAATAGACAGGGCTTCCAACTGTCTGACTATAAGCATTGCATATATCACATACCAGCAGACAGATCCAATTGTCTGACCATTGCATACATACATAGTTACCAGAGAGAAGTACCAAAAAAATATGAATATTCAAAGCTTCGGGGGGCTCCTTTGTGGCTTCCCAGAGTCTCATCTAGTCAAACAAACACTTCCAATGAGTAAGCCCCAAAGTAAAGCTCCACCTCAGAGTGTTTGGATCCTTTTCAGAGCCAGAGGAAACTACTCTCTGATCCTCAAAAGAAATTAACAAAATGTACTTGAGGCCTGACTGGAAAGATCTAATTAACATTGCAATCCTTGTTCTCAAGGAGCTTATATTCTAATTAGGGGAGACAATGTACACAGATGTCATAAAATACAAGTCGGATGGAAAAGGCTGGTGGTCCTTGGTGGGTGAGTGAAGAGTTAGTATTATGGAAGGTTTAATAAGGAAGATACATTTAATAGATAATTGTAACCACTGACCCTGAGCCTAAGCAGTATGAAATAGCTTGGATACAGCCACCATTTTCTATCTTCTTGTACGGTGGGGATAGATGCTAAGGAATTAGAAATATATCACTGCCCTTTACCTTGAGGAAACTCCCCAGAGGTCTTGTCCAGACTGAATGCTACAGCTAATACTGCAGTCAGTCAGTGTATTTTTAGGGTATATTTTTAGAGAAAAGTGAGTTTTAGAGGTCACATTTTACAGGAGAGGAAATTAGCTTCCAGAGATGTGAAGTGATTTATACCAATGACAGAGAGATATTGTGTGTGTGTTCATCCGTCGTTGCCAAAGAGGACCATGCCATCAGAGAAATGATGATATTACTTGCACTTGACTTTGTTTTGAGTGAGGGAAGGCTGTGCAGGTCAGCAGCCTCACTTCTCCTCCAGAGCCATCTGCATCCAGTTAACAGATATTCATCAGAATGACTGGAGATGACCCAGGATAAGGCAATTGGGGTTAAGTGACTTGCCCAAGGTCACACAACTAATGAGTGTCAAGTGTCTGAGGTGACATTTGAACTCAGGTCCTCCTGACTCCTGCCCTGGTGCTCTATCCACTGCACTAGCTGCCCCTGAGAGATTAGTGAAAAATAGAATGACAATTTTAATCCAGGTTTTCAGACAATACTCAGTCCTTAAGAGAAATGATGAAAACAGTCAGCAAGTGCAAGAAAAGCAAAATCCATCTCCTTCTTCAGAGGAAATCATTGTCTAGCATAAGGATTTGTCCCTAGGGGAAATTCCCCATTGAACACACACCTTAGTTTGAATTGCTTCTCCCCTCTACTTCAGATGCCTTGGAGAAAGGGACAAGTTACTACTGTTCACCTTGGTGGTGTTCTGTTCATTTTGCAGTAAGTTTTTTTTTCTGAAATTGACTCATAATTTCTTTTGTATTAGTAGTTTGGCTTCTCACTACTTTGTGTGTTAGACTGTAAATGCCTTTAAAGTGGGATAGTCATTTGCCTTTCTTTCTATTCCTAACATTTAGCACACTGACTGTCACATAGTAGGTGAAAAGGCCCTTATCTTGTGGCCCTAGTGGAACACAGTCCTCTTCTTTCTATAAGATAAAGATTTTTTTTCCTCATTTCTTATTTTCAATAGAAAATCTTTTACTACAGAGAAAAGCTTCTTATAGGCACGGTTTTATAACGGACAACATGCTGGATTTGAAGTAAAAATCTGGCTTCAAATACTGTCTTAAATACTTTACTAGTTATTTGACCCCCGACAAGTCACTTCACCCTCATTTTCTCATCAGTAAAATGAAGATAAAAATGTCAAAAGCACTTATATTACAGAGTAATAGTTAGAATGAAATGAGATAATATCACAAAAGTACTTTGTATCTTTGAGTTATTCTTACTACTCATATCAGATACTTATAGCTCTATATTTGCAAAGAATAGAAATTATTACAAGTAGCTAAATGTAGCATTGACACCTAATGTCAAAGTGGATTGCAAAGTTATGAGAAATGCATATTAAAGCAACTCAGAGATTTCTACTCATACCCATTAGGTTCACATAGATAATAAAAAGGGAAAATGACAAATCTTGCTGCTTCCTGTTTATCTTTCTCTCTTTTCATTCGTTTTTTCTTCAAAAGTCTTTCTTGGTTCTGCCTTCCTCAAGGTGGTGTTAATCTGGGAGAGATGTGGTCACTGCTTACCTGTTCTGCTCTCTGGTCTTTTCCTATGAAGAACCCTTGTTCCCCTACACCTACCAGTCCTAGGGCTTATCCTGGTCCTGGAACTGTGACCTGGAACTTGGACCTGGAACAGGTCCCTTCCTCCTTTCTGATTAAATACAAGTAGTGCTTTCTGATCTGGAACTGTGACACAGAATTTCTTATGGGCAGTAGACTTACCAAGTAGCATTAACTGCACCTAGTGCCAGCAAAGGAGCCCTGTGATCTCTTTCTAAACTGTTTTCTGACATCCTTACCTATTCAGTGCTGAGATCGTTTGTAACTACTGCTATCATAACACCTTCAAGGGCCACTGCTGGTGTTCCTGTGACACTCCAGGGCTTTGGTCACCCCTGTGTTACTTGTGTTACTGACCTCTCCTGTAGATCTCCTGAGTTGTTTTAGGTTGGAAAAATGCTTCCTGATCTTTTGTGGAATCTGCTACTCAAAAATTTGATTTGAGGCTTTTGAAAAAAATTATTTTGAGTAAACTATTGAGAGAGTTCAACTGGGTTTCAGCCTGTACTCTGGTAGCTTGTTTCCATCCCCAAAACTTTGTTTTTATTTTCTTTCAAAACAAAGTTACTTTTAAGGAAAATAATGCATTTGAATACATTTTGCTGTTTTTAATAGTTTAGATTCAATATGGGCTTCACTCTGTGATCAGTTTCCTGGGTAAGATCACTAGTTTTGAGATATCTGAATCTCTCAATTTGTTCCTTGCATTCATCAGTGTTACTTTCATTTCTACTTCTGGCTTCGTTGTTCAGTTATAAGTAGTGCTCTGAAACTGTGCTTGACTCTCCAAAACCTGGTCTCAATCTACATGTTCATTCTTATAATTCACTATTCCTCTACCTAAACCTTCTAATTCCCTAAATTACTATATGATTTTCTACCACCACAGTGAAACTCCTGCACATCTACAATGTGGAATGGAATTCCTTTCCCCTAGACTAATCTTAATTTTGCATGTCTTTTCAAGACCTCTAAGTTTTAGGAAATATTTTCCTTATTTTATAGTGAAGTCATAATACCCTCCCAGTATCCTTTATGTACTGCTTGTGGTTATATAGTTATGAAGAAAATCTAATTCTTCTTCCATGAGGTAGCTTTTAAACATTTGAAGATACTAATTATATATGCCCCTTTATGAGCTCTATTTCCTTATTCCTAGCTTACTTCTCTGTAAAGAGAAGATTCATACTCTTGTTAAATAGGGAGTGAAAGAGTGAAGAGAAGGAAGAAATTCTAGCCTCTTAAGACTCTCTTTGGGAAACAGAAGCATTAATAGTTTATAATTCATGTTCATTTTGTTACAACTATTCCAGTTCTAGAGTTACGATTTCTTTTTTTTTTAATTTAATTTCCAGGTGGGCAAGTTATTCTGAATCAGGTAGAACAAGTTTGACTTTGTTCCCTCCTGAGTTCTGAGGCACAGAATGTGCCTGGAGGAGAATAACACACACCCACACCAAGAAAATGATGATGAATTAGCCATGAGTCAGGTCTATTTCCTCAAGAATTACAGGATCAGACAGAAAAAAATAGAGAAAAGAAACATGGAATTCACATAGGAAAATACTGCTCTCTGGTGCTCTTGGGCTAGTTTAAGCTCCATTTTTTTTTCCCTTTCAACTATGTGAACCTCCATAGAACAGAAACTGATTTACACTCATGCCTGATGAACCTAAAGGAAAATATCCAGGCTTGTTTTCAAGGTTTCCTTCAGCTTCTTTCGCATTCATTATCTTCAGGTGCCTGAAAGTCTTATGTTATCCCCTAAACGTCAAACACAGTTTCTTTGTGATGGTCACCAGGGACATCAAACTCTCTACAAGCCTCTTAAGCCTTTTCTATTTCTTTCCTCTAAATCAAAACTTAGATATCTCTTGTCCTGTTCTTTTGGAGCTGTGCTTTCCAAGCTGAAGAGTTCTTTAAAATACCTACAGCTACACATTGGCAAGGATTAGTTAAGATATTATCACTAGTGGGTAACAGTACTTTAACAGTAAAAATTCAGATCTTCACAGAGGGAATATAATGACAGCACTTTTAATAGACTTTTTTTCCCCTGTTCTATAAGATCTTTCAGTGTCTCCTCTATTCCTACTATAGAGAATAATTGTTATAAAATTTTGTTTTTCTTTTCTCCTAAGGGGACAAAGGTTAGACTAGAGGAAAAAAAAATCAGATTTAGTTCATTGATCAGTAATTGGTTTTGACAAGTAATTGATAATTTAAAAAACTTACTTTTTGAGACCTTAATTGCTATAATAGTTTATTTTTTTTCCTTGAAAATAGACTTTTATGGAATCAAAATATTCAAAATTGAAGTGTAGCACACATATCTTCAGTCTGTTTCTTTGAGTTAGTGGGTTTTTCTCTCATGCTGTCATTCAGAAGACTATGGAAATTCACCTGAAACAAAATAAATGAAAAATACACAAATACCATAGGACTTGGTATCTCATAAAATATATGGACTGTTCAGATATCCAATAGTAAGCATATCATTGTACAAAAGGAAATACTGTAGTATGCATTATTCATTTCTAATTTATCGTGTGGAATTGGGTTCTTTTATTTAAATAGCCATAAATCTGAAGTATATAATAGAGCGATGTTTCTGCATGATGAGCAGCAGTCCCATTCCAATTCCCTCTGTGCAGTTTGTCTTTCACATGAGCCCAGGTCTAGGCTCAGGAAATGATAAAACTATAGCATTTGCTTGTTTTGATCATTTGCTTACTCAATGATGGATGTGAAACATTTCTGTGGTAATATATATCAGCAATGAAGATGACCCAAATGATCAGATCCATCATCCTCTCACCCTGTTTGGTGGCCATAAATATATATAGCCTAAGTTTTGGTTTTTTTAAACAAAACTATAGATACCATGATTTACCATCTGATCTAGGCATAGGGACATTTCGAGAAATCCACAATGACAGAAAAGAAATACATAATATATTTTAAAGCTGAAACATTGCAGTCTTTTTCTTTTTTTTTTAAGGAGTTAGAGAGCTAAAGATTCTATCTAAGTCCTCAAGCCTAATTTCCCATTTTGTCTTCAGTGTAGTGACTTGGCATCAGGAGACCTGATTTTAAATTTACACACATCTGCAGAATAGATGGAAGGTAAACTCATAGGGAAAGGCACTACTAGCACATATTTCACTCAATGAATGAGCCTTTTATTGTAACAAAGAAAAACAATTAAGCAAACAAAGTAGGCATGTCTGATAGTGTATGTAGCACTCTGTGCCCATAGTTTCCCACCTTTCTAAGGGAAAAAAAAAGAAGTAAATTTCTTAAAATGACCTTGGACAAGTCATTTTCTAAGCTTCTATTTTCTCATTTGTCAGCTTTAAAATGATTTATAACTATTGTCATTATTATGAGGGATATTGTTTTAAATAATATGATGGGTTTGGTGAGCATAGCTTCAGTAATTACATTTATTTAATTAAAAAGTTTTATGTATGTCACTTTTGTCCGCATCAAAGTCATTTTCAGATATGATACTGTGCTAAGTTCTAAGGATATAAAGAGTCCAAATAATCTCTGGCCTCAAGAAGCTCCTGTTCTTCCATGTTATTCCCATGATATGGAAGATAACATATAAATAACTACTTCAAATATATGTGTGGATATGTATACATATGTGTGTATATACATAATGTGCGTGTGTGTGTGTGTTCAGAGAAGAGGGAAGGTAACCTCAAAGAGAAATAAGATAGCATATACTCCAGACCAGGGCTAGCGAATCTGCAGCCTAGCCATATATACATAACTTTTTATATATAACTTTCTTAGATCCTTGGCCATGCCCTTTTAAATTTTAAAGTTTAAATTTTACAGAATAAATCTTTTTATTAAGGGGATTTGTTCTGTGAAGTTTGGATTCAGTTAAAGGGCTGTACTTGAGAACCTAAGGGGCCACATGAGGCCTCGAGGCCACACGTTCCTCACCCCTGCCCCAGACCTTCAGTGACTCTTTCTTTGTAACACTGGAAAAAGTTAAGTAAAATTAACTAACAGCACAACTATGTTTGACGAAGTATGTAGCCTTCTGTGTACATACTACCTCACTTCTCCAAAGAAAAGATGGTATATTTCTTAATATTTCTCTAGAGCTAAGATTTGCCATTAGAATTACAAAGTAGTTTAAACATTATTTTTTAATGTCTACTACCTCATTCTGTAGGTTGCTTGAATTACTCATGTCAAATATATAAATTAAACACCTAATATCAGCATAACTGTGGTATACTTTTGGAAAAAGAAAGAAAAATATTAGATGCCATGTAGTCCACTAAAAGGTACTGAATCTACTGTTTTCTGTGGGTTGTTTGATCAGGGAAGCGACATGAAACTGATCAATCTACAGAAACCCATAAAGATCTTTTGTTTTAAGGATTTAAATCCTCTGTGCGCCTTCTCTAAAGGAAATGAACTTGGAGTTAGTAGACTAGCAATTCCCTTTCACATACAACCCGAAACATTAAAATAACTCCTACAGTGGTGGAGGACAAGTCTAGATCCTCTGTTCCTCCATATCATGGTTTAGCTCCTTGCTTCCTCAACCAATGTGACACCACGTACAGACACATCTTCTCTGCTGCCCCAGCGTTCCTCCCCTTCTCCCTCCAACCCCTTTCTCTGCCACAAGGTTGCTTCCAGGAATTCTCTTCTCTTAATGAAGCTCATGAGATATCAATGGGAAAGTCCTATTATGTGTCTTCTAATTCTCTCAGGTCGGTTGTCTGTGGGTTATTCCATACCCTCCGGGGGATGGGTGGAGAGACATACAATTTAGCTAAAAACAAAGGCTCATGTCTCTGTAAGCTCATTGAATTTTGGCCTTTATATATCGAAATACTCAAGATATTGGATAAAGGAGCTTATATACAAAATTCAAGATTCAAAGTGTTCTCTATTTTATTTTATTAATATTTTGTTTGTTTTCAGTGTTCTACAATTGCTTACGCATCTTAGATTTTTCCTATCCCTCTCCTCTTCTCCCCTACCTCCCCACTCCCTCTCTGAGAGTTTTATGTAGTTTCTACACATACATTCCTATTAAATACATTTTCACCTTAGTCATGTTGCATAGAAGAATTAAAATGAATGGGAGAAATCATAAAACAAACCAAAACATAATACAAAAGAAAATGATTTGCTTCATTCTGTGATCGAATTCCATAGTTCTTTCCCTGGATGTGGGAAAGAACTTTGCCTTAAGAGACCACTGGGAATTATTTAAGTCCTTGCATTGCAATGAAGTACTAAGATTACCAGAAAAATTCTTCTAACACTGGTTGTTGCTGTGTACAAAGTTCTCCTGGTTCTGTTCCTTTCACTGAGCATCAGTTCATGTAAGTCTTTCCAAGCCTCTCTGAAGTCTTCCTGTTTATCATTTCTTATAGTAAATAATATTCTATTACAATCATATACCACAATTTATTCAGCCATTCCCCAATTGATAGGCATCCCCTTGATTTCCAGTTTTTGGTCACCACAAGGAGAGCTTCTACAAATATTTTTGTACGTGTGGGACCCTTTTCCATTTTTATGATCTCCTAGGAATATAGTTCTGGAAGCAGTATTGCTGGGTCAAAGGGTATGCACAATTTTGTAACTCTTTGGGCATAGTTCCAAATTGCTCTCCAGAATGGTTGGATCAGTTCATAGCTCTACCAACAATGAATTAGTGTTTCAACTCTCCCACATCTTCTCCAACATTTATCATCTTCCTTTTTGTCATGTTAACCAATTTGATAGGTGTGATGTGGTACGTCAGAGTTTTGATTTGCATCTCTCTAATCAATAGTGATTTAGAGCATTTTTTTCATATGACTATAGATTGCTTTAATTTCTTCCTCTGAAAACTGCGTGTTCATATCCTTTGACCATTTATCACTTGGCATCTCTCTCAATCTCTCTCTCTCTTTTAAAATTTGTTTTCTATTCCTCCTGGTGCCATCATAATCTACTTCATTTCCATGCACTGAGAAATCATATAGAACTATAACTACTCTCCAACCATGTATATACACGCATTCTTATTTACACTGAACTTAAAAATTCCATCCCATCTTCCCTTGGGGCCCATAAGTCTTTCATCATGGTACAATTAGTTATTTAGGTCATAGCTTGGGTTTGTTTGGCTTTTCAAGTTTGTTTAAATCATCTTTTAGAGAAAGACACTAGGCACTGGATAAAGCAGTACAGTTGGAGAGTAAGCTAATTACTGAGGTGTGCCAAATAAAGCACAATTATTTGAAATGTCTGCTAGAGAGTGAGTTGGAATCATCACTCTTATTTCAGTTATAAAATCCAAGCTGGCAAGAGGCTGCCACAACACTAATGACAGCCAGTTGTCTAATTACTTCAGCAGCAGAGTCTCTCCAATTTATTAAAGGAAAAAGAGTCATAAGTTGGGAACCTGGGGCAGCAAATAGCTTCCAATTAAAAACCTGTTAAAAAGAATGGATAGCATTTAATAATATAGAGGCCCAAACAGATGTATTCAAATGTTGTTGTGCTTTATCCATGAACCTAAATATGCAAGTGATGTACAGGGAATTTAAAAAATATTAAATTAAAGCTATGTAGTAGAATGAAATAGTAAATGAGCTCTCTTAAATCATAGTGTCAACTTCTGGATCAATGATGCAATATTGTGGGTAGACACACACACACACACACACACACACATATTTTTCCAAGTAAGTTAAGTGACCTTCATTTCATTCATATACTGGTTATTTATATATGTCCTTTTTGCTGTATTTCATGGGGTGGAAAATCATTGAATTTGTAGTTTTGACCTGAGCTATGTGGTTCAGTGGATGGGGTGCTGGGCCCAGAGTCAGTAAGAGTCATCTTCCTGAGTTCAAACCTAGCCTCAGATAATTACTGGCTGTGTGATCCTGGGGAAGTCACAACCCTCATTTCCTCAGTTTCTTCATCTCTGTAAAATGAGCTGGAGAAGGAAACCGCAAACACTCTAGGATTTTTGCCAAGAAAACCCCAAAATGAGGTCAGAAAGAGACTACCAGACTAAAACAATTTAACAAAAACAAACAAAAAATGGTAAAATGATGAGGGCTTTGATACAGTGTTCAATATTTAAATGGAGTTGATAGTACTAGCAATCCTTCAACAGTATAGAAACAACAGAAACTTGGCAGTTGATTACCACAGGTAATTAGCTGAAATAGGAAGCTAAAAGGATCTGATGCTTTCGTGAGTTCTACAGTTTTCACCTTTTCCTTCTCTGCTGTATCCTTAACTAGTGTTCTAGACTACTTCTCTTTTCCACTGCCCACCTGAGGGAGTACTTCTTGATGTTTACCCTAAACATAGTTTGTGGCATGTTAACCCAGTTTAAAAAAAAATCCTAGTTACGTCTCTGGCATTTACTTCTTTCAGGAAAAAGTGTTTTCTGAAATAACCAATATCATCCACTTTGAAACTTGTCCTTTTTCTTAATTACTTGTCTTTAGTATCAGGTCTTTTGTGTTTGATGACAATTTTGCTTTTTATAATTTTAATTGGTAGGAATTAAGCTCAGTTTAAATACCCCCAATTATAAGATATGTGACATAGGCACATATGCCCCTAATGAAGGCTTTCATTTACATTTGAATGGATTCCACCAATTAGGTTCAGTCTCAGTGAGAAAAGGTTGCAAATCTGGAAGCATCGACAGATACTGGGGTGATGTGACAAAATAATCTTAAGTCACCAAAATGTTCCTAAGGCTCATGTATAGTAGATAAGAGAAAGACAAAAGTGACTTTTATGTGAATTACAATTGAAGCTGTTTAATCAGCTATGATATCTTAGCTTCCTCTAGCTAAGAGGAAAAAGGAAGGACCATTTTAAAATTAAATTCAAATACCATTTGGCTTTTATTCTTGAGTTAAAAAAGAATTCTATGTAGTGACTGAAAAATGTCAACATTTAATAGAAATTGATGTTATTTTATACTGGAGCTTCAAAACATTTTTTTTTCTAGTTTCATGTCTTCCAATTAAGAACTGCTAAATTAACTTCAGGATCAATTAAAAAAACAAAACAAAACATGAAAGCATAGAGTTTTCCTGGAATCAGTAGGCCTTTCATGGTTGCCTAGGATCTCAAACCTTTCTTGACATTAGAATGATATCCAACAGTTTTTCAGCTGAAGGACATAACCTGGCTTCACTTCATCTTCAGTTAAGTGTAGGCTTCGTCAATGAAGATACAATTGTATCACATGGTTTTGGTTTTTTTTTTAATAGATTGACCCCACCAAAAAAATAAATAAGAAAATCAAAAAACAACAAACATCTAGTATTGTATTTTTTAAAAACTCTAAGAAAATAGCAGTGTTGATACAAAATTTCAGCATGAAGTTAGCGTTTTTATGAGAATTCCAACAATTTTGTAGCTCAGATTTTACTTGCTCTATTAGTGATATCTCTCTATAGTTTTGACTATCAAGATAAAACTTTAAAATGAATTTGAAAACTCAGTTTGAGATAGAATTTGAATTTATTTATAGAAATTAGAAAACAGAATTTATAGTATTCCTATTGGGATGATTTGCTTCTTTTAGAAAGAAAAAAGACAACTGCTTAAAAGAAATGATTTCAAGAATACTATATACAGAATATTTTAGAGGTTTCTAGAACCTCCCTTTATAATTTTCCTCAATTTTCTAAATTTAAGTTAAAAAATATTCCAACTATAACTTGACTTGGGAGTTTATTTCAGCTCTTATAGAATAGTTTCAAGGTGGTTGTACACCATTTAAAGGTATTCTATAATGTAATAAGATTCTTATTAAGATGATGTTTTTTCTGAAACATGTTTCTTGCATAAAAAATTCTGAGAAGTCTACTAGATGAAGCTAGGTTCTGATGAATTACTTCAGGCTCAATTCAGTGAAATAAATATATGCGTGAATGTGTGTGTGTGTGTTATGTATGTGTGATACAAATCTCCCTTGGTGTGGATGTATGTGTATATGCATACATGTATGTGTATTTATATGGGTGTATGGATTCATTTCCATAAGGAATTATTTCTATGTAAATCTCTAGTCATTGAATTTTAATATCTAATAGGATACTTTAGTGTTAGGATCATACATTTAGTGCTCAAAGGGAAACCCAGAGATTAACTGATTCTTCGTTACAAGATGTATTTTCTGTCCTGTCAATACTCTGATTTCTACTTTCTTGATAGTTTTACTTTATGTTCTTCTTAAGATGTTGGGATGCTTTTGTAATTGAATTTTGACCACTCTTTTGTAGGGGAATGATTAAATCCTTGATGCAATGGGTCATACTCAGGAATCTTTACCCCGTAGTTGAAGAAGCACTGAAGGGGTCATGAGTGAAAAAAGTTTCAGAAGCCCTGTAATAAAAATAACAATATTAATAAAAACCACTTGGTGCTGTGGAAAGAACCCACCATTTTATAAAAAAAAAATAGAGAGCCTAGCTTCAAATCTTAACTCTGCTAACTGGACATCTTCAGTATTCCAATTAACCCAAAATTCTTCATTTATGAAACCACATTGTTGGAGTACATTATTTTTGGGTCCCTTCTGGTTTTGATTCTAAGAGTCTGGGGGTGAACATTACCAATTCATAACCAACATGTGGTCTACTACAATTTGAATGCATCTTTTTATTATATATTTGTCTATTTCATCTTCAGTTCTCTAGGATATGAGTAGTAATTTTGTTTTCTCCAACTAATTAATAGAATTTTAGACCTGGAAAGGACCTTAGATAGAATCTAATCCAATACTTTTCTCTTCTGCCTACGAGATCAGTCCTCTATTTTGTTAAGCTTTCTTGGATATGGATCTCTTTTTTCTATGAGGATTCCCTTCACACTTGGGCCAGATTTGCCTTTCTCCACTCACTTGATCATACAGTGATCTCCTATCTCTGTTTCAATATACCAATACTTAGAGATAGTTATAGCTTAATTGATATTCTCCAATGTTGTATATTACAACCTTCTCATTCTTTGAAACTCTTATCTGTGTTCTATAAATTCACCATAGGTAGATTTCCCTAGCATGTTGCCCTTCCTTTAGATCTCTTGAAATTATATGGGCAATAATTAACCTGTGCATCAGTTTTCGCTCCTCTTCATTACCAGAACAACAACCCTTATTTTCTAGTCATAGATTTCTGATCACGTATTGCTTTACCAACTATGCATTTCTTTCTTGGTAATATACCATAGCCTACTCATACCCTCTATTCATCTCTTCAGGGAACTTTGGTTGATCCACAACTTGGATTCTTCCAAAGCTCTAATATTCCATCATTCACAGCCACATAGCATTACTAGTGATCTTTAACACTATGGAAACACTCACATGAATATGGCCTTTGTGGTCTTTACAAATTTAATGAGCTTCCATTCAATTTTTTCATAGAGGTCATCAATAAAATATTAGACTTTTTAAAAAAATCGTATTTGAGAACAATGTAGATATGTTTCCTATCCCTCTTTTCTTCCCTTCTAACTGAAAAGGATTGGAAGGATATTGAGTCCACTAGCCACAATAAATCTACCAGAATTACTCATATGAATTTAAAGTAAAAAATAGATTCAAATAGAAGTCATCAATAATTTACTTTATAGCTTATGACTAGTAATATGGCCTCCTTAGGGACCTTTAATTACAAATGCTGCATTTTGGATGAGTGTTTCCTGTCTTGCCAGTAGTGGCAAATGTGAAGTTATTTCAAACGAGCGGAATTGAGGTTTCTTGCTTTATAACTAATTAGCATTAGCAAGTTCCAGTCTCATAGCAACCCAGATCTGATGATGAACACCTGCCAGCCCAGATGGTTTAGGGAGGAATTTTTTAGTTAAATAAAATAAAGTTCTGTTGTTGAGTTGTCCAAGCTATTATTTAAAATGGAATTTTGCAAGAGTTCTAAAAAGCAATTATCATAAATCTTAACAACAAGTAGTTCCAAAGTTTTCATGTTCAATTGCCATCACTTCCGGTACCTTAGCTTTTTTTTTTTTTTAAACAACTCTACAAACAATGCCTCATTCTAGCTATACAGTATTATAAATGATATTGAATCTCACTGGCCATGAAAACACCAGTTCAAAGGAGTCAAAAGCATCTGTGCAATTCCCAAACACATGCCTTTATTTTCATATCTTCTTTTAAATAAATTCCATCCATGTTTATACCACTAATGAAGTGATTAGTACATAAAAAAATGTGTTCTAAAATAAGACAATAAGAAGATATTGTGATAGTTATTTTAGCCCACTGTGATACCTCTGAACTCTCTCAGCATTGATTGTCTCTGTAATTCTCTCAGCATTGATTGTCTCTGTAATGCATTTAGTGCTTGTTTTGTGTGACTCTAGCTTGTTTTATATATACACACATACATAATGTATACTTCCTGGGCATATACTGGCCTTTCTTTCCCTTGGCTTTATCCATAATGGGTCCCTCTTAATTAAGACAATAAGGGGTACAAAGACAGACAGGTTGGTATATTACAATGAAAGTCAAATCCTGCCTCTGATATTCACTAACTATATGACCATTGACCAACCATTTAACCTTCAGATACTCAGTTTTCCTAAGTTCTGAAATGAGGGTACTGTCTAGATGATATCCTCCCAGTCTTCAATAGTGCATATTAATGTATTTCTGGTACTATATACTATCCAAATAATTTCTTCCCTATTCCTTAGATTTTACTTAAAGCCTTCTTCTCAATTATACAACTAATTGGTATTCTTTCATATTAGAATATTGGCAATATTGCACAGAGTAAATAAATAATAAATTCACAGAGTTATGGATTTAGTATAATAAAGACCTAGGCTAAGATCCTGCCCTTTATACTATAAGCCTGCTTTTTAATCATGAGAGTGCCAAGTCATCAAATTCCATGACATGGCAGTAAAAAAAATAGTTTTTATTGAAGATCATAAAATCAAAGTAGAAAGCTCATGCAGGAATATGTTGGAGCCTGCTTATAGAGGCTTGGGATAGTCATTTTATAAAAAGTCAGGGTGAACATTTACACCTTGAAAATTCACAAATGCTGCAAATGATGACTCATTTTTTTTGTTGTTGTTAATCATCTGCTTAGAAGAGAGATGGAGAAAATGTTAGTAATGAAGGTTAAAATTTAAAAATCTGTGGAGTGCACATTTTACCCCCCATAACCCCATCCCCTACCCTTACCCCAGAGGGCTGGTTGATAAATATTTCCCAGCATGCTACTGAACTAAGGTTTCTGTAGCTGGAGAAAACCCTGGTAGAATCTCTGTTAAATGGTTCCTATATAGGAAATTTCCACTGTTACTGGATTATTGTGAATTAATAATTATTAAAATTATTAATTATTATTACAATGAATTATTCAATAGACTAAGAAGGACAGTCTCTTTTGTTCAAACTGCACCAAAGTATGCAAACTAGACATTTGTTACAGACAAGGGACTTCTATTGGTCACTACCTGGATGAACAAGTGCCGTATATATGGTGTTTGTTTCACAAATAACACACAGTG
>CM053770.1:189596399-189619013 GCA_028658325.1 Potorous gilbertii | reverse complement strand
CATTCTATAAATCATCCTTCTCGGGTGGGGGGGGGGGTCAGAATATAGTAGGAGTTACAATTCCTACGGGATCCCCTAAGTCTCAGTAGGGGCCAGTTAAGACAAACATAGATTCTCCCCAAGCTTTGATGGGGGCTGATCAAGGCACACACAGCATTGCAGTGTTATGTTCCTCTGTGGGGTCCCCACTTACTGACTAATGTCCACTTGCTTTATAGGGCAATAGACAGAGTAGTGATATTGCCAGGAATAACCTCATAGGTTAACTTTAGCAATGTTATCATTCAGTGAAAGTATAGTCCCCCAGTATTTCTCCACATAAGCATGGTGGAGATGTTAATAGCCAGGGTCCTGGGAAATGTTAATTAGGATGCTTGAAACTGTACCCTAAAAAGAATAACAAAATCCTTCTTACTTATAGTGCCTACTGGCCAGGTTCTCAGAGCGATTATTCATAGAGAAGAACTGAGAGATATTCTTTGTTTCCATTGTCTTTCCTTATAAAGTCTTCTGAAGATTACTTGTCTCCTTAAGAAGTTTTCTACACAACCTTGGGCAAACCACCTGTTTTCTTAACTTAGGTTTCCTCCTGTGTAAACAATAGGTTCCTGATCCTTATTTCCTGAGCAAGCAGACCCTTATCTCAAAGATTGTGTTTGTCCTTCATTTTTGAAGAGGACCATGACATCAGAGAAATGATGACATGACCTGCACTTGACTTTGTTTTGAGTGAGGGAAGGCTGTGCAAGGGCACCAGCCTCACTTTCTTCTCCTGAGCCCTCTGGATCCAGTGATCAGATATTCATCAGGATGACTGGAGAAGGCCCAGGATTCAATCGGAAACCTTGGCTTCTTCGGTCTTGGGCTTATTCAGGTACTCACTTAGGGTGAGGTAAGGCCCACACAGTGAATAGGCCTGTTTAAGAAGTAGTCAGGGAGTAGCCCCTTTAATGAGCAAAAGAAAAATAAGTCAAGCTGGAAGGGAAGGGAAACAATTACAATTGATGATAACTCTTTAGTCAGGACAGGTCCAGGAAGCAGCCCTTAAGTGGACTTTGGGCAGAAACCCAGTCTACGGGCTTCAGAGGACAGTAGGTTTAAGGTTTAAGGTCAGGAGGGGAGGGGACAGGAGAGCACAGCACAGCAAAGAAAAGAAAAGCAAGGCAAGGCAAGGCAAAGTAAAACAAAGCAAAACTGGCCATTAAGCCCCAAGTTAACTGGGCATATCTAGTCATACAAAATTACCTTCCTTTGGAAACAAGAAGGAAGGGAAGAAGGAGACAGATAGGACAGGATGAGCTGAGTTCCCCAGCTAGCTAGGTCCCCCCTCAGGCAGCTCAGTCTACTCAGAGGTTGTGTTAAATGATCAAGAAAAGGTCCTAGACCTACCTGTTTACCAATATGCAGATCTCTTCACTTATCTTCTCATGTAGCTTCTATTCCTTGTGGTTCTACTTCCCCATCTCCTCTCTCTTTCCTAGAGAGCAGTTTATGCTCTCCAGATGTCTTATTAATTTTGTTCTACCTGTCTCAGTCTCAGGGAAAACTTCAAAAATGGTTCCAATTTCCACAAAGTAAGATGATATGGAAGAACTAGTTCCATTTGTAAAGTACTTTGTAGACTTGTAAGCACTGCATGAAGTGAACTGTTAATGTTAAAAAGCATATAAAGTACATTTTTCTAAAGTATGTATGTCTTGTATAAGATACCAAAAGTAGATGAATAAATAACCATATTATTTTGGGAAAATGCAAATATGTTCTAAAATCCTGACTTACTACTAATGAATAACTCAGCCTTTTTAAAGTTTTGCCTTCACAAAGTCCTTGTTCATTGTTTTCTTGCACTGTGGAGATGAACCTGGGTTCCAAAGTCTGTGCTAGTGGAAGACAGTCTATGGTAGGCCCCAGAAAAAGAGAGATTTAAATTATTTCTCTGGCCACAGATTGACTTTGTTTTCTCAAAACCCACCTAGTCAATGACAAGCCACATCACTGGCAGATTGACCATTTGGTAGTGATTCCTTTCTGGCCATAGCAACTGATGAAATAAATAAAAATAAAGGCAGCTTTTTGAGTACTCTTCTACTTGTTCAATAATAGTTGCTAAGTGATGGGAAATAGTGTAAACAATGCTTATTGATGATATTTAAATCACCAATAAGCTTTTATTTAACTATTGGTATTCTTAACATGAAATCCTTATCCAATATGGTCTAATTTGACCACAGTGGATATATTGCTAGAGGAGCTGGATCTTATCACTCTTGATACTTTTCATTCTTAATGGATAAGCACAAACATAACTCCTCCCCTCCCACACATGGTCACGTACACACAGACATTACCTTACTCCAGCCAAATTAACCCCTCTATATGTACAAATGTTCCCAGTTCATTTTTCTATTCCAACATGACTCTCCTCTACTCTCTCACTACTTTTTGATTGTTCCATAAGTACTGGCTGTTATCTTCTTCCATACAGACATGGTTGCGTCTTCTATCTCTTAGAAAAATCCTAACTTGATCAGGCCATCCCAACTAGCTGTCATCCTTCCATTTATAGTTCAACACATGAAGCAGGTCATTTACAATAGGTACTCTCAGTGGAATCCCACTTCTCTCTTCATCATTCAGCTGCAACTGTTCACTTCAAATTTATCAATGTTCTCTTAATTCCTAAATCTAGTGGTCTTTTAACAATTTTCATCCTTCTTGACTGCCCTGGAGAATTTGGCTCACTCAATAACCCTCTTGCTTTTCATGACACTATTCATTCACGGTTCTCTTTCTCCATGTCTGAACATTCCTTCCACTTCTTCTTTGTTGGGTATTCATCCATCCCATAGTCACTAACCTTTGGGGGGAAGGTCCTCAAAACTCTATTATGAATCTTTCTTTCTTCCTCTATATTATCTCACCTAGTGATCTCATCAGTTCCCATGAATTCAAGTATCATCTCTATGCATTGATTCTCAAATCTATTTGTTCAGTTCTAACCTCTCTCCTGAATCTCAATCTTACATCACCAGTTATCCATGAGATACCTTGAACTGGATGTTCTAGGGACATCTTAAACTCAACGTGTTCAAAACTGACCTCATTATCTTCCCCCCAAATTTTCTTCTTTTCCTAGCTCCCCTGTTACTCGCAAGGATACCACTATCATCTTAGTCATCCAGGTTTGTAACCTAGTTGTCATCTTTGATTCCTCATTCCCCCTGCGTTTCCAGTTAGTGGCCAAGTCCTCTTGTTTTTATCTTGGTAGCTTGTTTCATACACCCCACTTTCCACAGACACTGTGACAATTCTTGTTCAGGGTCTCATTACTTCATATCAGGAATACTACAAAACCTTTGGAGCTGGTCTGCCTGCCTCAGGTCTCTCTTTGCTCCAGTCTATCCTGTATCTGACCATATCACATTATTTCCCCTTCAATAAACTCCACTAAACTCCCTGTTACTTCCAGGATCAAATATAAAATCCATGCAATCCAAAGAGATCATCCTCCTTAAGTAAGACATGCCATCTCTTGGCCTCAGGCATTTTCATTGACTGTCTCCTGTTTATTCACTTTCTACCAGATCAAATATATAGTTTTGCATCTTTCCTGACTTTTTTTATTACCAATGTCCATGTATTTATTGTAGGCAAATGACACCATGATACTCAACACTATCCTTTTTCTAGCTAATATATTCTGTTAATCCTTGATCCATTTATATGAATATTCTACATCCTTTATTCTTCTTTCCATTTCTTAACAGCTCTGATTTTGTGGATGGATACATTTAGATAGTTTTCAACTACATTCTTTTTTTTATCTTTTTATCTTTTATCTTTTTTTATCTTTTATCTGACCTTATCTCCAGTCAACTCTATATTTTAGTGGCCTTTAAAACTGGCTGGACAGTGAAACTCACTGGGCCTGGAGTCAAGAAAGCTTGAGTTCAAAGTCATCCTCAGACACGTACTTGCTGTGTGACTCTGGACAACTCTCTCAACCTCAGTCACTTCAGTTTCCTGAACTGTAAAATGGGGATAATTATAACACTTACCTCCCAGGGTTGTTGTTAGACTCAAATGAGATAATATTTGTAAAATATCTGGCACAAAATAGACACTTAACAAGTTATTCTTCCTTTAGTCCCTAGCAAAAGTCTTTTTTTCTTTTACGGTTTCATAGATTTAAAGCTAGAAGGGACCTCAGAATGTATCTAGTTCAATCCTTTCATTTTACAGATGAGTAAACTGAGGCTTAGGGAGATTAAGTAGTTTAAGGAAATACAAATATAAATTTTTAGGAGTTAGATTTCAACCAAGATCTTCTGACTTCAGAGTTATTGCTCATTCCAGTAGGCCATAAGGTCTTCAATACATGAAGAGTCATAATTCATTTAAAAATTTCTGCAATTTTTCATCAATGTTTCTATTGTCCTTTATTTTGATCAAGTTAAATTTTAACATTCTTCCATGCCTCCACTGATACTTTGATTCTTTATTTTCTTCTTTATCTTTCTATTTTCCACATGAAATTCAAATAGTAAATGTTAGACAATATGAAACCTATTTTCCCTGGCTTTTTATTGTTTCCATGTTGTTGAACTCTAGTCATACATTTTTATTTATATGATCTTTTTTTTGTCTTAGACTATTATTCCATCTTGTTAGCCTATTGCATTTGATCTCCCAATTGCTTACCTACAGATGATATTTTTGAAATTCTGATACTTTTGCTATACATTTCTACTACTCCCATCTTCCATATTTGGAAACTAGATCTTGACCATTTTTTCATTCTCCTTTTGTATTATTTTGCATCTTTGTTTAATGCTGTTTCAAACATGGCAATTTTGCCTTTCAAATAAGAGAGTTTTATAGTGCTGAACTTGATGTCAGCAAGACCTGAGTTTGAATCTCTCTCCTCAGCTCATTAGTAACTATAGGGACATGTCAGTCATTTTTTTTTTAAATTTAAGAATCTGTTTCCTTTTCTTTAAAATGAAGGAGAGACTGTCAGAGTCAAGATGGCTGATTGAAGGCAGCCACCTAGATGAACTCTTTCAACATTCTCTCCAAAGCACTTTAAAATAATGTCTCAGATGAAATTTTGGAATACCAGGACCAAAAAAGGTAGGGGTGAGACATTTTTTCTGGCCTGAGAAAACATAAGAGGTTAGCAGGAGAAGTCTGTTACACCAGGTTAGAAGCATGGTCAGAGCCCATACACACCATTGTGGCAACAGTGGCTGTAGCAGCAGGTTTAGAGCTCTCAGCCCAGAGACATTCCGAGTCCCAATTCAAAGGCAGAGAGAAGAGCTGGTGGTTGGGCACAAGGGAGCAGGGGCACTAGTCACAGTTCAAAGACCATGAGGAACGTTAGGGTTTGGAGCTGAATAGACCTGGGTCCATTCCTGGGTAAAAACAAGAGCATAGACTAGATCAATGACGACACCTTTTCATAGATCATACCACCTCAAAATACTGAAAATGGGCAGAAGCCCAGAACTAGCTCTTGCAACAGCAGCAAAAAAAAAAAAAAAAAAAGCCTGAAGTTCGGTACAATGCTACCCTATCCCTTGGTGAGCGGATTACAACCCTAACATGAAGTTCAATGTCAAAGAGTAAGCTAAGAAAATAAGCAAACAGCAATGACACATTAATGATGAGGTTGACACATGCATTGCTAGAGCTAGCTCAGTGTTTAGGAGTCTCCAAAGGAAAGCGTGGGAGAGAATAGCAGTTAGACTGCCTATCAAACTGAAGGTTCGTATGCCTATGAAACCTGGACAGGATACCAGTGCCATGCCAGGAAATTGAGTTGCTTCCATTTGAATTGTCTTAGGAAGATTCTAAGATTAGGTACCAGATACTGAGATCCTTCCTTGAACTAAACTGCCAAGCATTTGAACTCTATTTCAGAGAGTGCAACTCCAAAGGGCTGGTCATATTGTTCAACTGCAAAATATATGCTTGCCAAAAAGATTACTTTATGGAGAGTACACACAAGGCAAGCATTCACATTGTGGTCAGAAAAAGCAATACAAGGACACTCTCAACGTTTCTCTTAAGAACTTTGGTATTGATTGTGTGACATGGGAGACACTGGCACAACATGGCTCAACATGGCATTTCCACATCAGAGAAGTGTTCTATAAGCAAAGCAGAACTGAAGTAGCTCAAAAAAAATGAGATGAATAAATTTAGAGAATCCATTTCAAATGTTTCCAAGGACTCTTTGTGCCCCACTTGTGGTAGAGCCTTCCAAGACTGAATTGGTCTGATCAGCCACAGATGGATGGACTGTGACTTGACTCTTAACAGAATGAAATCATTTTGGTCCTTTTTGAGAATGAAGGACAACAACCAACCAGCTTGGGTAAGGAACTATTGTCCAGTCAATGGGAACCATAGTGAATTGGGTTTAAGGCATGATATTTGAGGAAAAAATATAACTAGTAAACCCCAAGATAGCTAGGGAGGCTTCAACCTTCAAATTTTACTTTTCTTGGACAGGACACTCTTAGATAGATGCCTCAGTCAAAATGACAACACTGAAAGACATTAGCTTAAAAAGACTAAGGTCTCTTTCTACATCACGGGGCCATCTCCAGTTGTCCTGGTCTATATCTGACCACAGTACCCAGATGGATTTTTTTTAAATTGAATTATTTCATTTGTTTTCAGTGTTAGACAATCACTTCCATATATCTTAGATTTTTTCCACTTCCTCCTCCTCATTCCCCCCTACCTGTTCACTCCCTCCTTGAGATGGTGTACAATCGTATATAGATTCTATACATACATTCCTATTAAATGCATGTTGCATAGAAGAATTAAAATGAATGGGGGAACCATAAAACAAACAAAATAAAACATAATACAAAAGGAAATGATCTGTTTCTATCTGTGATTCAGTTCTATAGTTCTTTCTCTGAATGTGCAAGGCATTTTGCCTCGAGTCCAGTGGAAATTTTTTAAGTCCATGAATTTCAATGAAGTGCTAAGTCTACCAGAAAAATTCCTCTCACACTGTGGTTGCTGCTATGTGCAAAGTTCTCTTGGTTCTGCTTGTTTCACTCAGCATCAGTTCATATAAGCCTTTCCAGGCTTCTCTGAAGTCTTTCTGTTTATCGTTCCTCCTAGCCCAATAGTATTCCATTACATTCATATACCCCAAATTGTTCAACCATTCCCCAGTTGATGGGCATTTGATTTCCAGTTTTTGGCCACCACAAAGAGAGCTGCTATATACATGTACATGTGGGACCCTTTCCCATTTCTATGATCTCTTTGGGATAGAGTCTCAGAAATGGTATTGCTGGGTCAAATGTATGCACATTTTTGTGGCCCTTTGGGCATAGTTCCAAATTGCTCTCCAGAATGGTTGGATCAACTCACATCTCCACCAACAACAAATTAGTGTTCCAACTCTCCCACATTTTCTTCAACATTTATCATTTTCCTGTTTTGTTATGTTAGTCGATCTGATAGGTGTGATGTGATACCTCAGAGTTGTTTTGGTTTGCATCTCTTTAATCAATAGTGGTTTTGAGTATTTTTTCATAAGATTATAGATAGCTTTAATTTCTTCCTCTGAAAATTCACTGTTCATATCATTTGACCATTAATCATTTGGGGAATAATTTTTATTCTTGTGCATTTCACTCATTCATATATTTTAGAAATGAGGCCTTTATCACAGATACTAGTTGCAAAAATTTTCCCCCAGTTTTCTGCTTCCCTCCTAATCATGGTTGTCTTTGGTTTGTTTGTGAAAAAACTTTTCAATTTAATGTATTCAAAATTATCCATTTTGCACTTCATAATGTTCTCTATCTCTTTTTGATCATAAATTTCTCAATTCTCCATAAACCTGACATGTACACTATTCCTTGCTCCCCTAATTTGTTTATAGTACTAATCTTTATACCTAGGTCATGTATCCATTTGGACTTTATTCTTGTATACAGCATCAGTTATTGGTCTATGCCCAGTTTTCTCCACTCTGTTTTCCAGTTTTCCCAGCAATTTTTGTCAGTGAGTTATTATCTCATAAGCTGGGGTCCTTGGATTTATCAAACAGTAGATTGCCATATTCATTAACTATTGTGCTTTGAGTATCTAACCTATTCCACTGATCTACCCCCCCATTTTTTAGTCATTACCAAGTGGTTTTATTGATTTCTGCTTTATAACACAATTTGAGATCTTGTAGGTCACCTTCCCTAACCTTTCTTTTCATTGGTTTCCTTGATATTCTGAACCTTTTGTTCTTCCAGATGAATCTTGATGTTATTTTTTCTAGCCCTAGAAAATAATTATCTGGTAGTTTGATTTGTATGACATTGAATAAGTAAATTAATTTAGATAGAATTGTCATTTTTATTATATTAGCTCAGTCTACCCATGTACCCAGATGACTCTTAAAGAAAAAGTGCGACTGGTGACTTTGCACAGTCCTCTCTCACTTAAATTCAATTGACTTGCAAGTCATGGTATAATTTTCCTGATGTCATGGTCCTCATTGAGAATGAAGGAAAAACCACAACCACAACCAAATGTGGAAGGTTTTCCTTTAGATAGATATTTTTAAATTTTCAAAATATTTCAATAATGCTAATGTATCACTTACGTTATCTATTATCTGTCTTCTGCTGTCATCAGATTTATGGAAATTTAAAAAAACTATTGATATATACTTTGAATTGCATAATAGAAAATATGAAAAGCGTGATAATCAAAGCAAAGTCAGTTTGGTACCGTAGAGAGGCGAGAGAGGGACTCAATTCAATCCATAGAGGAATGTCATTTTCAGACCTTTGGATTAGAAAGGCTACTTTGGAGGTAATGTGAAGGATAGATTAGTGATAGGAGGGATAATAGGAGGAGAGGGGGAAACTTGTTAAGATTATATTACCATAGCTGAAGGTATTACAAATTTATATCTGAAAGAGGCCTTAAGGGCCATAGTACCCAAACCTCTTTTTATACATGAGAATGCTAAGGCACAGAGAAGTTAAGTGGTTATCCTAAGGTTACATGTCTATTGCTTGAGGCAGGAACTAGACCAGACCTTCCCAATCCCCAGTACTGTGATCTTTCTTTTATGGAAGCAATATTTAAGATCACAGGATTATAGAGTTAAAACTAGAAGAGACCTTAGAAGTCATTGAGGCAAATAGCTTTGTTTTACAGATGAGTCAACGTCAGAGGAGATTTGCCTCACTTAGGCTAGGACAGTACATGCCTGAGACCCAATTCTAACCCACATCTTCCTGATTTCAAGTCCAATATTCCATCCAATATTCCAAATTCCATGTTCCCTTCACATAATCGTATTTCTCCACTAGGATCTAAATTAATTTGGTGTGAAAAGGAGCAGATCCTCTTAGCAATAGTCAAATGGTTGTTACTTGAGGCACTAACTAGTCTACTATACTCTAAGGTTAGTCTTGATGATGGCTTTTATAGTTTGAGTTGGGAGAATCAATCCTCTAACCTTTTCTTATGGATCCCTCCCTCCTATTAAGTGAACTCTTTATGATCATGCACCTATTTATTCTTATTATCTTAATAATTGCTTACGTTTACATAATGCTATACTAGGGATATTGCCAGGGAAAATTCATGTTCAGGCACAGGTTGGATGAGTTAATCCCTAGGGTCTCTTCCAACTCTGGGATTCAGGGCTAAAACTAACATGACACACTTGATCTCCAGTTCTGGGATACACTCTGCTACATGTCCACTGGAACTCAATAGCCATGAATCACACACCCTTCAGTTTTCTTTCTCTCTGTCTCTGTCTCTGTCTCTATCTCTCTGTCTGTCTGTCTGTCTGTCTCTCTCTCTCTCCCCCTCTCTCTCACCAGAACCATTGAGAGACCATCAAAGTTCCTGGGCTCCCTCTCACACCTGGATCTCTTAATGGTCTGTTTTCTAGAGTGAGATGACAGAAGGAACAAAGAAAGAAATTAAAAGAAGCAGAAGTCCACGTGACTCAATCCAATATTAGGTTGCAGTATCATACGCAAAAAAAGAATCCTTTAATTTCCAGTGTATATGTCTAACCAGTTTTATCCTATCCCCAGATTAGACTGGAAAGAATTCAATCTTGTGATTCAAGGCAAAGTCTAAAGTAAGGATTTAGAGAGAAAAGTAGGCAGTGGAGTCATTAAAGACATTTTCTAATTGATTTACCCTTTTAAACAAGAAATATTGGAGACTTCAAGCATACAAATTGGGCCAGAAGTTCACAATGAAATTTAACTATTGAGAATTGTTTCTAGAGAGGGTACAAGGGAATTGTTTTCTTTTCTCTTCCATTCTTTGAAGCAAGATTTATATGGTTGATGAATATACAAAAAACCCCCCCCAAAACAAAAAAAAAACCTGTGGATTAGGGCTACATCTTCTCCAGAACATTCAGGCTATATCCAATGAATAAGTCAAGTAAGTAGGGTTAAATTACTTCCTTTGATGCATACTGGCTATATGATCTAAGAAAAGAGAAAGTGGTCCTTTCCACTCACAGAAGATTTTTTTCTATACCAATGAATTCACAGATTTGTTAAAAACAAAACAAAGCAAAGAAAGTAACAACAAAACTGAACAAAACATGAATTAAAACTCTGTTACCTATTAATAATATGACAATCTTCACATGAAGAAGAGACTAATTTCTATACCCTGAATAGTTTTGCAATCATATAGAATTCTAGTTCAAAAGATTAGTTTCTATTAAACTGTTCATATTTTTGCCCTAACCTGTCTAGATTTTTGTTGCTGCTTTGTTTTAATAGGAGGAGAGAAGGATAGTAAGTATTGGAGCATCCACACCTGTAATTGCATCATTATGGGGAATTACCCTTTTGGAAACTTCCTCTTGTCAATGCAGATAAGAATTTAGAGCTTTAGAGATTTACCAGAGGCAATGAGAGGCTAAGTTTATCATCAAACAGCTAGAATATAACCGAAGTGGTACTTTAAATGAAGTTTTTCCATTCTAACACTCACTTTCCATGCCACACTTGATGATTGGACCCATGAACTAGAGTTAGTTTATGACTTGTCTCTTCGGGATATCACTCTAGAGTTCCACTTGAAAGCCATAGGAATGTTTGATTTTAAATGAGTGATATTTGTCTGATAGTGTTCATTAAGAAAATCTTTCAAATTTCATTCCAGATATCTTGAAAATTCTGGGAAGGAGTGAATTAAACACTCCTATTTTAACATGAAAACCTGGGATGGGGAGGAATATTATAGATTGGAACTGAGAGGAACAAAATAGGAAAAACTTTGAGATTACCTGAAATACTATGCAGAAAGTTGGATGGAAAATCATGGACACCTCAAAAGAGAGAAAGTCTTTGGTTGAAATCCAAAATATATTCACTTAATCTTTATTTATTTATTTGTTGAGTTGAATATTTTGAGCTTTGCCTATCTCTAATAATTTTGCTTCATTTCAGAAAATTTCCTGGCATGGTTTCCTTTCTCTCACACTGTTCTTCCTTCCTTCCTTCTTTTCTTCTTTCCTTCTTTCTTTTTTGCTTTCTTTCCTTCCTTCTTTTTGTTTAACCTTATAGAATACATTCATTTTAAAAAAACATAACTGTCCTTTACGAATATATCATGCATTACTAGGGAACTTAATTAAAATGCAAAACAAATTTACATTTCTGGTCATTATTGAGTAAACCAAGAAGATATGATTATGGAGCCCCCTCCACTCGTATTTTGAGATATCTTATAAAATATTCATTTGGCCAAGGAAAAAAATGACCTTGCAAACTTTAAAAATGACCTAAACATTAGTAATACTTATTTGTAGTAAAGTCATAAATAACACAACAGAATAATATGAAGAATGCAGAGCTCCCACAAATTGGCTTTAGTGTTCAGGTGTCTTAGTGAGAAACAGATTAATTTTACAGTAGCTCAGGGATGGAGTGGAAGCTGCACAAATAATCCGTTGTGTCAAAACTGTCCTTAGTAAACTCTAATCCCCATTGCAAGGCCATCATAGTTAATACTGTGGAATGTCACTCTATGCTCACTGAGTTGCCAAAAAGTGCCAGCAGGGTTAGGACTGTATCAACTCATCTCCCCCAGAAGTGGGAGAAAGGAGACAATTGGAAACCACTCTAAATAGAAGTCAGTAAGTAGGGGAGAGGAATTTTTATCCCAGACATCTGTTTGCACTTGAAAATAGGGAGATGTGATTTGAAATGCTCATTTTCATCATGGCATTTTACTTTAACTTTGCTTAAAGTTTTCCACAAAGGCATTGGGTTCCCCCTATTCTCTGATATGGAGTTTATTCTTAAGTATCTGGTAACTGTAGTTACCAGAGACAGGATATGTCTCACAGTGCCCCTTGTTTCTCAGTATTTCTGTATAAATTCAATAATCCAATATCCGCTCTTGGCCCCTTCCTTCTGCTCACTCCTAGCTATCTGTGTGTGTGTGTCTGTTTTCTTTTCTCCCATAATGAATAGGCTAAGAGAATGTAAAAGCGGCATATACATAAAAATGATCCATCTGTCTTTGCAAGGTATGAACTCACTTATTTAAAAAAAAAACAAAAAAAAAAAAGTAGGCCAGAAGGTGAAGGTGAAAGGGAGTTACTCCACAGCTTCCAGCAATCTAGAAATTCTTAGTAGAGGTTTCTCTGTACCTAAAATAGGTAGGTACTCACTTAGGGTGAGGTAGCACCCATTCATTGAATATGCCTGTTTTAAGAAGAAAGGCCATATGTTTGAATGATGGTTTAATTGACTCAGAGGAAACCTCATTCTACAGGCTGCAATGAAAGGAATCTTAAGAGAGGCAGGAAAAGTAACGAATCTTACAAGGGTTAATGCAGTACTGTTGAAACACTGAGAAACAGGATATTAGATTTTTTTTTTTTGTTTTGGTTTTTTTGTTTTGTTTTTGACACATAGTGCTCCACAGCTTTCAAATCTGAAAACCTGGGCCTCTCTAGTCAAAGAATTCCTGACACTTAAATAACATGTTTTTCCTTTTCAAAATAAAAGTATCCATCACACAGTTTGCTGTAGCACAAAGAAAACTGGACTTGGGGTCAGAAGACCTAGGTTTATCTTGCATTTTAACCTTTAATGAATCATGTGATAATCAGAAAGTATGGGGAAATTCTTGTGTGACTATCCTTGGATTGTTATGGGGAAAAAAAGTGCTTTGTAAACTGTAAAATGCTATGTGAAGTATGAGCTGTGATTAGCATTTCCTTTTATATCACAAGACTTCTGAGACAGTATGGGAAATTAAAGATAAGTTGAGTAAGTTGACTCAGCTCTCCTACTTGCCAGTGATAAACTTGCCTAGGATTTGAATTTCCTTATTCCTAGACCAATGACTCTTCTACTATATTATTCTATTTCTAGCTGAGGGGACAGGAAATTTGCTTGCAGATTTGCATGATTTACTGATGCTTTATTTCTTTATTTTTTTTTTTTAGGATGGGAGAATTGATAGACCTCAGGTTCAGAGTCCCTATTAGATGGTCTATTAATTTTGCTCCAGTTCTAAAATTCATTATCATACCAATATTATATTCTGTAAAGAAGTTTCAAGGTGAAATATTAGGTCAATTGAAACAATATGATTTAAATGAAACTAAACAAAACCATACAGAATTATTAGAACCCCCCAAATAACCTTTTACTAATTTTATGCTTTATAAATACACACACACATGTGTGTGAGTGTGTGTGTGTGTGTGTGTGTGTGTGTGTGTGTGTGTGTGTGTGTGTTATCTGTTCCCAACGGAATGGGCTAAGAATTTTATTTTTGTTATTGTATCCTCAACTCCCAGAACAGTGTTATCCTCCTAGTGGACACTGAATAAATACTTGTTAATTGATTAAATTATTTTTTCTAGTGGTAGAAATAGGTTTCTAACTGAGACTCTCAACATTTATCATTCAGACCCCCTTGTTATCCAAAGTAGATATTTCTCAGATTGTTGCCTTGAATCTGTGGCCGTGCAGTAGGAAGATATACCTTCTGTGGAAGTAATGATGTGGATACAAAAGTTCCCTTAAGTGTTGAGTTTCTCTTTCCCTGGCTCCCTAAAGTATCCTCTTATCCTGAAATACCACAAAACTTCCCCTTATCATGGACCATGGAATTCCCTGTTCTCTCCACTATCCTCCCCATCCTGGGTCATGGAATTCCCTTGTCTGCCTTACCTTGTGTTTTTCATGCTCCTCATCTAGTGTCTTTATTTTGCAAGATCTATCTTGTTTCTAAATCTCCAACCCCTACAAAAAACCCTAAAATCAGCTTACGTGTAAGTCTGGTTCTTCTCCTACATCAGTGCTCCCTGCCAAATCACAGCTCTGCTGCTTTTGTGTCAATAAATTTCCCAATAGCTACAGAGAAGGTCTAACTGAATTCTTTCATACCTGAACTAGCTCTAACAATTCTAAACCTTATCAGTAATGCAGACAGACATGTTTTCAGAATGTGAATTGTGGAATATTAGAAAATCTCAGGACCCAAAATATCTCCTTTATACAAATAGTCAAAGTTTCTGAGTGATAGATACCACATTAAACCTTATTTATCTAGTGACCTTTCCCCCAGTGAAAGGGAGACCTAGTAAAGGAAGTGTGAATTTTGTTGCAAAGGAAGAAGATGAGGTAGTTTAGAATCACCAAGTCATCATAATGGAGAATGGAATTGAATACATTGGAGAACCAGAAGGCAGGGCAAAGACCCTTTTTTTGCCAAGAGAATTAAGGACAAAAAAGAAAAGAAAGGGGAAGTTGGAAAGGCACTGAAGAACTTCATTATTGCACAAAACTCTTCTCTTTAGGGAGTTAGTTGACCCAGTCAGTAGTGAATCCTGTAACCTTGCCCTCATTAGCACAAGGCAATGACAATCAAATTAATTGAAACCCAGAGAGCATTTCTTCTAGAAAATAAGATTGTAGAACTTAAAATTCCATATTAAATTTTTATTGTATCTCCCCTACTGCCTAGATAAATGCTTGTCATAAAATGAGTGCTTAGTAAGTTGTTGAATGATTTTTTTTCCAAGTTCAATTGTCACTAATCTTCACAAAAATTCTTTTGTGCTTAATACACTTTTAGATATTTCAAGGCTAATTTCATTGTTAACTCTCAATACAAGGAAAAAAACAACTCAGCAGATATTTATTAAACACATCCTATTTGAAAGACATTCTGTAAAGTTTCAAAGATACAAGAATGAAAAGTGCCATATCCTTTAAAAATATTATTATTTTTTTTCCATTGATGGAAATTTTAGGGCTCTATATATGCGTTCTTATTAAACACATTTTCACATTAGTCATGTTGCATATAATAATTAAAACAAATGGGAGAAAGTATGAGTAAAGCTAAAAAAAAACCAAGCCCAACAAAAGAGAAAATAGTCTGCTTCATTCTGCATTCTGACTCTATAGATCTTTCTCTGGATGTGAATGGCATTTTCCACCATGAGTCCTTTGCAAATGTTTTAGGTCCTTACATTGCTGTGAAGGGCTAAGTCTATCAAAAACAATCCTTGAACACTGTAGCTGTTACTGTGTATAATGTTCTTCTGGTTTTGCTCACTTCACTCAGCATCAGTTCATATAAGTCTATCCAGGTATTTCTGAAGTCTGCCTGTTTGTCATGTCTTATAGCACAATAGAATTCCATTACATTCATATACCACAGTTTGCTCAATTTTTAACAATCTTACCCTCAATTTACCCCATTTTTAAACTTTTCTATTCTTTAGGTGTTGATATTGTCCTTATACTTACCCAAATCTTCACCCTCAGTGTTACATTCAACTCATTCAATTCCAATATAGAATTATTGCTTAAATCTTATAAATTCTAGCTCAATATTCTTCATAGTCTGTCCCCCTTCCTTTTCCATGCAGAACGACAGCCTTAGGTTATTCTCTTGTCACCTCACAATTGCAATGCCTTCCTAAATATGATCCTATTTACAGTCTCTCTAATACCCACTTAATTCTCCATATGGTTTCCAAACTGATACTTCTACAGTTCAGATCTACTCATGTGCAACCACTCATAGTGGTTCCCTATTCCATCTAGGTTAAAATACAAACTCCTCTTTTTAACACTTACAGTCTTTAAAAATCTCAGTTTCCCCCTGAATTTGTCACATTAACTAACTTATTGTATCCTGTATAGAGCATTCCTTCTGTTTAGATACCCATTGACCTCATGGATTCCTTAACTCACTTCACATATTGATTCAAATAACACCCTTTTCATGGAGCCTTTCCCATGCTATTAGGATTGACCCCCCCTTCCCCATGTGACTTCATATTTGTTTATATTTTGTATTTACTTAACATCATAGATTTAGAGGTCAAAGGGAACTCAAAGACTTTTCCTTCATTTTAGAGATAAGGGAACATTTTTATACACATTGTACAATCCTCATCCCTTCTATTGGGAGAATGTCATCTCCTTGAAGGCAGGAGACATTTTCTCTTTTTTTAAAATCTTCATTTCTTAGGAATATGTCTTGGGCAGAGTAGGTATTTCATAAATGTTTATTGAGTTCAGTTGAAGGGAGCTCAGTACTGAGTAGAGGGCGGTGGGATTTCTATACAAATAAATATGCTATAAGATAATAAAGGACTAAGTACACAGGGGAGGTTAAAAGGAGTAGGATGAAAAATTCAAAGAGGCAACAATCATTTTGTGCTGTCTCTTCACTCAGCCTATTTATTCACTAATCATGCCACAAAAATTGCATTTGCCTTAAAGTATTCAACTCTCTGGAGTAAACAAATAACTCCTTCTCCATTTGAAAGTCACTATAGCTCTTCCCAGAGTCATATAATAATATGTCAGATACCACAAAGAAACCAGTTTCAAACTTCTAAAGAGAAGTAATAAAGACAAGGCTACCATTTGAAACAACAGCTGAATTTTGCTGCATCTGCTAAGCTATGAAACCAAGGGCAAGAGATCTGTGTCCTTGTAAGGTAAGCAATTTCAGTCATCCCAAATTCTTCACTTAGAAAATAAGCATCACAGAACATTTTTAAGGGGGAATGCGGGGGTGAGGAAGGGGAAAACAATGTATTAATCCAAGGTCAATCTGGAAAGTATCCAAATTGTTCTTGTCCCTTTTTGGTGTTTTATGGAACAATGAACCCAGAACAAAATTAAATTCTAAGTTGACATTTTCATTACATATGCTTTAAACTATTAATGCCATTTAAGCTCCAGATTTCTTCATAATATATGAGAAATGTATTATATACAGAATTTGTACACAAAATATATAGGTATATATTTATTTCCAGAATATGATTCTTGGAAATATATGTGAATATTGTAATAGTCTCTATCAATTTGATGCTATAAGGGTGTGGGAAGGAATAGAATGTCTGTGAACTTTGGGGTATTCTTGGAAAAGGGTTATTATCCTTTTTTTATGCTGAATAATTTATTTATGGATTACCAATCTCATGGGTACATGTGGGACCTAGTCATTGTTGGGGATGCTTCCTAAAAGGCTAAATAAAGATATGTTAAAAATGGTAAATTGTTAATGAGCTGAAGGTTGGTAGCTGAAAAGCAGATCCAAAGTTGCCCATTGATTTGTAGACTGAATGCCCTTATGGATGGGAATGGGGATGAAGGGTGAAGGAGCATATGTTTGTGATAAAGCTCTGAAAGACTTGATTGGACTATGACAGATGACCATGATGAAATCAGACAAATCTCAAACTTTCAGACAAGAATATGAAATAAGAGGGGGAAAGAATACACGCCCAGCACATTACGTTGCCTGGCAAATAGTAGACATTTAATAAATGCTTGTTGACTTGAAAAATTGTATTAAATATATAAGAAAGTCAAAGTGCACAATAAGTGTCTGCTCAATAAATTCATCAGTTGTTTGGGGTAAAAATATAAATTGTAAGCAGTTGTTCAAGGAGATTACTTAAAGGAAATTGTGCCTCTTGAATTTGGTGATGCTATGCAGCAAAGTCGCAGATCCTTTAAATATTAATGTACGTCCAGTTTACAAATAAATGTAAGAATCAAAATGTAAGTGTATTTTAAGAAAACTTTAATGGAAATTAATTGTAGAGGCATTGTCTCAATTAGATCACTCCTCTACCACCACCCCCCCAACTTAGCTCTAGGATATGTATGTCATTTAATCAATAAGTATTAAATGCCCTATATGTGCCAAGAACTTTACTAAGTTCTGAGTATATAAAGAAAAGCAAAGTGAAATCCTTGTCCACAAGGAGCTTGCCAATTAATGGAGAGAAAACATTCAAATAACTATGTATAAAATATGTACAACATAAATAGTTAAAACCAACTGAGAAAGGGCACTGGAACTGAGAAGATTCCTGTGGGTGGGATTTTAGCTGGAATTTGAAGAGATTCAGATGTCAGGAAGCTGAGATGGGGAGGAAGAGCATTCCAGGCATGGAGGTCAGTGAAAATGTCCAGAGCTGTCAAATGACAGCATCTCTGTTCAAGGAACAGAAAGGAGACCATTGTCCTGAAGAGTACAATGGGGAAAGTTTGGATGAAAGGTATAAGAACATTGTCAATGTGTGGGCAGGTTATGAAGTTCTTTGGATGTCAGAATTTTATATTTAATCTGAGAAGCAATAAGAAATCATTAATGTTTACTGGTTAGGGAGTTGACATGCTTAACCCTGTTTTTTAGGAAATTTCCACTGCAGCTAAATGGAGGATGGTCTAGAGTGGTAGGAGGCAGGCCAATAGTTGCAATAGTTCAGGAATGAGGTGATGAGGTCTGCACTAGGATGGTAGCAATGTCAGAGAAGAGAGGAATGCACATTGGTGAGATGAATCAAAGTTGAAATAGGTAATTCTTGTCAATAGATTGAATATGGGAGTAGAGATATATTGATGAGTCAGGGATGACACCTATATAGAGAGCCTAAGGGACTAGGTATATGGTGGTACCGTTAATGGTAATAGAAAAGTTTATAAATGGGGAGAGTTAAGGGAAAAAGGAAATAGTTCACTTTTGGAAACATTGAGTTTAAGATGTTTACAAGTCTTGTAGTTTGAGATAGTTAATGGTCTATTGGACATGAAAGAGTGGAGGTCAACATAAAAGTTAGGACCAGATAAATAGTTTTGAGTATCATCAGTATGTGAACAAAGGCAGATTACCTGGACAGTTTTGAGGGGTGTGTGTGTGTGTGTGTGTGTGTGTGTACATACTTGTAAACAATTTATATTTCAATTCCAAGCTTTCTTGTTAAAAGGAAAGAGGACTGCGGTTCCCTCATGATTACATGGAGAAGGGAACAGGTGATGATTAATGGCCAAGGGTGGTCAAATCATTTGACCCTTGAGGCAATTGACCAGTCAGTTTGCAGAACTGTGAACTCCTAGTCAGTCATGGAGATGCTGCAGGGGATTTGTCTGTGGGCTGTCATTGCAGGGCATCAATGATTTCACAACTTCAATGTTATTTTCTGCTGTGAAAAACAATTTGTTGGAAATGAAGAAAAATGTAAATGACTCCTGTAAAGAAATTAAATTAATGTTAGGTTCTAGAACACAGATGTTTTGTGTGCCATACCTATGCAACCATGTCATTAAATTCAAATCTCTAATTAACTGACATCTGTTTCTTGTTCAACTTTGAAATGATTCATTGAAACCATTTCAAGAAACAAGTACACTTGTGGGGGGAAAAAATTGTACCTGACCTTTCCTCACTCCCCCATTCTTTTCTTCCAAAGTATTTCAGTTTGCAGACTGACAAGCTGACTGGATGACTCAAGCTGAATAAATGTTTGACATAACAATACAAGGCTGTCTCATTTCTGAGCTTCAGTTCTTATGTCAATAAAAGAATTGTGGATAGACCAGAAACAGTTCTTAATAATATTAAGCTATGAATGATAGTTTGCAGAGACTTGGGTGAGATAAGAGAATTTTGATTTTAGAAGGAAATTGTGAGTGTCAAATTTTGAACTGCCCCCTGAGGCTTCATTTCTGTTCATGAAAGAGAAGACAAATTTGCAAAACTTAGCTATTTTTTATATTTATTCTTATTTTTTATCAACTGGCCAAAAGAAGTATTTTGTGGGAATGGGTTCTTTGAATTTGTAACTATATTTGAGAGTTACTATCAAAATATTATGAAAAAAACATAGTTATATTTATACGTAACAGGGACTTTTCTGACTCCTTTAAAGTCATATTGTTGCTGTACATTGTTTTCTTTCATGTTGGACTCTTCATGACTCCATTTTGGGTTTTCTTGGCAGAGATGCCAGAGTGGTTTGCCATTTTCTTCTCCAGCTCATTTTACATGTGAGAATATTGAGAAAGACAGGATTAAGTGACTTGCGCAGGGTCACATACCTAGTGAGTGCCAAAGGTTGCATTTGAACTTAGGTCTATCCTGACTCCAGGCCTGCCATTCTACCCATTGTACCACTTAGTTTCTCAGTCATACTACTTCTATTCAAAAGCCTAATCATAACAATGACTGTTTTGCAGTAAAAGAGGAGGCATGCAGGGGCTATGAAGAGTAAGAAATGTATGATCTCTCCCAGATGGTTAAAGGAACTATTGTTATCTTAGACTGAAAATATTGAGGTTAAGTGAACCTGGGGAGTTTTTGAGCTAATGAGAAAGAATTTATCTCAGAAGTGGGGGGTGGGGGCAGTCCCTAGGTAACTCAAGTGATAGAGCACTGACCCAGGAGTCAGAAGGACCTGAGTTCAAATGTGACCTCAGATACTTGACACTTACTAGCTGTGTGACCCAGGGTAAGTCATTTAATCTGGATTGCCTTGCAAAAAAACCCCAAACCAAACCAACCAAACCAACAAAAAAAAACCCAACAAACAGAATAAGGGCAGAGACAAAGAAGTACTTGAGGCAGGTATGGTCAGCAAAACTCCACAAAAGATTTGTGATCCATTCCCTAGGATTGTAGGACTTGGCTCAAAGCTACATTCTGCCTTATAAAATTCCCCAGATGAATGAGTAAATGAATACATAGATTAATGAAGAAAACTGGAAGGGCTTGAATAAAACTTTATTCCTTTTTAGGACTAAAGAACCTCCAAAAATTTTCTCTTGTGTTGTCTACATTCCTTGTCATCATTTCAACCTTATTTTTATCCTGAATTCTTTCTCTTTGTATTAAATTTATACTTAGTCCTGAAGGCAATGCACTGCATTGTCTTCTATTAGTTTTATCCAGAGAAAACAGTTGCATGTAGGGAACTTCAGACATTTTAATGCATAGCGTTTAATAGGTTCAGGATTCTCATTGCTCATCTAGTGACCAGAGATGAATTTTATAATTCTAATTTGTAATCTGTATTTTTGAAACTCTGAAATTATAGAAATAAAAATACAGATCAATGTGGACAAATTTACCTCAGGCTAAAAGTGGCAGCTAATTTCTAATTTTTATTTCCCTGAAGTATGGTGAGACATTTTGATCATCCAGGTAATCTCCAGCCCTACCACCCCTATTTTGAGAGAAGGGGTGGAGGGAACAGAAAAAAGAAAGAAGAAATCTCTAGCTAAAGGTGCAGCCCCAGTAAAAAAAAAAAACAATAAAAACATACCACCCATGGAAAGAGGTGTTCCTCTGGGAGAACCAACAATGACCCTTTTCTTTTGGAAGGCAGGCAGCTTTCCTCAGACAAACTTCATCTTCTATCAATCCATTTCTATATCAACCCATTACACATAACAACAGAGGTAATGGACAACCCTAGGAGATTAATCTTAGCTTATAGAATTATGGTTCTATAAAAGGGGTGATTTTCCCAATCGTAACTTCACTTAAAGGTCTCCTCTGCTGCTCCCTGATGGCGTGGAGCTAATTTGAGCTCCTTAGAGCCTATTTTCTACTCCGCAAAAGAAAACAAGTTCCGAGAACAGGGTCTGTGCTTTTTTCCTTCCTGCATCTAGTAACTTGCACAAATTTGACCCTTAATAAATGCCTGTTTTATGAATAAGGGGTGATAGTGTACAGGCTCTGCCTGAATAACATTTAAAAGGTCAGAACAGGGGCTTGTCCATTTGTCACATGAAGGCCCCTTGAAAATTATTTGAAAGAAGCTCTGAAAGGATCGTTATTCATTTGACTGCACTGATAAATTTTTTACTCACAATAATTTCCCAAGATGACTCTAAACAGATCAGAGATGGGTCACACTGTCAGTCAGTGAAGGGAGTCCTCATCCAGGTCAAAGCACAAACATCTGAAGTACTAAAATCAAGAACCACATAAATGTTCATGTGGAAAGGATATTACATGACCTATATTAACCTTCTGGTTCTAAAAGAGAAATTGAGAACCAGAGAGAAGAAGGGAGCTGTCCAAGGTTACACAGCTAGTGAAGACAAGAGCAAGAAATAGGACCGAGTTGATGACGACTAGCTTTTTCTTTATCTTTTTTTTTAATATAAATTGATTTATTTAACTTTTTACATTCACTTTCACAAAATTTTGGGTTCCAAATTTTCTCTCCATTTGTCCCCTCCCCCCACCCCAATACACTGAGCAGTCTAATTTCCCCTATCACCAATCTGCCCTCTC